>VZTF01006773.1:503739-560942 GCA_013397755.1 Cnemophilus loriae | reverse complement strand
GAACGGTTATTAACGTAATTAACGTAATTAACGTCCGTGCCTCCCGCGCGCTGCCGGCGATTAACGGGCGGGAGGCAGGCTGGGTAGAAGCCCGTCTTTTCCGATCGGAGAGCTCCGCTCCCGTCATTCCTGCAGCGGAGCGGGAGCGTGGGAAGGAGCGCGGCGAGCAGCGCATCCGCCGTGCCGGGATTACCCACAGCTTTAAATAAGCGTTGCACCTGATAGCCGCAGCTCTGGGCCGTCACAGAAAGTAACGGCGGAGGAAAGCCCCGCTGCCAGCGCCGTAAATCAGGTTCTGTGCGAGGCTAACGCTCTCCTGGCGACCTTGGCTCGCGGGAGGCTTTACATCATCGCAGCGCTGATGGATGATGCACTTCCCGAATCAATCGCTCCGGCAGATCTAACCCAGCTCTGGGGCTCTCTGACGTGCTCGCACCAGCGTTGTTTCCCTCTGTCCAGCCTGTTTCCCTCTGTCCAGCCTGCTTTGGGGCTGGCTCTCCCTGTTCTGTGTCCCCGGGGCAGTGTGGTACCCATGGCCCATGCCCATCTGTCTAACCCTCGTATCTTCCGTCTGCTGGTCCTGTTTCACACTCCACACCAGCAGCTGTTCCTCTGTAGCCCACCAATAGTAGCAAGAAGTTGTTTAAGGTTCTAGCTTGAATCCCATGTGGTTTAGATCACGTTCATTTTGGGGGTGATGCTCGTTCCCAGAGGAGCATGTCCCATGTTTTAGCCAGAGTGGCTTCCAGGTGGCAGAAACTCTCCAGTCCCTCACAGTGATGTGGTGGAGAATACATGGAAATGCACATGGATATGGATGGAGATGTAATATAGTTATTTATTGCCAGCTGGATGTTTTATAACAGGTCTTTAAAATCATAGTCGGAAGTAAACCTGATCCTCAGGGCTATGCAAAAGCTTTAATAAATCTTTGCATAATTAGAAGCAAAATTCTTGCACAGCTGGCCTTGGGTTTGTACCACCTGGGTTCTTAGGGAGGATTATTGCAAACTGACACCTGATGGAGGCACAGAATCTGTCTCCTGGAAGAGTGTGTCAATAAAGCCCTGTGTGCAGAATAAACCCCTGTGTGCAGAATAAACCCCTGTATGCAGAATAAGCTGTTGTACAAAATATTGCAGTTGTTACCTCAGCCGTGGTCTGTGAGCAGGGGGCTGTGCAGGGCAGCGAGCTGGGAGCCAGGGCAGCTCCAGAGCTTTCACTTTCCTCTGGCCAGAGGAAGCCCAGAATAAACAGCAAAGCCCTCGGAGGTCTAAGTGGAGCTTAGGGATTAGCTGCAAAGTCCCTTGTCCTCTGAAGCGTGTCCTTTAGCATCAGCAGAGAACTTAATGGCTTTTTCCCCTGGTTTGGCAGTTTCCTTTTCCATCAGCTTTCTCTCCCAACTGGTCTGGATACAGGCTGAACACCAAAGGTAAATCTTTCTTGCAGAGAGGGCTTCAGCCACATTTGTGTTTCACAGGTGGGAACAGCTGTTTGGTTCAGAAAATAATTGGGACTTTCTTTTTCCATGTGTCATATTTTGCACTTCAAATTCCATCTTAAAAAGGCTTATTCCATCTTATTGGACTAACTTGTCCAATCCAACTGCAGAATCTCTGTTCTGGGAGTACTTGGTAATGGAATGCTGTTTATTTTACAAAACAGAAAGAGACCCCTCTGAAGCAGAGGTGAAATCATAGAATCACAGAATCACAGAATCTTGGAATGGTTTGGGTTGGAAAGGATCTTAAAGATGACCCAATCCCACCCCCTGCCCATGGGCAGGGACACCTTCCACTAGCCCAGGCTGCTCCAAGCCCCATCCAGCCTGGCCTTGGACACTCCCAGGGATGGTTACTGAGGTTGACAAAAAAGGCCAGGAACACTTAACAAAGCAAAATAAAAAAAAGATTATTTGCAGCCTGTGCTATCATTATAGAAGTGAGAAGAAAAGTCTACTGGGAGCTGTAAATTCCTCTCAGGAGGAAGTACAGAGCCCAGGTAGACTTTACACTGGCAATCCAGCTCAGGGTAACAGGATGAAGCTCTGCTGAGTCACAGAAGTGTTTTTTCCTGAGGTTGCTTGAACAGATCCTAATGAGAAATGTGAGTTTCAGGATATCTAGGATAATGTGTCGAAAATATTGGGAGCCTGGGAGCTTCCTACCAGCCCTTCTTGGGGAGAAAAAGCACTGGAAGTGGGGAGTTTGAAAGCAGGAAACTTGATGGGAATGTGCCAGGTAAGTTATGCCTGGGATTAAGAAGAAGAGCTTAAGTGATTAGTTTATTTTTATCTGGCTGTGTGTGCTTCCTGAGCACAGCCTTCATTCTGGCACCAGTGAGCAGCACTTCTGTGTGCAGGGGTAATTTAGGGTTCTACCTAGCTCAGAAACAACTTGCAAACCTAGCTATTTTCCGACCTAATCTTTAAAAATTGGAGTTTTGCATCTCCAGACCCCTTTGAGCTTTCCACCTCAGGCTCTCCACCTAAAATAGAAGTCGATGTAGCTGCTGGTTTGGTTTGCCAAAGTTACAGTCTGTAATTTAGCAGAATAGAGGGGCAGGTGGCCATGGGATATCCTGTGGGGTGCTTGAGAACCCTCTCCCCTGCTGCTGAAATTCCTAACAATTCCTTGGGAGCAATGCTGCCATTTCCCAGCCTCGTGTCACATTCTCTGGCCGTGTTTCTCGTGTAGACGAGCATTTTTGGTCCTGTTCTTACTCAGGCAGTCACCCTTTAAATGGCTATTTTGTACTCATTCAGGCAGTCACCCTTTAAATGGCTGTTTTGTACTCATTTCTTCTACCTGTGAGCTGCACTATCATCATGAAGTGTTGTTATTACCCCACTTTCTGATACACCACAGTCTCCTTGCTCAGCACTGTTTCTGTGAGCGCCTGGACAATCCGTGTGACTGGAGGCAGTGAATATCTAATCTGGCTTCCTTTTCCAGGTATTACCCCTGCCTGCTGCCGGTTGTTTCAGAGCCCTGTGAGAATGCTGTGCTACTCAGGTACCCTCGGAGCTTGTCAGCCAGCCCGTGCAGTACCCTGCAAGCCTTAGACTTAGCTCCTTTTAGTCCCCCTGTCCTGTCAGAGGACGGCCAGGCTGCTGGTTAGCAATCCCTGTAATCCACGAGCTCTGAGCATCCTCACCCTCTGCTAACAACTGCTTTACACATAGCCTAGGCAGCAGCTGGAGGCTTAGGTGTTCCTCTCTTCCCTCACTGTGACGTTTCTCCCAAACGTGCGGGTCTCTCTTGCTTTCTGGAGCTGGGAATTCATTCCTCACGTGTGGCTCTGATAAGGAACAAGCTGCCATTGTGGGACTCTGTGTGTGTTCAGAGCTGCGCCGCGGGGTGGGCTGATGGAGGCGGTGGCACCGCTCTGTGCCCGGGCTTGTTGATAAAATGGGGTTTTGGCTCAGCCAAAGTGAGCTGGGGAGCCTGGAGGGCCATGAGCAGTGCAGGAGCTGTGGCAGCAGGACGGCTCACCCTGGTGAGTGCTGAGGAGCTGCTGTCTCCGTGGCTCTGGTTCTCTTGGCAAACAGCATTTTCAGGATTAATATAAGCGGTGATGTGGGCAGAGGTAAGTTTGTGGTGACAGCTGATTTAGTCTCTCCTGGGTGATGAATATAATCCAGGGGGTTCGTTAAATTGAGGAAAAGGTTCTCTGTTCACAGGGAACAGGTGAGGGGGTTTTATTTTTCCCATGCTTTGAGTTGGAAGATACCAGAGTCCCCAGGACATTGAGGATGGCAATGATGAGATGCAGCTGCTGTTGGAACATGGCTCTGGAAGTCAGCCATGTGCCATCCTACTGCAAAGCAGGGAAATGTTAAATTCCATGAGTTAGGGAAGTGTTTGTGAGTATTGTGAGTGAAAACTTGCCCATCCATGATTTCAGCCAGTGAGTTTCATGCTCTGTGCCTGAGCAGTGTCAGTTGTAGAGCGTGGCACAGTGGCTTGGGGCGTGCAGGGGGGAAGCTGCCAGTGAAGAGAATATTAAATCCACATCTTGGGAAGATCTCCCAACTGGCTTAGAGCCTTCTGACCAATCTCTGTGCTCTGTATGACCAAGAGTGTGGTTTGCTTGAGAAGCAGGGAGGTCAGAGCTGGTCCTGCTGGGTGAGGCAGAATGAGGAGGCCACATTCCTTCCCCAGGACTGGCTGCTCATATGTCTCCTTTTCTCTTCCAGGTTTAACTGGAGCGAGCTGACCCCTCTGGGGCTGTGGGGGAGGACGCTGGGCTTGCAGACAGAGAACTCCCAGTTCCTGCTGGAAGGGATGCCCTTCCGCATATTCGGGGGCTCCATGCACTACTTCCGAGTGCCCCGGGAGTACTGGGAGGATCGGATGCTGAAAATGAGAGCGTGTGGCCTAAACACCCTCACCACGTAAGTGCCCTCCCTGCCCAGCCTCTCCCCTGTTCCTCACCAGTGGGACTTTGTCATTAATTCCAGTAGGCTCTAACCATGTGTTCCCATACTTGTTATTGTGGGAAAAGACACAGGAAAGGATAGTGGGGCCTCAGGTTTTCTTTGAGCATCCCAGACCTCATCCTTCACCTCCACTGCCCTCGCTCTGCCTTTCAGGTACGTGCCGTGGAACCTGCACGAAAAGGAAAGAGGGAAGTTTGACTTCAGTAAAAACCTGGATCTAAGGTATGTGGCACAGCCAGCTCTGTTATGAAATACTTCTCTTTGGAGGGGAGGGCGTGTGTGGGGTTTGGGTGAAGATGTTATTTCCAGCTGTGCCTTGAGGAACAAGGGGGACTTGTTCCTTCCCCTGCCTTCTGGAGTCCTGGGAACTTTATCCATTTAGCACCAATCCAGTATAGTTGCTTCGTCAAGCAATTCCCTTCTGCTTTGGTACCTAAATTCAGCGGTGATTGAGTATTGGGAGTGGGGGCTCTGCAGGCAGGCGATAACTCCTCTGTCTGGATCCCCAGGGCCTTCCTTTCCCTGGCAGCTAAAAATGGGCTGTGGGTGATTCTGCGTCCTGGACCTTACATCTGCTCGGAGTGGGACCTTGGGGGTCTGCCCAGGTGAGTGTGGAAATTGTTCAGCTCGGGGAAGCATTAGGGACAAACAGATCCCAAGCTCCTGATCACGCAGTCAAGGCTCCTCCAAAGGAATTGCTTTAGACTGGCTGGCTGCTTGATGGGGATATTTATTTTCTGTGTCCCCAAAGCAGGTGAATACTCATTATCTTATTGAGCTCCTCTAATTTTTTTTTTGGCGTGTTTAAAATAATAAAAATTGTTTTATGGTATAATGCTTACGGCAAGAAAATAGAATTGGGGGAACCCATCTTGGTGTTGCATCTCAACTCTGTATAACATGAACAGGATTTGCAGCTTGATGTAAGAATTTGCTTCATCTCAGCTCCATTTTAAAGTCCTGCTAGAAACCTGCATTATATGGCTGGCAGTAATAAAACCCCACAACTTTTCCAGCCTCCTGTTGTGTTTTCCCCTGAAGCACACAGCTGGAAGAGGCTCTGGGAGCACTGGGACTTGCCTGGTTCCTGGATCCCGGTGGAGCCAGTGCCACGTTACCACTTGTTTTCCTTACCTGCACAGAGCACAAACCTCAGTGGAGAGAGACACTTGGGGATTATTTCTTTTAATCTTTTCACGTTTCACTTGCCTTTGGCATCAGAGTTCAGGTGTCAGGGATTTACTCCTGAGAGCAGGGCTCCTCATGACCAGAGCCAGAAGCCTCCTCCACGTTAGATTATGAGAAGTGCCTCTGTTGTCAGTTGTTGTCACATCACCCACGTAATTTTTTTATCAGACAGATTAAAAATTCTAATAAAGAGCAACAGTGCCATTCTCATTTTCCAGCTAAAGAGGAGATGATTTTTTATAAGTCCACAAAGCCACATTTAGCATAGAGTTGAGTCTTTCAGGCCTCTGGAAGGATATTAGTTAAGGCCTCATTTTGCAGAGAAAAGGAAGATACAGGCTCATTCCCCTTAAATTGTTACAGCATTATATTGTTCTGCTTTTCAACAAATTGCCTTTTGTTCTGTTAACTCCAAACAGAACCCAGCCTTGTAAATCAGCAGTAGAAACAATGGGAACAATTACAGAAATCTTTTTCTTGAGAAAGGATTGGGTGTTTTTGAAGGAGCACTTGGTTGTAGAGTGCCCTTGGGAATGCAGGGAATTCACTTTAGAGTGATAAGATTAGCCCTTGAAATATTCTTGGTAGAGGTGATGAAATGAGCTTAGGCCTGAAATGCAGAACAAAAAGAAGAGGGAGAGATTGGCAATTGGAGCCTGGATTTATTTACACGTGTGAGTGGTGGACACGTGGTGTCATCCACACCTCGGGGTGTCACGGCCGCACCGTGGGCTCGGCCAGGTGACACCACTGATCCCTTCCCGGGTGTGGCTTGATGCCAGTGGGTGAACTACCTCTGTTTGGCTGGACAGGAGTCTCTAACACATTCCCCCTCCTGCTTTCCACAGCTGGCTGCTGCAGGACCCCGAGATGCAGCTGAGGACAACCTACAAGGGCTTCACAGAGGCTGTGGATGCCTATTTTGATCACCTGATGCGCATCGTTGTCCCTCTGCAGGCAAGCACAATCCTCGTCCCTCTCCAGGGGTGGCAATGGCTGCCCAGGGCTGTGTGTGACAGCAGCAGGCTGAGGCAATGACAAATGTACCAGTTTTGCTGCAGGAATCAGCACAGGCTGTGGTTTTCTGTGTCAGTTTGGGAGCTGAGTCCATCTGACACTGGTGCATCTTTCCTGCCAGCCAGTGTGGTTTTGGTCCCTGTGGTTAGAAACCGTGGTGAAAATCTTCTTTCTCTCTTTTTGTCCCCCACAGTACAAGAAAGGAGGTCCCATCATTGCAGTGCAGGTGGAGAATGAATACGGTTCCTATGCCAAAGACCCAAACTACATGGCCTATGTCAAAATGGTAATGGTGGCACTTTTACTTGTTTCTGTGTCAATCTCTCCCATAAATCACCTTCCTTACAGTGTTTTCTTTTCTCTGTATAACTTTTGAGTGTGGTTTGAGAGACCTTTGAAAGCGTTAGTGCCTTACCCAGCTGCATTTTCATTGGATGTTTCCTCCTGGAGTGGAAGAGTTGGCCAATGACCCTCTCAGTACTGATAAATCTGGGTTCTTAGGTGTTCCAGAGAAGAAGGAGATAGGGAGCTGGGGAGTGTCTGTATTGCACAGCTGGCCTTGAAGAAGCTCTCACCTTTGGGTCCTGTTTTGCCTCTCCTAGATGATATTTGATAAAAGTTTCCCTTTGTTGACTTTCCCGGGAGGAAAGTTGATGGGAACAAGCCACCAGCACACTCCTAAACGTGTGTAATCTGGGGCTCAGCATCAGGCAGGTTAATTTGCCTAATGCCTGCCTTACCCCTGTCAAAAAAGAGATTAAACTGTGCCCTGGCTGCTCTGAGTGAGCGATAAGGAGTTGGCCCGTGCCCAGGGAGGCTGGCTTATCCTGGTGGATCTCACAGCAGTCTGACCTGTTTGTTTGCTCCCAGCACAAGCGCAGGGCAGGCAGATAACGAGATCTGCAGTGTGAGTGTGTCTCGCAGGGTTTGTTGTTTAATTTCTGCTCACTGAATGCTTAAAGGTATTGCTGCACGTGAAGAGGGGTCACCCATCCAATCCTGCTCTCCTGCTGCAGGATTATGGGATCCTTCTGAAAGCCTTTGGGTACCCCAGCTGCACCCTGAGCACCCTGAGGCTCAGGTTGTCCCATTGCTCAGGGTGTGCAGAGGCTCTTCAAACAAATAAATCCCGTGGCAGGAGTGCTGATCTCCTGAGGGCTGTGCCAGCTCCTGCACCGACTCCATCTCGTGCAGTGATTTAACTCTGCTTGCAGGGTTAAATATGAAGTGTGTAAATTAGAGATAATGCCAAGCAAGTGGTTCTCAGAACCCTGAATGAACGGGACACAGAGGCTCAGGGGCTCTGAGCAGCCTGCAGGATTGTCCCTGCTTTTCCATGGCTCGGTGAGGAAAGAGCTTGTGCTGCTTCAGACTCGTCAGGACAGATTCCCCTGCCAGGCCTGTAGGTGTATTTTTGCAGTGCTGTTTCATCATATTCTGGGATTGTGTGCAATTTCCATCTGAGGAAGTACAGAATAGTGGTTAGAGATGAAAATGTGGGAAAGCAGGATTTGCAGGGCTTCGTTTTCGGTTGGAGTGGGATCTAATGTGAGGTGGGGCTCTGAGTCTTTGTTCTGGTTTGTGGCAAGGTGATTAATTCACATCTGGCATCTATGTCCAAGTTGCAGTCTTCCTGGAATTAATATACTCATTAAAAACACCCACAACTCACACAAAACCTCAAATCCCCTGTGCTTACCTCACTCTTTTGGGTGCAGTGCCTTTGCCTTCCCAAAAGTGGAAGGATGTATTGACACGACCCTTCCCACACAGAACTGAGCTTCTGTTCCTGCTTCTCTGCTGCACTCTGGGAGACATTTAATGTGTGGCAGCTCTGATGGTTCTCCATTTTGCTTTTACACTCAAAAGGAGGGGAAGAAACTTAATATTAATGCAGTGCTCAAAGAGTCACCTTTGTAAAATCGGTTAGAAATTTGGGTTCCCTCAGCAGCTGAATTTTGTCCAAGTCCTGCATCTGCTCAGGTATAAATTTGGTGGTGATGGGTTGATAAAGTCACCAGGCTGTGTTGGCTCTGCGTTGGGTTTGTCTGTAGGCTCTGCGTTGCGACGTTTCTCTAATGCCCAGGGCTGCCCTTTGTGCAGGCAGGGGCAATAAACAAAGGGCTTTATCACCATTTCACAGTTAGTAATTTAGACTGAAGAGACTGAAGCCTTGTGCTCAGAGCTCCTGGGAGCTGGAGGAGTGACTTCCAACGCAGGTACAGTGAAATGAGTGGTTAATTAACAACGAAGGGTTCCTGATCTCTCCTCCAAACATCAGCCACTGTTCTGTTAAGAACCAGCTGCAAGGGAACAATCCTAATGGGAAGAACCTTGTGAGTGCAGGTGGATTTTAAAACCTTAGAGTGCTGTTTCCTCCAGTGCTGTAATATTGAGGAACCACTAAATTGATTGATTATTGAAAAACATTGGTGCCTGAGCTGCCCTGTGATGGCATTCCCTGGGAAATCAGCTCTTCCCTCTTTCCAGCTTCCGCTGTCAGGCAGTCAGGGAGCCTGAGCTGCTTTTCCTTTCCTCCTTCCACCTGAATCCGTCTTTCGATAAAAGCAGTGAAGCTATTTATTAAATTGATCTCAGAAGCTAAAATCCCAAAGGTGGATGCATCAGTGAGAAACCCGTCCAGCTTCCTAAAACAAAATAAGATTTTTCCAGTTGTCTTTAAGCTGGGAAAAGCAGGCAGGGAAGCTTCAGGAGGAATGGGAGATGTCACAGGGGTAATATTTCATTCCAAGGCACTGCCAGTTGCAGCTATCCCCACAGAAGGTGACACTGGAGTGCCTTAATATCCTGGGAAGTGCTAAACTCTGTTAACACAATGACTTTTGCTCTTTATCACTTAGGCCCTGTTAAACAGAGGGATTGTGGAGCTGCTGATGACCTCAGACAACAAGAATGGGCTGTCCTTTGGCTTAGTGGAAGGAGGTGAGTGCTTGCAGAGGTGAGGGAAGGCTGTGATCTCTGGGAACGTGGCCTTGGAAGGAGAACAGGGCATTAATTCACCCTCTGCACCCACTGAGTGCGTTCTGTTTGTGGTAGGAGGGACCCTCTGGCTGGATGGTGCACCCAGGACAAACCCAGGCCCTTCCCAGGAAGGTTTAGAGTGGTTTATTTTCCACATAAAGTGTATTTTCCACATAAAGTGTAACACTGTGTGAAGGGTTGGGCATCTGTACTTCCCACTGAGTCAAGAGATGGCAGCACCCAGCATTTCTTAATGTTTCACCAGACTACAAGGCTGAAAATGCTACTTATTATTGCTTCATTTCAATATATATTAAACCAGTTCCTCAGCAATTCCTAACAGTAATAACTCGTTCCTAAGGTAGCTGCTTTGCAATTAAGAAGAGAAGAAAATAAAGTCAATTAAAAGTGAATTCTACATTTAAGCAGTAAATTTAGCAGTAGTTTGTGGGGCGGCATTATCTTCTCAGCAAGCTTATTTTGGGGTGTAAAACCTTAGGTGGGCAAAGGAGGGTGTCAGATGTGCAGAATGCAAAAGGTTGTCCATTTTCCTTTTTCAAAGTATAATTCTATCACGTTTTTTAAGTGCTGCTTAGCACCCTCCTCCTTTTCCCTGTGAAGAAATGGAGGTGCAGCATCTCAAGTTTCACTGAGCCCTAAATCTGACTGTTTGGGGCACTGATTCTCAGAATTCCAGGTAATTTCAGCTGGGGTTTACTCTGTCCTTGGCCTCTGCTCTCCACTGTGTTCCTGCCAATTGCCTGAGGTGTAATTGCTCCCCCAAATTAAGTGTTTGCAGGGTACAGTCTTTGAGTGCTCCTGTTACCACTCAGTCATAAATAATGTTAATTTTCCAATCTCAGGCACGGAGATGATTAAAGGGAAAGACTTTCCATCTTTTTTTTTCCCCTCCTTTTGCTTTTCCATGTCAGTATGAGCGGGATAAATTCATTAACTGAAGTCACGGCCCTTCTCCAGCACGGTGATCTCGTCTTGTGGATTTTTTTGGGTGTGCAGCAGTTTTCAGCTGTGACCACACAGAGTCACTCTCTGCCTGCCACAGAGCTGTCAGGAGAAGGGCTGGTGTGGAAATCCCTGCCTAGCCCTCATCTCCCGAGGGAATGTTTGCAGCCCCAGAGCTCCTTCTCGTTTGGAGTCATCCTTTCCGGCGTGTTCGTGCTGGGAGCTCTCTGATCCCCGTTTGCCTCTTGGATGTCACAGCAATCTGCTCGTCACAGCCACCGTGTCACTGATCAGATGTGTGGGATAACCAGGGCTCCAAGTGGAAGAGCAGCAGGGTGGCGAGGAAGGGGCTAAAGGAGAGGCAGGAATCACTCCCCATCCCTGGAAGTGTCCAAGGCCAGGCTGGACGGGGCTTGGAGCAGCCTGGGATAGTGGAAGGGGTCCCTGCCCTTCCAGGGGGTGGGATGGAATGAGCTTGAAGGTCCCTTCCATCCCAAACCAATCTGATTGCAGGAATCCCGAGCTGATCTGACCTGATAAAGCCCTCCTGGGAGCTCATGGGTGACAAAGGCTCCTCCAGGTCATGTCTGAAGGACCATGGTGGGACGCCTTGCGTGTGTGTGTGGGGAAAGAATATCCTGTGAGAAGGATAAATAAGGCTCTGGGGACTGGTTCTCTTTTCCATGGTGTGCTGTTAATCTGCATGAAAGGCAGAGCTGGGCATGTTCTCCTTCACAATTGCCAGCTAATGTATTACATCAGTGCTAAATCCACGTTTTATTTTGTTCTCCCTTCATGTTTTCTGTGCTGAATTCTTCAGCTCAGCGCACTACATAGGTCAGCCCATTAAAATCAAGGTATAAATAGTGAGAAGTGAGCTTTTTCTTCTGTAAATATTCTGTTTGAAGTGCTCTGCCTGACACAACTGGGGCTGGGTTTGTAAGCAGCTCTCTTGTTAGAAGTCAGTTTTTAATGCCGAATCACATCATCGCTGCTGCGTTTGCAGAGTTTGTCTGGGAGAAATACCAGCGTGCCCCAGGGCTGGGAGGTATGGAAACGGTTCAGGTGTGTGCCAGGGGCTGGGACACTGATCCCAGATGAGTGGCTCCTGTCCTGCAGGCAGGTGTTCCCACCCCAGAGCCCGAGGGTGGGCAGAAGCACAGAGAACTCTTCCAGTTCCAGTTCTCCGTGGTTCTCTTGTCCTGTGGTTGCTCTCGCTCACCCCCACAGACATGACAGGCTGTAGGATATTGCCTGGGAAGGGATTCCTGCAGCTAAAGCCTGGGAGAGCAGTGTGGCATCCAGACAGGACTTTCTAATAAGTTTGCCTTTATGTGGTGCCTTTTAAGTGAGGATCTCCAAGTGCTTCACAGGCTCTAATTAGAGCTGGTGACACCCCAGGAGCTGCTCTGATGCTCTCTCTCTCTAATATCTCTGCACATTAGAGCTGAAAGATGGCCTGTGAGGATTCCTCTGTGTGCTGGGGTCCACTTGGATTCTGCATACCAAGGGATGGCTTTGATGGGGAATTTCTGAGGAGGGTAATTTTGGGGGTTCAGAAGGTGTTGCAGTTCCCTCCTGCTGGGCTGAGGCCTAAGGAGATGATCCCCTAGACATTTTGGATGAGTCTAAATGAATACATTTTTCTTTTCCCACTAGCACTGGCCACTGTTAACTTCCAGAAACTGGAGCCTGGGCTGCTGAAATACCTGGACACAGTACAGGTAAGATGCAGAAACACTTTGTTCATCCATATTTTCCAGCACTACAAGTGAAGCACTGATAGTCTCCTTGGGCTTTGTGTGTTGGTTTGGGGCTTCCTTCTCATTAGGCCAAATCCTCCTGGAATCAGGGAAGGAGGATTTAAGTGTCCTGTTACCCAGCCCCTTCTAGAAAGGCTTTTCATCCAGCTGTGCCCTGTGTTTAGCTGTCAGGGGCTGGAATTCTTCAAGTGTTGATACCCAGAGCATCCCAGTGCACAATTGTCTGACCTCTCTCTTCAAGTTCCATCATCTTTTTCCCAAACTCTTCCACCCTGGTGCTGTGGGTGCTCTTTGCTGATGTGCTGCAGGTCTTTCTGTGCACTGTGGTGGGTGTTCATCTGCAGTGCCTCACTCAGGGTAGATCTGTGAAGTTTTAGTGTGTCACTTGAGCATCTTTAACCCCTCCGTGCTGTCAGAGGTGTGAATCAGGGAGGGAATTAATTAATTAATTACCTAATGAACGCTTGGTGTGAAAAGTATCCTGACTGTGATGAGGGAGTGGTGAGGGAATGGCAAGTTTTGGGGTTAGTGACAGGTTATCTCCCTGTTCACACCCCCTGTCCTCTTTTCCTGTGCTCTGCTTGCTCCAAATGAGCGATGTGAGCAGTTGGGATCTGGCCCCAGCCCTGATCACTTCTCTTCTCACCTCTTCCCTTGGCTTTTTCCTGGCTGTGGAGGGAAGCCTTGCTGGCACTGCTGGATGTTTAATCCTACAGCTTTCGTTTGTTTTCTTTTCCCCTACTGGCAAGAGAGGCTCTGCTGGAAGTGCTTTTGCCTCCTTTAGGTCCTCCAAAATTGCCCAAACCTTGCAAATGAACAGAAGGTGGCACCTTCCCCACCAAATGAATGCAACATGGCTCCAAAGGAGCAGCTCCTCCTTTGCCACACTAATTACGAGATGGGAAGTGTTTGTAGGGGTTGTGAAGCTGTTTTATCTTTTCCTTGTTATGGGTGTTTGTTCCAGGAGGTGATAAAATTCCTGCTTTGGCTGCTTCACTGGAGATGGATTGATTAAACGTATTTCCAAGAGCTGGAACGTTTAGATGATTACAGGCAGTTGTTTTCTCCTAATGAAACACGAGTTTCTTTAACGCCACTTACCTGGGCCAATTCCTGTGGCATCAGCAAAGCCCCTGTCACACAAAGGGCAAAACTGACTGGAAATAAAGCCCAGGAGGCTGGAGGGGCAGCCAGGCTGAGCACACCTTGCCCTGCCCGTGCGATGGGGCTGGGAGGGATCCTGCAGGAGCTCAGCGAGCTGGCAGCCGGTGACAAATGGGAAGCAATCGCTCTGTGTGCAGAGCCTTTAATGAAGACCTAATTCCTGCAAATTCTTCCCTGCCAGCACCATATGCAGCATTAAAAAGGCATTAAGCAGCTCAGGTCTGCTGCTGTACCTTGGCAAGCTCTGGCTGCCCTGCACCTGCAAGCTCTCAGCTGGCAGTGGCGTGGCAGATAAGCAGACGTTTATAAATGTGTGTTTCTAGCAGGAGCTAAACACTGACAGTTGGTTTGTTCTCTTTGCAACAGCTCTACCAAACAGCAGCATCCAGAACTGTTTGCTGGCACCTGATGGTGTTTGTGCCTTGTGAGTAGCAGAGGCACAAAGCTTTGCTTGCCTGTTCTGGGCATTGCTGGCCCACAGCTTCTTGCTCCTCACATGCCCAGAGCTCCTTAGGTGCCTTTTTGTCTGTGCCAGTTGAGAAGAAAACACTCTTGTAAAACCATTCCCCACACTGGATTTGAACAATGCTTCTCTAGAAAAAGGGGTGACTGCAGGACTGCCCCGAATCTATTTTAACTCTGTTTTTCTTTTGGCACAGAAAGACCAGCCCAAGATGGTGATGGAGTACTGGACTGGGTGGTTTGATAACTGGGGAGGCCCTCACTATGTCTTCGATGCAGATGGTGAGCCCCAAACGCTGTTCTTGTAGGACATTTTGTGGTGAATTTCAGCCCCTTGTGAGTGCAGCACCTTCTCCCTGGTTTAAAAGTTCATTAGGAAGGCTACTACTAAAAAAATAAACCAACTCCAGAACCCCCAGGGCATGTAAAGTGCAGTGAAAACAGAGCTATAGAAGACTGTTTTAACGACTCTCTCATCCTCCTGCAATTGTCTTTGTAATTGGGTCATTAGTGTGTTCGGTTTAGGAGTCTGACTGAGGAGTCCTTGCAGCTCTGCTGCTTAAAAGCAAAATCCCTGCTGGAGCCCACGAGCTTTACCCTTTTTCACCTGGAGGAGAGGATATTTGAATGGATTGATGCAGCAGTAGATGTGCTGCCCTTACTGAGGGCGAGATGCAAATCACAACACAAATCACTGTGACTGCACAGGAAAGAGGGACCAGAACGTGTCTGATTTGGATTCCTGGCCCAGATTTGTGCTCTGTGGCCTCCCTGGCACTGCCCTTTCTTTGCAGAGATGGTGAATACTGTAGCAAGCATCCTCAAAACAGGAGCATCCATCAACCTCTACATGTTCCATGGAGGCACCAACTTTGGCTTCATGAACGGGGCTTTGGAAGCTGATGAGTACAAGTCAGATGTCACCAGTTATGGTGAGTTTATTTTCACTGCCTTGCCTGTGCAGCTCTGACCACCCTGGGCTAGCGACAGTCACCAGCAACACGGAGAAATGATCAGCACAGCCACTGTGTCATGGAGAGGCGAGGTGGGACACAGCTCAGAAGCAAACACCTGTCTAAAAGGGGGCTTTGATTGGTGTTTCCAATTCCAAACCCATTCCAAGATGTGGGGGTTCCCTTATTCTGAATTGTAAATAGAGGTGTAACACATGATGACCTGATATCTCTTCTTTCTAGGGAGAGGTGGTGATCCAAGACACCAGTTTTTAATTTTACCAAGTTAAATCGTGCCATAAATCTCTTTTCATCCCCACAGCCCTTGGTTAAAATGGTTAATTGTTGACTTTATCCTATGTGAAATTCTGGATCTGTGCAAATTAAATCTCTGAAAGTGTGTTGCTCTTTGGTGAATGGCTCTTCCCTAAATTAAGGAATTCTATGGCTGTTTAGTGATGTTCACTCAGATTGAAGTGTACAGATTTCCATACTATAGACAGTGCCATGAAAATCGTGCCTGGGGCTTTTATTTCTTGCATGAAGCCGTCCCAGAGCTGCTTTATGTTTTTAAACCGTGTGCTGCTTTTCCAGACTACGATGCTGTGCTGACAGAGGCTGGAGACTACACATCCAAATTCTTCAAGCTGCGCCAACTCTTCAGCATGGTCATTGGTAATTACAGACCCAGGAACCACAGCACTGCTCCAAACACACTGTTAACCCAGGGAATTGTTTAACCTGGCCCTTCTGCTGGAGCCCTGGGGCTCTGGTTGCTTGGGAGTTAAGGATGGGAGGACCAAAGGAGGTCTGGAGGGATCTTGAATTTGTCTTGTCTGAAATCACTGTTCCGTCTTTCTTCTTGCATCCCAGGGCAGCCCCTTCCTCTGCCTCCCATGATTGAAAGCAAGGCCTCCTATGGTGCCATCCTGTTGCACCAGTACATCTCTCTCTGGGATGTGTTGCCAGCACTTTTACAGGTAGTGACACCTCTTCTAATGCATCCCAGACCTAAAAAGCATCAACTTTTAGAGCAATTTGTGTTCTGCCTTGTTATCCCACAAGGACGAGGTTGGGGGACTTTTTTTGCCAAGGATATGCAAAAGCAGCAAATATTTTATCTCACCTTTTTCACTGCTACTTGTGTTCTCTTGGAATTGCAGTTTTGCAAGCCCGTGGCTCCTTTCTCTGGTACTTTGGTGTAGCTTTCTAAGGGTCAGGAGGGAATTTGGGTTGGACCAGAGCTCGGGAGGCTCTCACCTGTGGCAGAGAAGAACACCTGCCTTAATGAGCTGCCTCTGCACGGTCTGTCAGTGTGAGAGGCCACTCCTGACGTTCAGTTTGCTTCTCCTCTGCAGCCCATTAAGTCAGAGTTGCCTGTGAACATGGAGAATCTGCACCTGAACGACAGCATTGGGCAGCCCTATGGATATGTGCTCTACGAGACTGTCATTTTTGGGGGTGGCCACCTGCACACCAGGGACCACGTCAGGGACCGGGCACAGGTAGGGGCACAGGGCTCCTCAGGGGCTCACTCAGGCTGGGTGGAGGCAGGAAATGGGGAGAAACATGAAATTTTAGATTAGTTCTGTGATTCGCTCTTTCCAGTTCTCAGCTAAGCCCCAAACCCTTATCGTTTCTAATTAAATTTCCAGTTCCAGTCTGCTAGAGCTTACAACATCTTTAAACATCAGAACGTTGAATGTTCTGAGAATATTCTGATTATTTCATTCCCACCTGAACTGAATCAGTGACACAATTACAGACATTCGAGTTCCAGTTTCAAGCAGAGACAATTTCCTCCCCAAATCCAGCCCGAGTGATGTGATTATGACATAATTGATCTGGTCTGCTGTGCTCTGTTCTGCAGGTGTTTGTTAACACCATGTACGTGGGGGAGCTGGACTACAACACAGTGGAGCTCTCCATTCCTGAGGGACAGGTAACTGCTGGAGATTGCTCAGGGTGTGGGTAACAGAACCAAGATCACTACAGAGGGAGAAGTGCCTCAGAAAGGCGCCTCCTCCTAACCCACACTAGCTTGGTATCCCAATCAAACACCACCTCACTAGTGGGATTTCACTGCTAAGTTACCATTTGTGATTGAAAAGTGGGGTCTGAATGCTTTTCCATGGAGAAAATTCAAGTTATTGTAGCCTTTGCTGCACAAAATTTGCCAGCCTTCCTACCACAGCCACAGCACCGAGTACCTGTACCCTCTTTGTGCAGATTAAATCTGTGCAGGCTTCATCTTCCTTAGCACAAAGCAGGTTTTAAGGGGGTTTGGAGGCTTTGGGGTCTCAAATTAAATGAGGGGAAATGTCTCTCTTTAGCTCTGAGAGCAGTTTTACCCCGGCAGAAGTTGGCACTAAGAACAATGTATTGATTGAGCACATTTCAACAGAGCTGTCGTGGCTCTGGGAGCAGGGGAGGGGGTGGATGCACTGGTTGTTCTTAAGGTTTGTGGGAGAGGTCATTATATGAGCCTGTCTTGTGTCAAACTCCAGCTCTGGCTCTGTGGGTGATATCAAAACGGGAATTAAAAATTCAAGAGAAAAAAAAAAAAATAAACCAGAAATCTTCTGTGCGAAGGCTGCGAGTTCCTCACTGTTTGCAGTAGAGAACTTTAAAACAAATTTATAAATTGCAGCTGCCAAAGGCAGTGGTGCCACTTCCCCTCTTAAACACCTCTGCTGAGGCTGAGGCAGGACTGGTGCAGCTGATGCCTGTCCTCGTTTGTTTTTAGCAGGGCTTCAGGCAGCTGAGGCTCCTGGTGGAGAACCGCGGGCGCGTCAATTACGGGCTGGCGCTGAACGAGCAGAGGAAAGGTGGGTTTGGTTCTGTGCTCCCAAACTCTCCCGGAGACTCCTCAGAGGGTAAATGCTGTAGAACCATCCGTGTGCTTTGCACAGCTCTCGTGGTGCTGGTCAGGACTGGGAGTTGGTGGGAGATGGTGTGAGGGAGGGAGTGTGTTAAAAAACATCCTCACCCCCTGGCTGGAGCGATCAGAGGAAAAGCAGAGGCTGCTCAGTGCCCTGCACCAAGGTTTATTTTATCAGGGTACAGCTAAACCCAGGGCTATCAATGAATCTTGCTCTGCTCTGGGTTTCCTAGGTGATGCTCAGCTCCCCTTCCCTTGCTCTGTGAGCCCATTACTTCACAGGGAGGGAAGGAAAATACCTTTTTAATCTGTGTTTTCCCTTGGGGGGTTGATCTTGGAGAATCACGCCATTTAAAAGCTCGCACAGTGTCAGGAGGAGGGAACTGCATCCCCTTGAGCAGAATTGACTGAAATGCTCAAGCCTGTCACACACAGTGGTGGAGCTGGAAGGGAATGATTCTATTTTAGTGGAGAACTATGTGCAAAAGCTCTATAAAATAGATTAATGGAGTTAGGCACGTGACTGTATCGATTTTATTTAATGCAGAAGAGTTGCATAAACCTCAGTGCAGCCTCAGTCCTGTGCTTAGGAGGCTGCATTAGGACCCAGGCTTTGCCTGCTTCAGGGAGAGCAACTTTAGCAAAAGGGTGCTAAAGGTGAACGACTTATTAAGGTGCCTTAAAATCCTGGGATGAAAAGCCCTGGCCCAGCCTTGCCCATGTTATGTTTTGCTGTGCCTGTTAGAGAAGTGATTGACTGCTTTAAAAAAATCTGTGCGTGGCCAGCTCACTAAACCCCAGCAGTGCCAACAGCCCCCAGCTGCTGCCCGTGCCCACGTCCCAGTGTGCTGTGCTGGGAGGGGGTTTGGGGCAGCTCACTAAACCCCAGCAGTGCCAACAGCCCCCAGCTGCTGCCCGTGCCCACGTCCCAGTGTGCTGTGCTGGGACGGGGTTTGGGGCCCTGCTGAGCTGAGGGCAAGGAGAGAATGGAGAGGCCAGAATTGAGTAACGCTCCCCACTCAATCCGGATGAGCAATGGGACCATATGGACTCTAATTCCATGGCAGAACGTGGCTGCTTTCCATCTCCTGCTGTTCCTCAGATTCAAATAGCAAAATCCATCAGCTTGAGCTGTTCCTCAACTCTTCATTACCCCCATTGCTCTTGCAGGCTTAATTGGTGACGTCTTCTTGAATAAAACCCCCTTGAGAAACTTCAAGATTTACAGTTTGGAGATGAAACCTGCCTTCATGAAAAGGTTTGTGGGATTTTAGCTTTTTTTTTTTTTTCCCCTTCCTCATTTGGAACCACTTGTTTTCCAGCAGTGCAGTGTCTAATAGGGAGCAGCTAAATGAGGCAACCTGAGGTAACAGTGGGGAGGTGGATTTGTGCATTGATAAGTTCCTTGCTGATACTTTTGCCTGAAATAGTGCAGGAAATGGTGCCAGCTGATCCATACCGTTATTTAGGGGAGAAATCTAATCCCACTGTGCAGGATTTAAAGATTTCCTTGCGGCAGGGTTAGATCAGGTAGGTAAAAGCCAGGCTTACCCAAAGGGGAGGATCCCCACACCCCCACATGTTGGAAATTTTGGGTTTTTCTGGAAATTACCAATCTGGCTGATATATTTAGTAATTCAGACTGGCAAGGGATGGATTAATTCTAGAAAGCTACTGATAGTGCATTAACAATCCAGATGGTTCCCTCTCTTTTATGTTGTTTTGCTTTAATTTGAGGAAGAAAATTTAGCAGGGGGATGTTGAAGAGCCTCTGTCAGCACATACAGAAAATCTCAGCAAATGTTTCAGGCAGCAGATGCCCTATGGACTCTGGCCACAATCCAGAGACACTCTTTTCAGTGATGTTTTTAATACCAGAAAGCAACTTATGTGCATCCCCCAAGATATCACAGCTGCCCCATTTTGTGTAGGAGGGAGAGAGAGGCCACGTTAAACCGAAATGGCTTTTAAAAGGAAAAAAGTCCACATTCTGAAATGCCTAAGGACAGTTTTACCAGGTGCTGAGGGGCTACCTGAAGGATTCTTATTGATGGGGTAACTCACAGCCTTCTGGACTGCAGGGTGTTAGAGGAATATTTCCAGTGAGGAGCATTAAAGCAAGTGAGCTGCCATGGCCAAACAAAAGCAAGATTAGTCACCACTACCCTCAGCTCCTGGCTGCTGACCAGCAGCTCTGAAACACAATCAGCTCACAGTCCCCTCGGGGGAGGAAGGAGAGGAGTGCTGTGAAAGGAACTGTCACAGGCTTTTAGTTGAATAATTCAGTAGCAGCCAGGCTGCACCGGATCAATAACTTCCCCGAGTCCAAGAGATGCAGTTTGTAAGGGTTGGAGGGAACATGTTCTGACAGAAGCTCAAGGCTTCTGTGGGATTCTGCACTCCTTATTTCCTTTTCTGCTTGTATCCTGCTCCCAAATTGCTGCTACAGGTAAGAAATAATGTCAGATTTCCCGTAATTGCTGCAAACTTGCAAGGATGTGTTTGTGTTCCTCGACAAGAGCAGCGGCAGGAATGTCTGCGTTGAATCCTGTCAGTTCTGCAGGTTCCTTTAGCAAGCCACAGACATTTAAAGCACCCCGGCAGATCTGAAGGATGCTCAGCAAACAACAGGAAGCAGAACTTTTATCCCAGAATGGTTTGGGTCTTAGGGACCTTAAAGCTCATCTCATCCCACCCCTGCCATGGGCAGGGACACCTTCCACTATCCTAGCTTGCTCCAACCTGGCCTTGAACACTTCCAGGGATGGGGCAGCCACAGCTGCTCTGGGCAACCTCTGCCAGGGCCTCACCTCCCTCATAGGAAAGAATTTTTTCCTAATACCCAATCTAAACGTCCTCTCTTCCACTCTGAATCCTTTCCCCCTTGTCCTGTCACCACAGGCTCTTGTCAAAAGCATTTCCCGTTGCTGTGAAACATCAGAGGTGGTGACAGCCCCAGGCATCCTCCTCTTGTAGCCCAGCTTGGCCTGCCAGGGCTGTGGATCCCGGGGACAGAGCAGGTGGCCCCAGTGCCCTGTGTGACGTGTCCCTCTCTTGCAGCTTGCAGCGTGTGTCTGGCTGGAGCACGGTCCCGGATTATTTCGTGGGGCCGGCGTTTTTCCGCGGGAGGCTGTGGATAGAGCAGCAGCCACAGGACACCTTCTTGAAGCTGCAGGCAAGTCCTGGTTGTTCTTGGTGAAGGTTTTTAAAAAGCTGGTTAGAGAGACACTTGTGCAACAGCCCTGCCTGATCTCTGTGTCTGTAGTCTCCCTCTCTCCTTTAGAGAATTACTCTGAGGGTCTGAAAGCCTCCTCCAGGTAATTCTGTCAGTCTGTAGAGGTTCTGATGAGAAAACATGTGCAGTACTGACCCTGCAGAGCTGCCAGTGACCACGTCAGTCTTTTTTTCTAGTTGCAGAGCAGTAATGGGCACAGAAAATAACGGAGGCCCTTGTTTTATCCCTGTCTCCTCAGTGTGACGTGGAAAGAGTCACTTCTTTGTGGCCGTGGCATGGGAGTTAGCATTCCTGTCATCCTTCTGTGGGAGACTGCATAGAGCTTCAGATGAGATTTTAAGTATTATTAAACTTCCTCCTCTGATTTCCTTCCTTTAGAGCCAAGGCTTGTGCCCATCCTTACTGTCCTGCTCACTTTCCCATTTATTGGGAAAATCATATTTGTTGTAAATCAGGCCAGCCAGCAGCAGTTCAGTATTTCTGTCACCTGGGAAAGAGGTGAGGGCAGATATTCCATGCTTGGGAAGGAACAAAAGCCTGTCTGTTCAAAGGGGTGAAATTTCCTGTACAAACACGAATCACAAATTGCACATTTTTGAAAGCTTTATCCTTTTAATGAGTGCATTAAGGATAACTCCTGTTCAACAGGGCTTGTTTAAATGTTGCTGGCTGCAGGGATTTGCACAGGGAAAGCAAGCAGAAAACCTGCAGAAAGTGGCTGGAAAGAATGCAAGTGTGAAAGCAGATTTGGTTTCCTGTGGGGATGCTAACGAGGCAGCAGAGCTGCATCAGTAATTCCGTGTTCTGCCTTGATTCCAGGGCTGGGAAAAAGGAGTGGTGTTTGTCAATGGTCAGAACCTGGGAAGATACTGGAAAATTGGACCTCAGGAAACACTTTACCTTCCTGGGCCCTGGCTACGGAGAGGGGGCAACGAGGTGAGAGGCTCTGCTGGGATTGCTCTTTGCCTGTTGGGGTTAAAGATCCCTGTCCCAAAGAGCCAGACATGCACAGGACCTCAATTACCCTGTAGCTGAAAGTCACTGCAATAGAGGGGAAGGACAGCGTTACCTCCTAAGATCTGTGGAAATTAGCCAGCTCTAAAGCTGGCTCTGGCTCTGACAGCTGCTGAGAGGTGACGAGGATGGCAGCTGAACCTCACAGCTCTGCCTCGAGTTGGAAATGGAGACAAACCTGACGTGATGCTGCTTCACTCCTGCACCACGTGGTGCTGAGGCAGAGCCTCGGTCACTGCTCAGACTCACACTGACTGATCTCTTTAAATGGTGCTTCCTTCCCCTCCTCCTACAAATATTTTAAGCCCCCCAGGCTTTGTAAGAAGGGATTTTCTCTCTCCCTGTGCAGATCGTCATCTTCGAGGAGCGCACGGCGGGCCGGATCATCCAGTCCGTGGACATCCCTTATTTAGGAAGGACCCAGTACGTGGATTGAGAGCTGCTTTCCCACGTTTGGCTCATCCTGAGTACTCCTGGTTGCATGTCTGGGGACGTGATGGCTCAGCACTTGGGCATGCTGATCTCCACCAGAGCCAGGGGAAGGATTTGCCCTCTCAGAGGAGAGGACCGGAGGAAGCAGGGCCGTTGTTCCATGGATGGATGGATGCAGCAGCTCATCTCCCTGGACTACTGAGGCCCCCCAGCCCCGATGGCTGCGCATGTTCTGGACCATCTGGTGGATGTGGGGGAGTAAAAAGGTACTGGAGGCAGGTGAGAGAGAGAGAGAGAGAGAGAGAGAAAGAACTGAAGCCATCTGAACCGAAAGCTGAGCTCAGCTTTCCAGGGACTTTCAAAATGTGCTATTGCTGGCCTCCTCGTTTTTATAATTAGGTAGGGAGAAAATAGTTGGTGAACATGTGAGTAATCAGGTGTGGAAAACCATTTTGGTGTGCTTTGAGGCAGATTTTAGCAAGTCTCTCTGCAAAAACGCCATTATGTGTTCCTGTGTTGGAAGCCAAGGTGGTTGTCAAATGATTTTTAATTTGAGCTTTTTTTTTTTCACTAAGTTTTACTATGGAGGTCGTCTCTCTCTCAAAAGGAAAAAAAGAAATTTTAAAAAGTGAGATGCGTTCTGTCTTCTATCAAAGGCACCATCATGTTTCAGGCCAGGCAGGAATGAGAATTTCCAAGGGGGAGAAAAGAACAAATGAGTCTTCCAGTCCTCTCTCTGCCTGTGCTCACACTGTGAAGCACCTAAAGATGAAATTCCCCCTTGGAAGGAGAGCAGGGATCAGATTTTGGCTGGGATAGAAGCAAAGGGACTGCAAGTGGGAAAACTCAACCCTGCTTTCTCCTTAAAGCTGCTGTAGGATCTTGGGTCCTGGTTCCTTTTTCCTTTTTGTCCCTCTAAACAGAAACTCGGGATTTAGGTAAATATGACGTTCTTTTAACTCACCAGCTCCAAGGCACAGAGGAGCTGCAGCCTCCTTAGGGAGAGGGAGAGATCAAACTCGAGCCCTGAATCCTTCAGAACCTCCAAGGAGCCGCTGCTTTCTGTGCCAGCACCAGGACTGAGGCTCTGAGAGAAACACCAGGCTGTGTCTGTAACGGAGGTGCAGGGTATGCTGGCTCTTAGAAACCATCATTTTATTTAACAAATTTAAATACAGTTTGTTTAAAACTGAGAACAGACAGTGCAGCTGGAACACTCTCCATCCTGGTCACACCTATCTCTGCTCCCCAGGGCCACGGCAGCTCTGGGACAGCTGAAAGGGCCCAGGCTCCTGTGGCCAGAGCAAATGTGCAGGGCTGTGGTCAGGACTCCATCCTCTGCATTCTTCTGACAGTTACTTCCTTCCAAGGAGGGAAGGTTGGAACCCAGCAGGGACTAGAATTCACATCAGTGAAACCAAAACATGCAGCTCGGAGAGGACATCAGTTGGAAACTATTTCAGTGCTATGAAAACTTGGTAGTCCTTGAAAAATGTCTCTTTCCACGATAGGGTTTGCAGACTGAAGGGAACTGGGAAGGCCAGTACAATAACAGAATAAATCTACTTGAGTGCAGAGTTTTAATCCAAGGTAACAATACCTGTTCCCACAGAGGAGCCAGCAGCATTCAACACTTTCTATCCAAGTAGTGCTTCGGCCATTGCATCTAAAAGGAACATTTCTGTAAAGGCTTCTGTGGCTGGGAGCTAAAGAATGCGACTTTTCCCCAATGGTTCTGATATACAGTGGGAGAAAATAACTTACAAAAAATATTTTCCTTTGAAATATCAGGAAACACACAATGTCATTAGTCCAAGGGGAGACTTCTGCACCGTGAAGCCAACAATCAAACCCAGAGCATTTTCATAGTTCAGTGTGGTAGGGCTAAAAATAACCAAGTCTATTGCAGGATTACATTTTTCCCTCAGTTCAAAGGTAAAATTGTGCTTCAAAATTTTTGAAGGAATTGGGACAGCGGCGTGGGTGATCAAAGGTTTGACAACAGTTATGAAGGGGGAGGGAATTGAGGGGTTTTGGCTGGGGAGAAGGGGCCCGTTGTACCTCAGTTTTTATCTCAGCAGGTTGGGCAGTGTCCAGCAGAGACAGGGCAGCACCCAGGTCCCACTTGTGCTCTGCTCAGTCCAAACCCCACCTCCAGCACAGAACCCCCTCTCACCAACGCTGCCCTCGGGTGTCACACACCAGGGAAGAGGTGACTGCTGTCCTGCTGGAAGCCACCTCAGGCAAGCAGAGCCCTGAGCCCAGGATCCCCTTCCCAAGGGTGCTGCTCTCTCCATCAGAGGGGACTGGGAACTGCTCCAGGCTGGCTTTTCACTCCAGGAGCTCTGCAGGAGCAGAAAATGGGGCTGGGGCTGAAGGATACACTCCAGTCAAATGGGAAATGCACTAAAATCACCTCTTAGCATCCAATCCCTAGTCTGAAGCAGTTTTATTTTTTAAGAGTGGAAATTTGCCTTTATGTAGGAGCGCCCTTCAGAGAATCCCACACCCAATGCTCAAGGGAACCAAATTAGGGCTAAACAGGGCCAAGCTCTGGATGAATATTATGGTGTATGGCCCCAACAATCTCATTAAACCCCACTTCCAATTATTTTAGCATTTTTAGAGAACCACATGCTGGAAACATGACTCCATCAGTGGTGAACTGGTGGTGATCAAAGCTCCCTGATCCTGTCTCTCTCTGGGGACATCCCCCAGGGGTCTTACAAGAAAGACGGGGACAAACCTTTTAGCAGGGATAGGACAAGGGTTGATGGTTTTAAACTAAAAGAGGATATATTAGATATAAGGACATTTTTTTACAATGAGGGTGGTGTCACACTGGCACAGGTTGCCCAGAGAGGTGGGGGATGCCCCATGCCTGGGAATATTCAAGGCCAGGAGCAACCTGGTCCAGCTGAAGGTGTCCCTGCCCGTGGCAGGGGGTTGGACCAGAGGACCTTTAAAGTCCCTTCCACCCCCAACTCTGCTATGATTCCATGGACACAGAGGAATGTCAGGGTGCCCCCCAAACTGCGAAACTGAGGAAGGAAAAGGAGAGGGAATACAGACAACGGTGATGCTTGATGGGTTTTTTCTAACCTGCCTTGCTTTTCCCCCTCCCCCAAACCCTTCCTGTCTTGTGCAGCGTAACAAACACTGATTAAAGTAGGTTTAAAATTAAGGGCTAAGGTGCCATCTCGGAAGGCAGCTGTCCCCTCCACGGCCAGAGAGCTGCTCAGGCTGTCGCACACAGGGCCACAGGGTTCGTGTGTCTCAGCAAAACCAGTCCCCGGGGGCCACTGCCGTGGCTCTCACCCTCGCCCCAGTGCTGGCCCGCAGCCCCTGCTCGGCGCAGCCCCATCCCGGGGAGCTCCGGCAGCGAGCCCGCGGGCGCTGCTCCCAGACGGAGCCTCCGCGCCGGGAGCTGGCAGTCCTGGCGTTTCTGTGCTTTGTTCTCCACCTCCGGAGCGTCTGCTTGTGCTCCGAGTCCAGGAGGAAGGGCAGGGGATCCGGGGAGTTTATGTATGCAGTGTTGCTTGGTTTTTCAGAAGGCTAAAACTCGTGGGAGTCAGCAGAGGTCCTGGCTCCCGCCTGGCTGGCGGGGTGGATGCTGTGGAGAGGAACCTTGCAGGCCGTGCATGAAGAAATCTTCTGCAACAGAGACACGAGCAGCATGGATATCACCCCTCTGCCTCGCTGCAGAGCCGTCCCGAAGCCCTGTCCCCCTGCAGATCCCGAGCTGTGCTGCCTGGGCTGGGGGAGCAGCACTGGGGACAGCGCTGGAGAGCTGCAGCCCCTCTGCAAAGCCTCTCCCTGGCACAGAGAACGTGGAGTGGGATCTCCTCCTGCCCTGCCAAGGCCACAGAGCAGCAGGCAGGGCTCCACCCTGCTTCCCTCAGGCAATGGGACATAAGGGAGCTCATTGCTGGTAAAAAATCCACCACTGCTGAGCAAATCTACCCCCTTCCTGCTCTTGCTTCTCAGGACTCAAGAGCAGCAACCTCCTCTCCCTCCAGGCCTGGTTCTACACTCCAGTTTAAGGGAGTTGTGCGTTTATTTTTTGGCCCATGACAATGAAGGACAGCCCCACAGGCTGGGTGCAGATACAAGTGAATAGCTCATCCTTCACTCCTGCAGACCCACTGCAGAAATACCCAGGGCATGAACAAACACAAGGCAGCCATCAACGTGTGTGTTCTTTCCTCCTTTCCACTGGAAATGACACCCCTTGCTCACCTCAGGTGAACAAACACCTCAGGTGGGGTTTAACCCACACCTTCCCATACTCGTCACTGCCTCTCTGTGGCTTCAGTGTGGGTATAAATGAAATATCTCCCTCAGTGAAAGCTTCTGCCTGACCAAAAGTCCTTTGGCTGATACTGCTTTAGCTTTCCTCAGGGGGTTGCAGGTGGATGAACCCACACCCTTCACCCCTGTGCTTTAGCTATATTAAAGTTAATAAGGCAACCTTGTTTAGACAAGGATTTTTCTTAATGGTGTAAATTCTGCCTAAACTCCTGCTCCCTGCATTTCTCTTCTTCCTCTCAGCCTCTCAGCAGGTACTTAGCATTTTGTCTTAAAAATAGATTAACTTTAAAAAAAGAGAGATTAACTAATGGTCTTGAGAAGTTTAGCAGTAAGGGAAGGTCAGGGTGGTGAAAAATGGAGATGAAAAAGCGCATTTAAAAGAGCTTTTATCTTCTGCCCTTGTCTAGCTTCTCACTGCTGTTAGAAACGTGCTCTTACCTGGTGTTGGTCCCCGTTCAGCCACGCACGGTCAGATTTCCACATTGGGATCTGTGAATCCTTTCTTGCCCTCGTTCACCAGCACAGGCTTTTCTGTCCTTGTGTGCCAGACTAAAATCTGAAGAAGCCAGCAGAAGTCATTAGCTGCACCTCTCCAGTGCACTAACAAATATTCCTGCACATTAAATCAATAGTGCAATTTAACCAGCCACCCTGGAGCCTAATGGTGCATCCACCGCTGAGAGGGGCTTTGCATAAACCTTCATTTAGGCAGAGCTGCTGCTCTGCAAAATGCACAGTGCACAGAAATTACCCATTTTACACTGTGCTGTCGTGGGACATTAACCTGCTCCTTCCATGTAGTTATCGAGCAGCTCCCTCCAAAGGCTCATCAGCCTTCCAATGGGGTAAGGCAGCTCCCTCCCAGCCAGGGAATCACATCCCAGCTTCCCCACAGTTCCTCACTCTGCCTCTTGCTTATCACCTCACACCCCTGGCCTGTGGAGTCACTCGGAGGGGAAATGCAGGTTGCTGACATTCAGGAATTGTGGTTGTGAGGGAAGAGGCAGCTGGGTGAGCACCACCAGCTCTTCCCGTCACCACCCCTGCCTCTGGCTGGGGGAAATATCAACTGAATTCTTCAGCACATCCCCGAAAATCCATTACTGGGGAGAAGACATCAGTCTGCCCCCTAACCTCGGCATCACTTCTGTTTTCACTCTTAAATCCTTTCCAGAGCCCAAAAGGCCAGGAGAGTGTCACTGAGCTGGGAAGGACTGACTGCTGCTGCAGTGCTGTTGCAGCCTCAGAGCTGCTGATGCAGGAGCTGCTTCCAGAATCCTCCCTTCCTCCCACGAGCTCCGGGCTGCACACACCCTCTCATAACCCAGCAGGACCCTGTAGATCCCCTCAAAAGCCCCCTCCCCAGTCCCTTTGGGATGCTGGCCCCACACAGCCACCCCCTGCTCTGTACCAGGTATTAAAACCGCTCTCCAGCTTGCTTAAAACAGAACTGAAGCTTCCCCTAAAAGCTTCCCTCGGTCTTGGCAGCGAAGTTGCACAGAGATCAACACCTGTGGAGGAGAACTGGCAAAATCTGAGGTGCTTGAGTATTGCAGGGGGGCTATTATAGGAAATTGTTTCTACTTGCTGTGCTCAGACGGTTCTGGAAGCTGCTTAAAATACTCAATTATACTCATTGCTTCCCCCCTTGAACCGGGATTGCTGGGAGCAGCTTTATCCTCTCCGAGCAGGTTTCCTGCTTCCCCTCACCTGTTTGTGGCTGCTTCCCACCTCGTGGGGTTTCCCTCTGGTTGCCATGACAATCCCCTGCAAACCTCCTCCACCCAGTGCCTGCCTTCCTGAAAATCCAGGCCACGTTCTGCTTCTAAAGGATGAACAAAGCACTTTTCAAACCCTCCTGGTTCAAGCAGAGCACCTTCCCCCACCTTCCCAAGGAGCTTGTTTGACCAAATTCGTCTCTGATGTGAGCAGTCACCTCCTGCGTGGAGCTTAAATCTCTGATAATAGCGAAGCAGTAGAGACCAACTGCTGGCTGGAGCGGGTCCAAAAATCCATTTCATCATCCCCCACAAGCACTTCAGAGCCCGCTCATCAAAGTCACCCTTGATTCCAGCCCTGCTGTCCCCACGGCAGCGACGCTGCTGCGATTACTGCGCTGCTTGCCCGGGAAAAAGCAAAACCAAACAGAGCTCACGAGTGGCTCTCAGGGCTCTGCAGGCACCAGTGATGGTGAAAGGATGAATCAGGTGCTGGAGAAATCCTGTAGCCAATTCTCCTCTTCAGAGGGAGCTGGTGAGAGCCCTTTGCACTCCTGGCACTCCACACTCAGCCCTGCTCGTGGCCCAGGGACTCACTCACACTTCAGCAGCTCCGACCACGCACCCCACAAGCAGAGCACCACAACTGCACAACATCCGTGCTCTCCTTCAACTGGATCCCACTTCTGCACTGTTACAGGCAAATGCCAAAAAAGGCAGATTAAATTGGCTAAAACAGACCCATTTTCAGAGTTTGCAGCTTGATACAGCAGCTTTTACCATTTTTCATGCTGTGCTCTTTAACGTGGGAGGTAGATCACCATTTAGAACAGAAACATTTGCTTTTCCTTTCAGCCAGTGCTCAGTTTTTTCACCAAGCAACGTGTTTTATGCCTCAGGGAAGCTTTGGCTCTCTCACAAGAGACCAAACAGTGAGGGGGGCCAAATATCTGACTTTTCCTGAGCAGTGGTTTCATTCAGGTCACCTGAGGGACTCCCCTTTAAAAATGCTACTGCAAAACCCTTCCACTCATTTACCGCCCTGCCATTCGGAGTCACAGGACTCAGAACAGGTCTAGGAGATCACAAGGCTTCATCTCCACAGCAGAACAATTCATTGTCTCCCAACAGGAGATTAAAAAGCAGACAGGAGAGTCGACCTGCAGTGGGAGGGGATGGCAGGGTTTCCAGCACACAGACCCTCCCAGGAGGGATTCAGGAATTGTTGTTTGAAATGGAAACTACAGAATGGGGGGAAAAAGAGATACCAGGCTGAAAGGGCAGCTTTGCTCCCCGTTCTCCAGCCTGACAATAAAATGTTCCCCTGACTGTGGCATCAATGGTGCCCATGGGCCCCTGTCTCTCCTTTAGTCCTCCCTGGCTGAGCTCACTGCAGATTGTTCCCTTGGGTGTTAATAGAAAATGGGGAGCAGAATGTCCCCCCCTTCCATCAGCCTCATGGGAGTGCCAGACCTCCCTCCTGTGCCAATGGACTGAAGAGAGGATGGTTTGGTTTGGGGGAGTGGGGAAATGCACAAACAGCAGAACTCCAAATACAGAGAACCCTTGCAAAGCCCTGTTTCCTTACAGCTCAAGCATAAACCAATCCTTCCCTCTTCCTAAGGAGGGATAACTTTCTCCTCAGCAATTAATACCAACTTTCTTTATTTTCTCCTTCATTTTGGGCAGTTCCCAAATCCAAGAAAATAAGCAGGATATGTGGCCTTTGGCCTAAACTTCAGCTTTTTGCAGGAGTGTGTGTTTGTGGGCTGAATTCTGATCAGTATTACCAGCACTGCACAGAGGGAAGGCAGCATTTTTGGAGAACAGATGTCTGTGCTTATCTCACACATTCCTCTGATCCCTCTTTAATGACTCTATCTAAGCACATCATAATTTTTAATGTAAATCTCCCTGCAAAGCAGGTGTGTGGTTATGTTTAACAGAAGCAAAGCACGACAAGTGCTGGGAGCACAGGAGAGAGAGAGAGGAGCCTGTGCTTTGATCTGGGGGTGAGAGCACCCCAGACCACAGCTGGCTTTGGTCCTTCTCTGCTGCTGGCCCAGGCTCTGCTCCTGGTGAAATGGGGGAGTAAAAGCAGAAATGGAGACTTGCAGGGAAATGGAGGCTGCTGGCGCCAGCTGAAGCAGAAAGGCAGAGCCCAACCTGCAAAGCTGCACTCGGAGCTTGCCAGGAGCAGACAGCATTCAGCTCACAACAAGGACCCCAGTGAGCTCTCCCCGGCCCGGCCAAGAAAAGAAACTCAGTCTGCTTCCGACGCTGGGCAGCAATCCCTGCTGCTTCCTCCCCAGCCCTGACCTGTGGCACAGCCCTGCCTGGCTCCAGCACCATTTGTTTCCTCCTGCCTGGAAACAACCTTTTCTTTCCTCTCCTTCCTCCACGTGTTCCTCCATGGCTGTCATTTCCCATCCCCAGCCTTAGCACAGCTTCCTTCCAACAGGTATTTATTTACTGCAGGGACAACAGACCAAAGACTGCATAACTGGCCAAGGAGTGAACGCCCCTAATCTTCTGTGCACCGGCATAAAAGCAGCCTGTCCATCTCTCCTGCCTGTTGGAAACACATTTATTTCCACCCAGTGCCCAGGAACAGGGATCTAATTTAATCCAGTCTCTTTCCCAACCCTTGGGAGGCTGGCTGTGTTATTTGTCCTGGTGCTGGACAGCCACAGCCACAGAAATGTGGATTCAGAGAGGCAGAGCAGGTATCAGATAAAACCCAGACTCGCTCCTTCCCCTTGGCTCCTCCTCCTTATTCCTGGATTCCTTGTGAGGGCACTGCTGAACACTGAGATCCCTGGTTTTTTTCCATGGCTGTGGAGCAGTGCACATGGAAATCAGGCAAAGGGCGTTAGAAACACTTTTTTTCCTATCCCAAAAAGGGATGGGCACCTGGATCCAGCACCGTGGCTGTTGGCAGTAACAACTTATTTGCAATAAAAAACCAGTTCTGTTGGGGTAATTAAGCAATAAAGACTCTCTAAATCAGACTGGCTGATGTTTGTAACAGACAAAGGTGTGAGAGTGCTACACGGCGGTCTCTGATCTCAGAGGGGCCCCCAATACACCTCCAGTGTTTAGGGAACCCACTCACAAAGCTTCAAAGCCCTTGACAGCACCTCTGTGGCTGATGGGCTGTGATTGATGCCTGTCACTCTAACCAGCTTCGTCTCATGGTGTCTCCCACGCTCCCTGCCAGCCCAGACAGATTCATCTCTCATCTCAGGCTGGGAAGTCTCCAGGAGAAGAACCATCAGTGTGCTCTGGGTTTCTGTGTTACCTAGCACACGGGGTCGTGCTCCCTGCCCCAGCAATGTGTACAGGCAGCATTGATCAGTCAGCTGACAGCAGTAAAATCCCCCCCCAAATGAAGCTTCCCGGAAGCCTCCTGGAGCTCAGAGCAATATCCCAGGCACCGAAAACATTTCTGTATTATCTCTGACGCAGAAAGATCCAGGTTTTTGTGGGCACCTCCAGCACAGATACTGCACAGATGTCAGCAGGGAGAAGACAACTTGGCAGCATGGCAGAGACTGTGTGAACAGCCCTTCCCCGCAGCCAGGAAAGGCTGTGGCTGCTGCTCCTGGGTTACAGCTCACACGGGCCCACAGAGCCAAACCTCAGCACTCAAACCCCCCTCAGGAATTCACATTAAACAACTGACATTTCACCCACGGAATTCCCTGCTCCAGGGCATCAGCAAGGCCACAGGAAAGCCCGCCTTAAAAATAATATTTTTTAGGGGTAATGTAAGAGAGAACAGTTACAGGGGAGAGAAGACTGTATTTCAAGGCTTATGCAACCACTAGCAGCCTGCAACTAAAGTGCCCTCCACACATTTCAGTGCATAATCTCCCATTCCCAGCTTCCATGAAATGGGGGTGTGCTCCCTCCAAACACAGAGCAGCAGCCTGGAGAAGAGGAGACTGAGGGGAGGTTCATAGCTGTCTGCAATTTCTTCACGAGGGGCAGTGGATGGACAGGCACTGATCCCTCTTCTTTCTGCTGAGGACCCAGGGAACGGCTGGAGCTGTGCCAGGGGAGGGTCAGGTTGGATATCAGGGAAAGGTTCTTCCCCCAGAGGGTGCTGGGCACTGCCCAGGCTCCCCAGGGAATGGGCACAGCCTCGAGGCTGCCAGAGCTGCAGGAGCGTTTGGCCAACACTCCCAGGCACAGGGTGGGATTGTTGGGGCAGGTGTTGGACTGGATGATCCCTGTGGTCCCTTTGAACTCAGGATGTTCTGTGATTCCGTGAAGGGATGGGATGACGGGGCTGACCGAGGTGCCTTCCCCCTCCAGCTCCTCACCACCCCCGCACGGGGACGAGGCCATACCTTAGTGCAATTGGCAGCCTTGGGCTCGAGGTCGTTGAGGGTGACGAGCTCGCGGAGCAGGCTGCTCTCCTGGTAGCCGCCCTTGACTCCCCGCAGTTTGAAGTAGGCCTGAGAGCGCTGCAGGATGAGCCTGAGGTTGACGGCGAAGCCGGCCATGTCGATGGCGAAGGGCCGGTGCGGGTCGAACACGGTTTTCCAGCCGTACACCTTCCCCGCCGCGTTCACCTTGGGCGACTCGTAGCGCAGGCCGCCCACGAAGGCCACGGGCCACACCGACACCTTCCTGGTGCTGCGCATCTGGGGGCGAGCACACGCAGGGACACGCTGGCCACACGGGTCCTCCACCCGCGGCCCCCGCCAGCCCCCAGCAGAACCACCTCACCCAGGATCCAACATCCCGAGCTGCAGCTGGAGCCAACGACCCGCGCTCCGCCGTGGCAGGAGTCCCCCCTCTGCCACAGAAAGCTTATCTGCCCTGTCCATCAGCTGCTGCAGAGCTCCAGATGCTCTCCCCCCCTCACATGGATTGGTGAGAGAACGCAGGCTGGACAGATGTCTGGCAGTGAGTGCTGTGTCCAGCTCTGGGCCCCTAGGTTTAGGAAGGACGTTGAGATTCTTGAACGCGTCCAGAGGAGGGCAACGAGGCTGGTGAGGGGCTTGGAACACAAACCCTGTGAGGAACGGCTGAGGGAGCTGGGGTTGTTTAGCCTGGAGAAAAGGAGACTCAGAGGTGACCTCATCACTCTCTAAAACTCCCTGAAAGGTGGCTGTAGCCAGGTGGAGGTTGGGCTCTTCTCCCAGGCAAGACCTGACAGAACAAGAGGACACAGCCTTAAGCCACGCCAAGAGAAGTTTAGGTTGGATGTTAGAAAGAAATTCCTCACTGAAAGAGTGATTGGGCACTGGAATCATCTGCCCAGGGAGGTGGTGGAGTCACCATCCCTGGATGTGTTTAAAAAAAGCCTGGGCGTGGCACTCAGTGCCCTGGTTTGGTTGATGAGGAGGTTTTGGGTCACAGGTTGGATTAGATGATCTTAAAGGTCTTTTCCAACTGAGTTCATTCTGTGGTTCTGTGGTTCTGTGGTTCTGTGATCTCTGGCGCCAGGGAGGTGAGACCCCAGCTGACAATAAACATCTCGCCTTGAGAGTGAGATGTAGAGAGATAAGCCAGGAATCCTAGACTGAAAAGACACTAATTTTGCAACTATAAAATCCACACAAATTTTCACGGAGGCAGAAGTCTCCTACACACTCCCTGGAAACGTGTAGGGCTCCTCCCCGAAGCTTGGACACATCTTTGTGGTTACTGTTCCAGAAACTGAGAGCAAAGGATCCAGCGTATGCCCCATCAGAAACTGGATCCTAGTCTATACTATTTCTTCACTAGCTGTAATATAGGTACCTTTTTATCACCTTGCACTGAATTGTTTATCTACTAGGAGTGTTCCTTTGTTTCTCCTGTAGAATAAGTAATCTGTTTAAGCCTTATGGCTGTTTTCCTTGGTCCGTTCAACAAATAATTCCTGTTGTAATAAGCCTGATAGGTCATTATTAAGAACTCGCGAGTGAGAGTGAGTTTTGGGGTGCTGGCAACCTCGATAAAGCTGCTGCCTACTGCCAGGGACTTGTCCAAGCTCTCCCCTCTCCCTTCCTAACATCCACTCCAACCAGTTCCACCCCCAGGCAGCACCTCTGTGGCTCAGACCTCAGCACTCACCTGTAAAAGGCTGCCCATGCCAGAGCTGGAGAAGTGAAATGCTTTGGGAAGCGGCAGCCAACAACAACAACGGCCACAGAACCGAGCTGGGCTCAGCACTGAAAACAGAGCTGGCAATAAGGAAACATCTCTGGGATTTGTGAGTGGGGTTTTTGTCCAGCTGTCAGGTTCCACATGGGCAAATCAAGATACAGGAGGGAAGCGCCTCATCCAAGGCCACCTGGAAACGCAGGAATGGCACGTCTGGGAAGAAAGGTGGTCTCTGCTAAGGTATTTAGGCTGCAATCTCAGCCTGTGTAAGGCTAAGGGCATCTCCAGAGTGAGGCACTGCAGCTCCCAGCCTCGGGGACAGCCGGGAAACACAGCCTCTCCAGACATTCCCAGCAGGCAGGACAGTCCTGTCTCGCTGCTCCTGCCCCGGGGAACAACGCCGGCTGCTTCTGCTCCCTGCAGCCACCAGAAATAGCGCGGAGCCACCAGGGGCCCCTTCGGCTGCCTGCACTTGCCAAGGCAGATGCTTTGAATGCCGCTCTGCCCGCTCGCCCCCAGCACCCTGCCCTGCTCCCTGGCAGGCTCAGCCTCTCGTTCCGCTCTCAGCTCGCTCTCTTAGATCAGGGATCTCCCAGAGCTAATCTCATCACTGCTAATTACTGCAAACGAGAGCAGAAGAGCTCTGGCACTTGCCCTTCTGCATTATACAGCTGCTAACGGCAGCCCCTGTCCACAGGGAACAATAATGTGTGTCTCCTGCATTTCACAGCACATTTCCTTGGCTCAGTGACCTTAAATGCAGAGACATATCAGAGAGGAGAAGCCTCTACGAGCACAGCACACGAGTGAATGAAGGAACCCTTTCTGCTTTATTCATGTGAGGAGTCTGTCTCAAGATGCTGCCAGAGCCGGCCTCAAAGGGGATGGGGAAGAAAGAAATTCACTCTGAATTCACTTTCAGCTTTCAAAGCGTGTGTATTCCTGTGGCTGTGCAAGCTAAAGTGAGAGCCATCAGGGAAGGGAAAGAGGCATGTATGAGGAAATAAATAAGAGATCCCTGGTATGAAAACTGGCAGCTGGTGGGGAAGGAAGCAATCCTCCTTTCTTGTCCCTTGCTGCAAGAGTTTGGCCCCAGGAGAGCAAGGGAACGAGTAATTCCTGAGCTGGAAGCCAGGTGAGGTGCCTGGCACTGTAAGACCAGTCAAACCTGCAGACAGGAGCTTGTTTAGAGCCCCAGCTGGACTGGAACAAAGAACAAAGCTGGGAAAGCCCGTGGAAAACTTTCCATGCTCGAGCCCAACCAGATTGCCAGGACATGCTGAAATTCACCCCTGGAGCTTCAAACTCCCAGCTGGAGATCTCAGCCCCTCTGCCTGCTGTAGGCAGCCTGGGAGACACCCATGCCCGGGTGCTGCAAGAGGAATTGCTCCAGGGGGGAAAAGCTGCACGTGTCTCCTGGCACAGAGACATCCCTCGCCCGGCAGTGCATGGAGGGCTCTGCTTTTCCAGGAGGGGAAGCAAAATCTCTGACAAACTCCTGCTCCTCACGTGTGCAGCAAGGCAGAGACAAGCACAGAGAACATCTCTGAACAAGATGTCCTGGAAATGCTGACACAGCTCAGGGGTGGCTCTGACGGCGCTGCTGCCTCAGCCGGGGTCTGTGCGGAGCAGGCGCCGGGCTCCCGACAGCCACAGGATTTAACCCTGGGATGGAGGCAAACAAATGGAAACAGCAGGGAAGGAAAAGGAGCCCCAGGGCCTCCTCAAACAAAAACAGACAGGAATTAACAGACAGCCAAGTGGTGGAGAAGGAAGGTGGAAAACATCAGATCAGCTGGAAATCTCCAGGATGAGGCGAGGAAGGAGCATGGGCGAGGTTTCTTTGCACGTCGGACAGCAGGGGATGTTCCAACCCTAACAAGGCTCCCCACAGGGGAAGGCAGCTCCTCATTAGCTCCCTTTCCATGGGAGCTGCCTCTTGATCACACACCACAGATAAACCGGGGCTCCTGTTGCTTCCCACGGGATGCTTTGACTCTGGGAAACGCACAGGGTAACGGAGCCCCGGAGAAAACCCGAGCACAGCTGCAGTGACTACAGCCAAGACTAACCCAGAGCTTAGGAGAGGACGTGCCCAGCATCTCCTCAGCTCACTCACAGCATCTCTCACCCCCTCCCCAGGCTAATCAGCCGCGTTCAGCCCCCCAGCCAGGCTCTTACCTCCTCGAAGAGCTCCAGGCTGTAGGTGTTATCATCATCAGCAAAGTAAACAATCCCGGGCTGGCTGTTGTTTTTGTTAAAGGTCTCTCTCAGCCACCTGAGCGCCAGGTTCCTCTGCATGGTGCCGCGGGGGATGCGGGGGTCCCTCATGTCCCCGCGCAGTTTGTAGTTGCGGGGCGTCTCCACGTTGAGGTGGGTGTAGTTGAGCCCCGTGTCCCGCAGCAGGCGGGTGATGAGCGGCGTGCGGCGCTGCGAGTCCTCCACCAGGATCCAGTGCAGGTTGGGCACGTGCAGCAGGGTGTTGGCCAGCCGGGTCAGCTCTGCCTTCTGCACCGGCCGGCTGTAGGTGGGGGTGACCACGTGGATGGTGGGCAGCGTGTCCGACCACGGGGGTGGGCGCGTGTAAACGTACTCTGTCCTCACCACCTCCACAATGTCCCGGTCCGACAGGCAGTATTCCTTGGAGTCCAAGCCTGCAGCGAGATCACGCTGGGAGTCACCACCATCATCTGGGCAAGGGCATGGAGAGAAGAGAAAGCCGCATGGACTCGGGCGTCCGGCACCCCCTGGCTGAGCCAGCAGGCTGCGGCTACCAGCGGGTCACCCCCGTGGGGGCGAGGAGAGGAAACGGGCTCGGGTGGAGGCTTTCATAGATAAGGGCACGGATAAATAAAGGAATCAGGGACAAACACACATGAGAAAAGAAGATTCTGCTGCTAGAAAACCAGCACCAAAAAAAACAAAAAGGCCAGAGAGCCCAGCACACCTGGGCTGAGTGCTCACAACAAGCAGCTTCAAAAAGCATCCAGAAGAGACAGGATTGTAGAGCAATTGGATCTAGATTAAGAAAAGAGCCACGTGGACTAATGATCCATCATTCCTGAAGAGCTCCAGTGCTCTGGGCACCACGCTCAGTGGGACAGGACTCACAGCTCTGTGCTCACGCACTGGAGCCCCTGGACTGGGAGGCAGGGGAATAACTGGTGGAAAACACCAGGCCAGTGAAGATCCTCAGCAGCACGGTCTGGGCAGGACACTGCAGTGCCCCACTGCTCTCTGCCAGGCACAGACAAGTGGGGAAAGACACACTTCAAATCCAGAAATGGAGAGTGGAAATTAAAGCCTCTAATTGTAGGTTTTTTCCCTGCAGAGACTTTCCCCTGCCTCTAACTAACCTGCCTCAAAAAGGCCCCTCCAGCCTCTGAACATAACAGCCCCCTCAGGGGTGCAGATGTGAGCAATGAACAGCTTAAAGAGCAGATACTCTGATCCAAACATATAAAATCCCTGCAAATTGTTCACAATCAGCTCAAGGGAAACCAATGTTGACGCACCTGCCACTTTTCCAGGGTGCAACTTCCACGGTTTCCACTGCAGAGCAGCGGGAATGCCACGGTCTGCAGAGATGAAGGGGGACCCCCACTCAGGATGTAAGCCTGGCTCTCCAGTGGGCACAGAACACTCTGAGCCACGGATTTTGCAAAACCAGGTAACTACCAGGAACTTGAGATGAGAAAGAACGGGAACAGAGAGCCATTAGATCTGACCCAGCAGGAGACTACCCACGGCTTTTTCATAGCGTGTTATTCTTCCAGCAGCACAGGCTTTGATACCTGAACCAAACGAAGGCCTCGTACTCCACGGCATTGACAGAGAGGGGCTGGATATTTGGGGGAGGGAACAGGGTACATGTTGCTATCAGACCCTATGTACTGCAAAGCACCTCAGCATCCCACAGCTCAGCTCTCTGAGAGCAGAGAACGCTGGAATCAGTTCAGAAATCAATCTGCGAAATGCATTGGACACAGACACAAATGTAATTAGCCAGGACGGTGCCCGAGACAGTTTGCAAAGCCCTGCAGGCCAAAGCCTCAGCTGTAAGCCCTGGCACGGGGAAGCTGTGCTGTTCTGGGCATCTCCAGGTGCACATCCCTCTCAGCACCTGTGAGCAGAGCATCTCAGAAACGCTTCACAAGCATGAAATGATCCTCTCGAGAGCTTTCAGGTTGGTCTCTACCACCACTCACTTTCCACTGGGGGCCCTGAGAAGCAGAGAAGTGTCTCATCAAGGTCATTGGTGAGTTGTTGACCGAGCCATTGGAGCAGTCTCTGTGCTGTAACTGCAGTGGCCATTCACAGAAAACAGCTTTGAGGGCAGTGATCAAACTGCTGTACAGACAGGCAGCGTGTTTTTAGTCATCTTTGAAGTCCTGTTTTAGAGCCCAGTGGATCCCTCATCCTCTGAAACAGTGCCCACCTTCCAGAAGGGATCAGAGTCATTTTTCCCTGCCCAAAACCTCAGGGGTGGCTGTCAGGAGAAAGGGAAAGCTGCTCGGGACAGACTGAACTTCCTGCAACTCAACCTGCACATCAGAGCATCCAGCAAAGGGATAAGCAGCTGTGGAGGATAGGGACAAACACTAAAAGGGGAGAGAATCTCCCAGAGAAAGGGACCAGAGAGGATGAAAGGGACCTGAAAATGAGCTGGCCTTCTTCCCCCAGACCAGCCTGCCCGCAGCAGAAGGGCAGAACCAAGAAGGAAGGTGGCAGAAGGCAGCGTGGCTTCTTCCAGCCCCTAAGAGCCCTCACAGCCCTTAGATATTGCTGCTGTGCCAGGAACAGGACCAAACTAGGATGCTCCTGGCTAAAAGAACTTCCTCCAGCCCCCTGATTTGGGCCAGAGCTGTATTTGCTGCAGTGTATTACTGGCAGTGTGGAAGTCAGCTTCTCATAGCTTTGTAACTCCCCCAGGCAGGTGAGATCTGGCTCTTGCCTTCTCCTTCAAGTGCGAGAGCACTGCTTCTCTGCTTTCCTTAAAGAGTGCTCTCAGCCTCACATCTCCCAGAGCAGCTGCCTCGAGTGGCAGCTTTGTTTCCTCTGCTCTCTCTTTTGCAGCTTTCCCGCTGGAATAACTTCGTGTGCAAAGGCCAGCAGGGAGGGAATCCTCTCTCAGGGAGCAAAGAGAAGCAGCACTCTGGGTTTAGGCCATAAAGAGCTCTCCAAGTGCAGTAGGCACATCCCATGGCGTGGAGTTTGACGCCTCTGAAGAACCCCTACGAGCACTGGGCTGTTCCTACAGCAGAGGTGGGGAGGCTCCTGCATGGGCATGGTCTGGGAGCTGAGATGAGCATGGCTGCCATGGAGAAATGAAATGAGAGAGGAGATGAGGACGGAGGGGGGATGCACGGGCTTGGCATGGGCTGGTTTGGTTTCTCTCACCCTTGTGCACTGCAAGCAGTGGAGCAATGGTGCTCTGGTGCCAGACGGTGATTAGCAGTGTCCAGGGCAGAACTATCAGCACGATAGCCAGGATGTCTCGTCTCTTCGGCATCTCCAAGACTGACTGGGCCCACAGCTCCTCATTACCTGACAGTGAAAACCCCAGAGACAGAACAGCAGAGCACATGGAGAACAGAAATAAATGGGCAGGAAGGAGCAAGGACAGAGAGAGAGAGAACGCGAGAGAGGGAGAGAGCAGCGAAGGCGACACGACTCGTGGGTCTTACCAGTGCTTACAACCCACCCATTGCAGAAGCAGGTTTGGAGGGGCCTCCGCTGCTGAGCCCAGGAGCAGGAGGGCACTTCTGCAGGGCACTGCTGGAGCTGCCAGCAGGAACCTCAGGGACTCATGTGGAAGGAAACCTGCAACACAGAGCAAAGGCCAGTAGGCAGAGGAAGTACCAGAGTCCCCAAGTCCTCCTCGAGAAGAACAAACCCCGCTGAGGCAGCGAGCAGCAGCAAAGTGTCCCACCCCTCCAGGGAGACGCCTCCTGGGTGTCCAGGGCCTTGCTTTCCCTTTGCACCCCCTTGTCAAGCAAGTCCCTCGTGTCAGCCGAGCGAAAGCTGCTCAGTGCTGCAGCGTCTGAGCCATCCCAGCGGAACAGAACCCTCCCCTTGAGCCAGCCAAGCCCACGGAAGGAGCAGACCATGGCCACACCACTGCCTGACACATCAGCACATGCTGTGACCCCCCAGATCCTCTCCCTTGGCCGGGCAGAGCTCTCGGGGTGGCTGCACCTCTGCTCCTGGGGTACAGAAACGTGATCCTGTATTTTTCCTGATGCCTTAGGATTTCAGCTTTTCTATTTTTCATATATTTGTAACCCTGCAGTTCCTTAGTGTGTAACTCTAAACTCCATATTCAGTGTCAGACACTGCTCTCCCATTTTGGGCAGACACAACAATTCCTCTCCAGGCCTGGGGATCAAGGACACCTCACTGCCTCAGGCTCCAAGAAATGGAAACAAAAGTGAGTTGGGGGGGAGCAAACTGGGGGTAAATGACTTCATTACCTGAAGCTGTAATTGGAAGATTAATCCCCAATATGCAAATGGACCAAACTTATAAAAGTATGAAAACTCGTGACCCGTTGTTCATTTTTGGGTGTAGCCCCTGGGGGGGCTTCGTCTGCCCGAAATGTACCTGAAGGCTCTTTAATAAATACCTGCTTTTTATTTCCTTAACTCTGTCTGGCCTCTGTTTTTAGGTAGCCCTGGAGAAAGGCATCATTCCCATCAGCATCCCCTCAGCTCAGCCCATCCTGCTGGCAGCTCCGACACAGCCAGTTGTAGCTCAGCCTGCTCAGGTTCGTTCCCTCTCGGAGGTGCTGTGCCTGGAGTGTATTAAAGTGCCACAGCGGCTTAGTTTGATGCGACACGAGCACATACAAGATTTAAGCAGACTGCATTTCATGCCGGCGCCTGGGCGAGCAAAGCGCAGCGCTTAGCGGGGCTGCCACGCGCCGTGGGCAGTTTGCAAACACGGGCGGCAGTTTAGTGCCGCCGCTCCCACGTGGGGCGACGCATTAGAGGCTGCTGAGAGGGCTGCAGTGCAGGCAGGCAGAGCCCGGGGATACTGCAGAGGGAGCAGGATGCTCTGGCAAAAGCGCTGCTCTCCCACTGCCGGTGATCTGGGAATTATCAGATCCCCCTCGTTAAACCCCCTCGAGAATTATCAGATCCCCCTCGTTAAACCCCCTCGAGAATTATCAGATCCCCTCGTTAAATCCCCTCGAGCCTGGGCTCTTGATGCCACGCTACTTGTGCAAATATTTTCCCAGAGCTGGCTTTTTCTTGGTTGCATGGGGCAGGCGTGGAGAAATCCACGTTCAGATCCCCGATTAGCCCGAATTGGATGGATCTGAGTTTCCCTTGGCCACTGGGCCGTGCAGCCAGCCCCTGGCACTGAGCCCACTTGGAGTGAAATGGCTCCAAGAACTGACAGGTTTTTCCTCTAAAGGAATCTTGCAATCAAGTAATATTCAGAACCTGGTTCTTCCAAATTAGCACTTTAATCACACAGGTATTAATTTACCAGGGAAAACAAGAGGGAAGCAGGACATAGGTTGGGCTTTGTCCTTAAAAGTGACATGTAAATGTCCCTCAATTAAGTTTCAGTGAATATATTTTTTTTTCCATGCATAAAAAACCCAAACTCGTAGGAGAATTTCCAGCCAACTCTAGCAAACAGCCAGTTCCCCAGTCAGAGCTCGTTCACTTTTTTTTCAGGATTGGTGAAAGCAGCCTCATTCTGACAAAATAAACCAGGGAGGAAGAGGAGGAATTATTCCAGCAAGCATCAGCCTTCTGCTGCATCCCTGCCCAGCTCTTGGAGCCAGAGAAATCCCGCTGGCCTCTCTCTGCCAAAGCACAGTGCCCTGAGGAAAGAGCATCTGGCCTCATCCCCGCTGCCCCTGCGGTTGCTGACCGTGCCTGAACAGAGGACACGGAGTGTTGGCATCCTCTGAATCCTCTGATAAAGCTGGAACACGTCCCTTGAGCATCCCTGATAAAGCTGGAACACGTCCCTCGAGCATCCCTGCAGGGCAGGGCTGCAGGGGGCAGCTGGAAAGGCTGAACACCTTACCTGGTAAAGTGCCTTCCCTAGGAATGCACCAAGGAAAGGATTCTGCTGCTGGAGAGGGAGTGGGAGGAAATAACAGCTAAAAAAGCCACTCAGAGCCCATTCACAGCCCCTGGCAAGCTGCCACAGCGGGCTGGCATCACCAAATGCCCCGTTTGTCACGAGCAGCTTCTTCCAGACACAGCACCCCTACCTTAAAGCTGCCTTTTCCCTGCCTCCTGCAGATCCAGGCTCAATTCAGCCTCCTCCCATGGGGCAGCCTGGGCTTGGCATGATGGAAAACGGGCACCTTTGGGCTGGGGTGCTGCTCTGCTTTCCAACCCCTCAGCACCGGGCAGAACGAGCGGGCTCCAGCCATTCGTGCATCGCTCTGTCCAGCATCGACTCCTTTTCATTTGCTCCGGAGCATTCTGGTCACTCAGCTGTCACTGTGGAGCTCCAGCTGCCCAGGGCCAGCACAGCCCGCTCGTGGCCCAGCAGGGAGAGCTGCCAGGGACAGGGAATGTCCCCTTCCCTGTGCCCCCAGAGCTGGCTGATCTCCCTTTGCACCATCGGCGCTTCTGGGCTGCAGATGCGACTCAGATGCAGTGGCTGCAATTAATGTCCCCAAAGGGACATGAGCCCAGGGTGGGTCCCAGATGGTGATGGGTGGCTGGGAGGGACATGGAGCCACAGCCTGACCCCAGTTCTGGCCGTGTTCTGCACCCTGAGCTGCCCAGCAACATCCAGGGAGCACCACGAGCTCTGCTCTGCAGCATTTCCTCACTGCTGATTCCTGAAGGGATTTGCTTTTATTGATGACCCTGGCTGAAGGACGTGGTAAGAATTCCCTTGGGGCTGCTGAGCACTGTGAAATCTCCATCCAGAGCATTTCAAGCTTCCCTCTGCACACCCTGATGCCGCCGAGGACCTCGGTGACGCCGGCTCTCAGTGTCACAAAGCCACGCTCCCCCCCTCTCATCACGTGCCAAAGCTGCCAAAGCTGAAATCCATTTCCTCCCGTGAACAGCATCAGCCAGGAATTACATGGGAGCCTGTGATTTAACACTGCTGGTGAGAGGAGTCACAGCTTCGCAGCCGGAGACACAGGGCTTGGCCTAAATCCCCAAATTCCCTTGTTGCCAAAGCCAGGCGATGCTTCGTGTTGCTGGTTGTGGCACGAGGCAAAAATTGGTCTGGGAAAAATGATGCTCCTCTTCAAGGCATTCACTCTACCCCTTCCCCATCATAACACCACGCTCCTTTTCCCACTGAAAATGTTCGAAATAAAACCTGCTTCGTTCAGATTGTCACTTTTAAACTTGTGCTCTCGCCTCTTCCCCAGGGAAATGAAGGAGGAGGAACAAATTTAAACATCAATTAAAACAATCAAACTCTATTTGCCACTACGGAAAGTATCCTGCCTTTTTTTTTTTTTTTTCTTTTCACTTTTGAAAAGTGAGGTGAAAGACACAAATCGCTGGCTCCAATGTGAGTGATTCTGGGGTTAAAGCACTCCTAAAACAAAGGAGTTTTGCACGGTTTTGGGAAGAATCAGGTGCCACATGATGGAAGAGATCCCCATCCTCCGGCAGAGGGCAATGGTGTCGAGGAATGACAATATGGAAAGGGCACTGATCTAATAAAAAAGCTTTAATAAATCCTGGAGCCACGTGTTAGTAACACGCTGGATTATTAAACACTGAAGGTTCTTTTTTTAAATCAAGTTAATTGGCATCAGCTCTGACACTTGCCATAGGAACGAGTGATTTGATCTGCAACCTTTATAGTCAATTTTACCTTCATTCCTCCTCTGGGGCTGCTCAGCCCCAGTGTCATTAATCCTTGGTTTGCCCACACTGAAGAGAAGTGATTTAGAAAATGTTAAACTAAGGAATGGCTTGATTTGAATTTGTACCTATACATCTTACTGGAGTAAAAACATTGCCTAAATGTAAAAAAAAAACACACCCAAAAAAAATCCCCAAAACAAACGTAGCAAACTCTTTGTTGTGCTCTGAAGCAGCCAGGAAATAACAAAGAAACGCTGCCAAAACCTGCAACGAAAGCTTTGCAAAGAAAAGAAACACTCACACTTCAGGATATTCCCACCAAAAGCTTTTCCCTCCAGGCAAAGTATCCCCAAAATCTAAACCCGGGGTTCCTTTCACTTTTGCAACAGCAGCTGGGTCTGATCCCTGCTTAAAAATGATGCTGGAGTGGCACAAGGCAGAGCTGGTCCCTCTGCCCTGCCCACCTCGACCCCTGTGACCCCAAAAAACCCTTCTGAATTCACCCCCAACCTCAGGCAGATGTCTGGCACAGAAATCAGCCGCAGGGATGTCCTGCCCACTTCCCAGAGGGGGAAACTGAGGCACGGGGTGGTCACAGCACAGCAGACACTGGGGGCAAGGCTGGGTCAGGACAAGGGGCCAGGTTGGATGGGGTTGGGAGCAACCTGGGATAGTGGAAGGTGTCCCTGCCCTTGGAAGGGGGTGGAACTGGATGAGATTTAAGTTCCCTTCAAGCCAAACCAGTCTGGAATTCTGGGATTCTGGAGCAGTTCAGAGCTCCAGGTGCTCCACACGCATCCCTGCTCCTTTCCACACTGCTTGGCAGGGGATGGGCACTCCAAGCCTCTGTCGAAGATTTTTGGTATTTGGCAGAACTGGCTTGTAAAGCACAGACTAAAAATAAAGGTAGTAATAAAAGCCTCTTGCTCGTTAATTACTCTGTAAGCCATTACTGCCTAAAAACCCCATAACTTTAATGGGGGCTATTATAAGTATAGTAGCAAAACTGTGGAGCTAATTAGTGTTTAGTTATTAAGCAGAACATAGCCAGAACTGAGTAATGAGCACACAGAATCGCTGCTTCTTGGAGGATTTAATCGGGGGCGGTGTTTTCAAGCCCAGATCCTCCCGATCCAGGGGACAAAAGGACAGAGGATTTTCAGGCCAGCCCTCCCAGACTGCTGTGAGGGGCAGTGACCATCCCTGAGCTGATCTGTGCAGCACAAACCTTGGGCTGCAAGTCAGCAAAGGGAGGGAGAATGATCAGAAGTGTTCCAGGTCTCCAGGAGAATCCTTCCAGCTACAGGAGACCCGGATTCATCCATGGGAATCCAAACTGTGGAGCCAATGCTGCGATGGAAGGTGAGGGTTTGCATCATCTCTTCACCCAGCATTTGATTCCTTCTTTGAAAAATTAAAATAATTCCTGTGGCCAGAAATACAGAAATAATTCATTCTTCTTTTTTTTTTTTTTGTTTCTTTGGGGTTTTTGAGGTTTTTTTGTTTGTTTGTTTGGGGTTTTTTTTGTTGGGGTTTTTTTTTGGTTTTTTTTGTTTTGGTTTTGGGTTTTTTTATGTTTTAATTTCAGAAATTCAGAAATACTAGAAAAGCCTGGTAAGGCAGCTCAGTTTCTGGAGGCTGTTTTATCACTCAGTATTTTCTCCAGCTTCACCTACAAACCACAGTCACTGCACTTGCCTTGGCTACTGGGCCATTCCTTGTGTTTTCCAAGCTGCCACAGAAACTGAGGCACAAAATTTCCCTGACCTTGCAACAGCTGAGGCAAACCCCAACGCACCCTTCCCTTCCAGCCTGAGCCCTGTTGCAACAAATGGGATCAAGAACACAGATTATCTCCCAGAAAAAAGAAATAAATAATATTAACCAAGCTTCTCAGAACAACACTTAAATTTTAAAGCAAGCATGAGTAAAGTGGATCAAGGGAGCTCAACACAAGCACAATTAGCTGCTGGAACTTATTGCCACAGGATAGTGAGAAGAACAAGAACTTAACAGGATTCGAAAAAGGATTAGTTGTGTATGTGAATAAACTGCATATCCAGAATTAGAATGAACCACCCACCAGTTTGGAAGACATATAAACCCTTGAGTTTCAGAGCTTCAGCCAAATTTTAACAAGCATCAGAAACTTTCTCTTCTCCAGATTAATCCCCCCCGCCCCTGTCCATGGTGGAATCAGGACAGGAGGTGTGGTGGCACTGCTCTTATGCTGTGACACAGCCCCAAGGTTTCGCTGCTTCCCACAGCAAGGCCAGTCTCCTGGGAAAGCCTGAAAAGATTGGATTTGTTGTCCTAAATGTGTTTGTTTTCCTGAACAGGCTCCCACACTGCAGCCATCACCACAGCGCCCAAGTGCTGATTTCTCCCTAACTACAGGCACTCCACTCCCCTTCCTTGCTCCAAAGGGATCTTTTCCAAGGCTGGAAAAGGCAAGAATCCTTTTATTAAGTGATTTTGGACAGGGCCAAACCTGGGCTTTGCAATCTTCTTGTGCTAAGCAAAGCAGGAGTGAAAAACGCGTCACACACCCGGCACCAGCAGTGGTGAGGCTGCTGTGGGTCCTGGCTGCTGGGAGAGCCTCACCAGGGAACGCCACCAGTTCTGGGGCCCTTTGTGCTCCCAGAGGATGCTCTGCCCTGCCAGGATTCACAGCACTCTCTCCAGCCAGGAACGCTGTGGCCTGACTCAGGTCTGGGATGGGAAAGGCTCTCCAGCACCCAATCCTCCCTGATAAACGGCTGCACTTCACGCGGGGTGTTTAAAAAGCATCTCTCCCGAGATGAAAAGCTGTTCCACTTACAGCCCACCGCCAAAACAGGAAGGAAACTGGGAGCTGTTTTTCCTCGGGAAAAGGTGGTGGATTTTCCTTAAGGTTGCTTGTGGGTGAATGCTGGGGAAACGCTCCAACAATTAGCTCATTTAAGGGTTTCTCCATCAAGTCTCCTGGTCTGGTGACACAACACACCTCGAGTTGTCCCCTCTGCTCAGCCCAGCCCCCATCAGCGCTGCCAGCATCAGACACATTCCCAGGCTCTCTATTTCCACCTCTGTGGTCTGCATTGCACTGAGTATTTTGTGCACCGCTGACTCCCATGGATCTGAAAAAGTGACATTAACAAAGGATGACCCAATTTCAACGTGATTGGGCTAAATTCCACAGCTCCATCACAGGCTTTGCATATGCTCTGTCCGAGGGGTTTGAAGGCACGAGCTGCCACGTGACGCCTCATGGGAACAGGTGGCAGGTCAGAACGACCAAACCTCACTTTTCCAGAGGAAAAGCCTCACCTTTCCACCCTGCAGGCCAGCAAACTGCATTTTTCCAGGATGTGCAAGGCTGAATCATCGAGCCAAATCTGTCAAGGCTTCCTCTGGACTTTCCTTTCTCCCTCTACCCAAGGAAGCCTAACAAGCCAAACCAGTACAACACAGCAGAACGGTAAAAGAGGACAGACTGTGGTGCTCACTGGTGCTGGAGCGAGGATTACATCACCTCCACCACTCCACAGCTTGTGCTGGTGACAGTTGAGAGGCTTTTGTACCCTGTCTGAATTAATGGTGGAGGATTCTGTGGGTGCACCTGGAGCCCCGGGCTGGTGGGGTACGCTGGGAGCTGCCTCCCCTCACGCTGGCACCTGGGAAAGTTCCCAAATCCAACCCTCCAACAGGAAGAGCTGTGCCCAGCAAGCCACAAGGGCTCATTTTATCTCCCAATTATGTTCTCAATTCCAGACCTGGAGGTGAGACTGCTCTCCTCCCACACCCAGTGCCAGGGGGGCCCAGCAGGGCAGGGCACACACCTCTGGCATCACCTGGGAGCAGCTCAGCAGCCCCACAGCCATCAGCACTCACTTTTAATTAAAGAGTTCTTCCCAACCCCTGGAAGAAAATAAATCCTGCTCTATTTAAAAAGAGTTATTAATAACCTGATTCTAATGTATAAAAGAAAAGGGGAGAAAGAAGCTTGCAGAGCTGTGAGCAAGTTTGCCCTCTCCCACTGCACAAAGCCACCACTGGGCTCTCTAAACACCTTAAAAAGGGATTTATTTTATAAAAACATGATTATTCTCTTTTCAATAGCAAACATCAAATATCATAAAGATGGGGTTTTTTTCAAAAAACCATGAGGGCATCCAAATTCTCCATCACTTTTGGAAACAGCAGCAGCTGCTGCAGGCACAAGTCCCTGAAGAGAGAGGTGAAGCAGAAACTGCTCTGCAGGAGCTGCTGCTGGAGCTGCTGGACATTGTGCAGATGCTCCAGAGAGATGGGAGATGTGCTGGGAAATGCTCCAGACAGGCAGCCAGGAGCCTTCCTTGCCCTGGGACAGAGTGAGGCTGTTCCTGCCTGGGAGAGGCAGAGTGCTCCTGGCCCTGCTGTGAATTCCCACCCGGCATCTCCTCCCTGCTCCTCCCAACACGTGCTGCTCACGAGCTGGGGGAGCCTGGAAGGAGCTGCTTTGATTATCAGAGGCACTGAGAGCAGCCACGCTGGGAATCTGAACTGAGGAGTGCCTGGGCTGTAAATTCACGTTTAAATTTCTGCCTTATTCCAAACCACCTTTTCGCTGCAGAGGAGCTGCCAGGGCTCCCAGGTTACCTGCTGCACCCTGAGCCAGAGTCCTCGCTCCCTTCTGTCCCAGCAACACCACAGCACAGCCCAGCACTGCAGGAACAGATTTATGGCACAGCAGTGCCAGTCACAGGAGCATTTCCTGCAGGTTTTCATTCCTCTGGCCTTTCAGGGCAGGCCTAGCAAAGCTCAGCATAGCAGCTGGTCAAGAAATCTGCCACTACGTCAGCCTAGAGAGAAAATTCCCAGCTCCCATCCCTGTTAGATGGCTCCTTTAAAGGGATGAGGCTCAAATCCTGATCCCTGCTCAGTGCTGGGTGCCCAAACAGGGCACAGAGTCCGACAGCCTGTGACCCCTGCAGGAGTCACTAATGAGACTGAGGAATTAGCATTGATTCTTTGATGCCGTGGCATGGAAAGGGAAGCAGGGGGGGGAATTTGGGATGATTAAGCAGATGCCCAACTGTAATTCGGCAGCTTGCAGCTCAATCAATCGGTGCTTGCAGTCCTGCAGTCCATTAGTGCAGCCACAAACCTACACACCCTGCTTGGAAGGTCATTTTTAAATGGTCTCCCTTGGATTTCTGGTCCCTGCTGAAATTCTGACCCTGCTGGGCCCGCTCAAAGGAGCACACAGGGCTTCTCGTGGTGCTCTCATCCTCCTTCCCTCACCAGCTCCCTCCCCAGGGAACACAAAGTCTTCTGCCTGCCTGGGAACCTTTGACATGTCAGGATAACCTGGCCCATCTTCCACTTGAGAGGCATTTGGCAGGGAACCGTTCCTTCTCTTCTACCAGCATCAACCCCCATATGCCAATCCAATAAACCCGGAGCTATTCCAGCATCGCCCGAGGAAATGGGATTTGGCTCTCAGAGGGAAAGGCACAGGATGAATGTACCAGTCTGTCCAGCTTCCAAGCCCAGCCTGCTTCTGACTCTGGCTTCCCTGTGGCTGAGTTATTTTGGCTCAGCTCACCTCAGCCTGCTCTGGAGGTGAGATGGAAATAGCTGCCCACTTTTGGCCAGGAATCACAAGGAGCTCAGAGGCTGAACACAGCAATGGCACAGGCACCGGTGCCTCAGGTGCTGGCAGAGCCCAGCTCTCACCAACCCCATGGCCTGGAGAAGGTCATTTCTCTTAATTTTAGAGTCACTCAAGGTCCAAGCCCATCCAGATCTTCTGAATGAGAAATGGAGGAGCCAAACAGAAGCTGGAGACATAATGAAGCTGACAGTTTCACAAGTCCAAAATCAGTGAGCACGAGGTTGTCACAGGAAGAAAGGCACCTCCAAGTGCTGTCCCCCCTGCCAGCATCACTCCCCAGCCCCTGCCCTGCCCAGGAGCATCCTCAGCCCTTGGGAAAGCTTGTCCTGCTTGGCCAAGCACCATCCTGCCACCAAACACTCCCTGTGGTCCACAGAGTGTCTCAGCAGCAGGGAACTCTGACCTACAGGTGGCTGAGGGCACACAGCCCCCATGTGACACAGCCCGAGCTGCAGCCGTGCCTGAGGGACGCCCAGACTCCCCTGCAGACTTTTACTGTGCAAGGTGAGGTGGCAGACGAGCCCTTGGGGAGCTCTGAGGAACTGGAGGGGTTTGTAACGGCTGCTCTAAGAATATTGTAATCACGCAGTAATTACGGCGCCTCTCAAATCAACCAGGCAAATCACAGCGTCATTATTACGACTGTCACCAACCCTGCCTGGCAGAGATCAGGCCGTGCCCTGCCCAAGGAGGGAGCAGGGCTAAGGGAACATCCACAGAGCTGCACCACACTCCCTCCAGGCCTGCCCAACACACACCCCGCCAGCCTGGCAGCTCCTTCCTTCCTAGGACCACGTCTGTACTTTCCTCAGCTGCATCTCAAGGTACCACACTTAATTAGTCAGGTNTTTTTTTTTTTTTAATTAAACAACTATCTTCAAGCACAAGAGCAGCCCTTGTGATTTGATTGGAACTGTCAGTCTTTCAAATGTCATTCCTACAGATGACTAATCTTTAAAAACATGAGTTACTAAACTCATTGACTCAGTTGATACTGAGCCAGAGCAGAAATGAGAGAGGCACCAGAGCTGCCTGGGCTCTGAAGGTGCTGCCTGGGGCCACTCTGCAGCTCGAGGGACTGGGGCTTCCTGGGAAATGCCGAATGCACGCTATGGAAATGGGGATGTGGCACATCAGTGAGGACATCTGGACACTCCTGGCCCTCCCAGTCGTTGTCACGCTGACAAAAAAGAGGATTTTCTGTCCTAGTCTCTCCGAGTGTGCTGGTTCTCAGCGCAGAGTGAAGACATCGCTTCCCTCTGCCTCCAGCGCTGCCGCCCGGGTTTCCCTGGACTCCCTGACCCTCTCTTTTCCCACGTCCACCCAGTGCAGCACAGCTTTGGGAAGCACCCCAAGCTTTACGAGCTGAAGGCGCCCCACGGCACGAGCAGCAGAGGGGACACGTGCTGCTCCCATCCCAAATGTGGGTTCTTCCCCACTGCACGGGCCCTGTGCCCGGCCTGGGGTCCCGGCCCTGCGGAGCTCCCGCTCTGCTCTGCACCAGGGTAACTCAGGCTCTCAGGTGAGTTATGAACTCTGAGCCTCTTGCCTTCAGAGCCTTCTGGAACGAGACAGAAAGGGCTGCCAGGCAGGGCAGGAACAGTGCTGGCAGCATTTTCAAAAGACAAACGGGAGGAAGGAAGGAAGGAGGTGCATGTGTGGGGTGACAGCTTCAGAGGATTGCAGCAAATCCTTTGCCACCAGCGGCTTCGCAGCTGCCAAATTCCCCAAAGCCAAGGGACAGAGGCTGGGAGAGAGCTCAGGTCCCCCTGCTCCCCTTCCACACGTGTCCTGATGGTGCAAAACCCCAAAAACGTTCAGCAGCAACAGATTTATGGTGTGCAAGGTTCCCCTGAGCCCAGCCCCTGACAGTAATTCCTGCACCCTCTCAATGCCACGGCCAGTTACTCCTCCACAAAGGGCAGGAATTGGCAGCTCCCCCTCCTCCCCTCCTGTGGGCTTTATTTATAGAAAGGCACCTTTTATTGCCATTTTTCCCTCTTCCTGAGGCCAGGCTGGAGGCAGAGGCAGTACCTGCACGTCCAGGATCCAGCCAGATCCCCCTTGCTGCCGGGGGATTCATCTCAGAGTGGTTTTATTCAGCTATGCCTGCCAGGCCCCTTCTCAATGCTCCTCTCTGAACTCCGGCTGCTCACACTTGGGAGAATTTCAGAGCTAAAGGAACTAATGACTTAGAGTAACTAACTCCAAGGGAGATGAGGCTTCAAACTGGGCCACCCAAGAGTGAGCTGAGCTCTCACCACGCTGCTTCCCAGTCTCAGACTTGTCCTTTACCACGCACATCCCAACCCATCTTTTTAATACTCCCCATTTTAGCACTTGCAATTTTTTTTTTCCCCGCTAAAAATCATGTCAGGAACGCTGCTCCTCGACCTGACAAACAGAAGCAAACACTTCCAAAGCCTCGCAGAAGGTCATCCCAGGAGCTGCACGCTCTGGGAAGATGAACGTGTCCGAGTCACGCCCGGTGAATGTGCCACTATTATAAGAAAGACACCAGAGGAATTATTCATCAGCAGTGACTTCTGTGGCTCCAGTCTCCATAACCAGCTGCCGTTCATCCAAGTGGATCACAGCCCATCTGAATAAACCCTTGGATGTCCCTGCAAGCCCACATCACACAGCCAGAGCAGCCTCTCCTGGAGCTCTGCATCCCTGCAGCTTCCATGGGAGCCGGGGAGGGCAGGAGGGAAAATTCCTGCATCTCCAAGGCTGTAGGGAGCAGGCAGACAGAGAGTGCCATAAACTGGCTGGCAGCCTTTCAAGGGTGGCAGGCTTGTGCCAGATTATCCTTCTCTCCCTCCTAAATTAGAAGCAGAACGTGCCACTAGAAAGTCAGGTGAAAGCTGTCTCTCAAGGAAGAGAGAGGCTGCCTCTCAGAGCATCCTGCTGATCTGAGCACAGCCAGTGCCTCCCAAAAATCCCCACAGCTCTCAGGTCCAGCCTCTGTGCTGCCCCAAACCTGTCCTGGCAGGCACGTCCTGGGTTGCTGACCTGCAGCATAAACTGTGCTGGGATTTAATCACAGCGCCTGGGATTTAAACATGGCTCTCCTGCCATGGGCACAGCCACAGGAAGCCCCTCTTGGAGGCAGAGAAATGGCATCATTACAGATATTCACCTTCCCAGCCCCAGAGCCCGAGCTGGGCAGTGCTCTATTGCACTAACATATAATATATTTTTATATAAATACACACTTACATACTCCTGCTGACCGTAGGAGACACAACCAGCCCAGCCAGGCCCCCTCTCTGCCTCAGTCACACACGTTTCCATCCAAAAATCATCTCTGCCAGTTTTCCAGCCCCCTGCCAGCTCCCAGCCCAGCCCAGGACTGCCTCACTCCCTGTGTCTCCCTCCCTCCTTGAGACACCCAGCCCCCTCGCAGCTCTGCCTCTCAGCAACCATCACGTGCATTTATTATTCAGGAGAAATATCAAGTTATTCATGAGCGGAAACAGGCTCCAGGTACTGCACCCAGCCTGACAAAATCCCTGCTCCGTTCCCAGGCTGCTCTCAAGGAGAGCAGAGCGGATCTGCTCTGGCTCGGATCCCTCCCGAGGGATTTACGGCTTTGCTGTGCGAGGGACAGGAGTGACAGCCCTGCCAGCCTCTCCCTCATCACCTGCCCAGTGCACCTGGTGAACGGCCACGGCTCAGGGCCCCTCACCTCCTGCATACTCCACGAGCCCCAGCCTTCCCTTGGGCTGCACTGACAGCTCCCCACAAGGACAGAGGGAGGGTGTGGGCAGTGATGCGGTGCCCACAGGAGGACAGAGACTTTAATCACAGAGCAGGGGGACACCCAGCCACCAGCTCCCGCTTCCCTCCTTCCAGCCAGCCTGGATCCAGATGTGGTGGTGAGGATTTACCCCAGTTAATCCCTGCTCTGGGCTGGACCACGGCCCCTGCACCCAGTGAAACACCGTGGATGACTTCTCTCAGCTCTGCCCCTCACGCACACACGCAGGAAATCCTTCCAGGAGCGCTGCTGCCGTGCTGATGGCACAGCCTGGGCAGCAGAGGAGGAGCAGGATGGCACGTGCCAGCCCCTGTGTGTATCTGGGTGCACTGTGAGCACTCACAGCCCTGCTGAAAATGAGCAAAACACACCAGTGCCGACCACAAAAGAGGCCCCAGATCCTGCACTGGAGCACCCAAAAATGCTGCAGCACTCTGATGTGCTTCTGCTGTGCAAGGAAAGGCTGGAGGCCTCAGGAAGTGGTTCCACAGGACTGATTCCCACCACAGGACTGATTCCTACCACAGGACTGCAGAGAGGCTTTTTTTTTTTTTTAATGGATGGATGAGGCTGCCATGAGCTGAAGCTGGGAAAAGCTCACTGGGATGCACTGGTCCCAGCACGGTTCCAGGTTTACTTTCTGTGTCACAGTCTCTGGGATTCAGCTGGAATAACCATAAGAGATCACCCAGCCTGTGGGGCCAGAGCAGCATCACTGCCCAGCCTTTGCTTTTGCTCATTCCCTGAAAAGCAGGATTCCCCCAGGACTTTTCCCAGTCAGAGCAGTCCTGGCCCTCACAGAGCCTCCTCTGTGAAGAGAAATTCACTGGGACACGTTTCTTCTTTAGCTGTAGGAGCTGCTGAACAGATGGAAAACGCAAATGATGAAATCCAAGGAGTTCAGCCAGAACTCCAAGGCAGAATTTTATAGCCAGGTCCAACTGGAGGTGACCCAGGCACCCACCCCACTGTCACTCTGGCACCCACACGCCCTCAAGCAGCCCCACTCCCTCACAGCAGTACCCAACAGCATCTCAGCCCTTGCTTGGTGCCACCAGGACAAGAGTCTGGACTATGCAACACTCCAGCTTATCCAAAGTGAGATCCCTGTCCCCCTGATGGCAACAGCAGTGATGCTTTCTATTCACCGAGAGCCCGAGTGGGCCCCAAATCACGCTGGCATTATGTTATGATAATGCTGGAAGTATTATAAATGCTCTGTGTGCCAGACAAATCCTGGAGCAGGCTTCCAAATCCCCTCAAAATCCCCTCTTGCGTCTCTACATTCATCCATTCATGAAATCCAGAGCAGAGCCTCAGCATCCATCCTTCTGCTCAGGGGCTCTTTCCAGCTGAATGGAAGGTGAGGCAGGCTTGAGGTATTTCTCCTGGATTAGCTTTTTTTTTTTTTTTTTTGCTTTTCAGGTGCCAAATCTGCAGAGGAACCTGCAGGGCATTTAGGAATGATGTCCAGCAAGGCAACTGAGACAAATCCCATGGCCCTTTCTCCTGTCAGAGAGTGAAGTGTGTCTCACTCTCCTGCTTCCTGCAGGGCCATAGGAGCAGGGAGGTCCCCTCAGCAGATCTGGCTGTCTTTATTCTTTTTGCAAACAGCAGGGAGAGTTTATTTGGTCTATTTTAGGGGAATTCCTCTAGATCAGATGAGCTGCACCCTGGAAATTATTTTTTTTTTCTTTTTTTTTACAGCTGAACCTACCAGAGCCAACAGCCCAATCTTCAGAACACTAAAGCAAAGGGTTCCCCACCTTTTGGGGGGAGCAGACCTCTCCCTCTGAGCCACAGCTTTCAATTCCCTCTCCACTGCTCCTAAAGAACAGCACCAAAATCCCTCTACAGCAGCTTAGCTCTTGTCCTGGCTTTAGGAAAACGGCTCAGATCCAGGCAGGAGGGGGATCTCGAGTATTTCCTATTTATTCTGCTGTCACAGCCAGGCATATCGCGTTGTGTTGCTCATGGCTCGCAGGGAGAGCAGAGCTGCAGGGATTTCTGAGGCACCCCTGCAGCTGGGAAATTGCTTCAAGGCTCTGTGGTACCCGGGCAGGGCAGGAACAGAGTGAGAACAACTGCCCAGAGCTGTGCAGGGGGAAGGAACTCACTTCCAGGATGGAAAAAACGGGTTTGGAGGTGTGCTCCAAGGTGTTTTACTGTGCAGAAGGAAGGAACTCACTTCCACGATGGAAAAAACGGGTGTGGAGGTGTGCTCCAAGGTGTTTTACTGCCCAGAACTGTGCAGGGGGAAGGAACTTGCTTCCAGGATGGAAAAACGGGTGTCGAGGTGTGCTCCAAGGTGTTTTACTGTGCAGGGGGAAGGAACTCGCTTCCAGGATGGAAAAACGGGTGTGGAGGAGTGCTCCAAGGTGTTTTCCTGCCCAGGAATCATTTTCTGAGCCTGTGAACAATGTTCTTTGGGAAGTGCCACTTGGTACAACCAACACACCCCCAGAGGGAGAGGGGTAAGAGCAGGAGGAAGGCTAAACTGGTTAAATCTTTGGGACAGAGCACTGAGAGAGCAGGATCTGCTCCCCAGCACGGTGAATCCTTTGCCCACTCTGTCATTCCCTGGGGATGTGGAGTTCCCATTGAACTGGAGGAGGATGTATTCCGTACTGACCAACACACCGTGTTACTGCCAGCACTCGGGGGTGCTCCTCGTGTCTCCGTCAGGAGGTGGAGATTAATTGGGGGCCACACCCTGTGACCTCTGCTCAGCGAAGCCCTCGTCAGCTCCTGGAGGAGGATCCAGCCCTGATGTCAACTTGCCAACCCAAACACAGAGCCAGGGAATGCAGGGGGAAAGGGAGAGCCCGTCCTGACCCTTCAGCCCTCGTGCTTGGCACAGGTCACTTCTCCCACCACCACAGGGGCAAAACACGGGCGGGTGACTGCTTCAGGATCTCCACAGGCAGAGCATGAACACACAACACATCACAGAGAAAAAGGAGCCACGAAACAGAGGGAGCTTCCAAGGCCATGGATTCCAGCAGAAGCTTTGCCTTGGGGTGGGTTGAAGCCACACCAAATGCTCCTCCAGCCGAACACAACTCACAGCTGCAGCCCACTTAACTTTTCAAGGCATGAACTGAAGGTCTGCAGCAAAAGTGGAGGGTGAGAAAGCCACAGAGGGCATGGCCACAGAGGAAGACGCTGACCAGGGCTTGCTGCATCCCCAGGAGTCAGGGATCTTGCTGAAAAGCAGTCCCGGAATCCGGGCAGCCTCTGGCACTGCTCATCCCCTGCCAGAGAAAATGCACAGAAGTGCAAGAACAGACCACATCTCCTCTGGATTCAGATCTGCCCACTGGGTTTTGTTTGAAGAACTAAAAATTACTTTGGCACAACT
>VZTF01006773.1:472600-500353 GCA_013397755.1 Cnemophilus loriae | reverse complement strand
GGCGGCCGCGGGCGGGGGGAGCCGCTCCCCGGCTCGGCGGGAGCGTGGGGATGGGGATGGGGGCCAGGGGCTCAGCCCCGCTCGGAGGAAGCAGTGACCCTGTGCTGGGTGCGAGGCGAGGCTCCTCTCCAGCCCCCGGAGGGGCAGGCAGAGCTCGGCTGCACTTCCAGCACTTCAGAGGAGCACTCTCCGCTCCTCTCCGCCCATGCCCGGGCTGATGGCTCCCGGCTGAGCCCACCCGGGCTTTGGGAGCAGTGGGGAACACTCCTTACATCTCATCCCACTCCTCTTCCTTGTAGCACCTGTCTTCCCATGGTCCCCACCCAGCCATCCCCACCCAAACAGCCAAGTACCCACCCCCATGTCCATCCTGGGGGCTGACCAAGGGTCCTGGCACCGGACAAAGGGCAGCAGGAGGGTGATTTCCCATGGGAAGGAGGCTCTGGGTGTGACTAGAGCTGCGACATCTGCGCCCAGCCCAGCAGGCACACTGGGCCCGTGTGTGACCTCTCTCCACGCACAGGACCGTAGGGATGCTCCCTTCGTCCTTAGGCACCACTTGGAGGAGGCAGGGCTTGAAGGGGCAGGGAGAGCAAAGGTCTTATCTCCTGACACTGCCCTTCAGCAGCTGCCCCAGCAGGGCTGACTCGTGCTCGGCAGCAGATCTCTCCCAGCTGGCTGAACACCACAGTGAGTGTCTCCAAGTGCCACAGCTGGGCAGTTTAACCTGAGCCTAAAGCCACTGCTGAGTTTGGGGGCGAGGCACCTTTCACCTGTCCTGAGCTGCTTCCAACCACATCGATCCCCTCCAAGTGCCCCCATCTCTTCCTGCTCCACAGTGGACGTGCACAGATCCACAGGTACTCCCCTGCTGTTCCCTCTCTCTAAGGTTACAGTGCCATGGAAACCTGTAGGTATAGACAGATTTACTTATGCTTTACCAAAAAAGGAAGAACAAAGTAAAAACACAACATGCCAGTGACTGGGGAAAGCTCCAGCACGCAGGGATCTGAGATCCACAGCATGGAGCAACCTCAGTGATCTTCACCAGGGATTCCCACCATTTTCACTGGACTTTTTGGTTTTGAACCTACAGCATTCAGAGCCCAGTTTTAACGTGTGCATCTCCAGGGGATGCAGAGATTTCTGCTGGGGAGTTTGGAAATCCAAACATTACCCACAAGTGATCAGCCATCGAGGTCCACTGACAAATCCCAGCTGCATCATCACAGGGACAGGGCTTCCCATACTCCTTATTCCTGAGGAGCTGGAGGACTCCACACCACTGCCTCAGGTGGAAATGAGCTTTGCTGAGCCTGGCAGAGCCCATGCTGGACAAAGCAGGGAGATGATGCCTCCAGGCCATGCTGAAGCACTGTCCACGGTGATGCTGGAAGGAAAGAGCTTTGAACAGCCTCTCCCTGCAAGCTGCTCCTACTCTGTGGAAGAACAGGATGAGCAAGGACTGCCAGCCCAGAGTCCTTCATGCACAGCCAGGCAGCTCCTGCTCAGCCACCTCCTCTGCAAAACTCGGCAGCTCCTGCAATCAAAGGGAACGTGGCCTTTTTCTGTCCTTGGTCTCATTTTCTGCAAGGTACCCAGGGAGAGATCAGCTCCAAAGACTCCTTGCCTGGGAATTTTGTGCCAGCTCAGCTAGTACTAAGGGTTTCACTGAGCTCTATGTCTATTAAAAATGCATAATGTCCACTTATATCTAAAGGGTGGATTCAGACCCAGTGCTTTTCCAGCGTGTCCCAGGCTGTTATGGCATGCTGGAGATGGATAGGAAGGATCTGTCCCCTGAGGCCCATATCAGAATGAGAAAAGGGCACATTCATTGAATATTTCAGGGGGAAAAAAAATGGGAAGAGACATAAAAATGCTCCTGCCACAAAACCTAAACACACAAAAATTCAGGGGGGAGGGGAAGGAGATGTGCTACACCTGAGATTTATAAAAATTATAGGTGAGCAGTAACATTTCAGGCTGAGCCCTGCACCAGTGTCTCTGAAGACTCACAAAGGTGGAAAACATTGGGAAAAGTATCAAGGAAGCTCAGGAAGGACACAGAGACACACACAGAGGCATTGCTCCATCCCTGTGGATGAAAATTACAGCGTGACGCACCCAGAGCTGCTTTTTGTGATCAGAGCAGCAGAACAACCGTGCAGAGACACTGCCCTGACATTTCCCAAGGCTGTCCCTTCGAACCTTCACATATCCACTTGTCTGCACGCCGGGTGGGGCTGTGCCACACTCCCCAGGGCCGAATTCCAGGAGAGGGCCAGCGAGAGGGGAATGGGAGGAGAGGCCCAGCCAGTCCATCCCACTGGTCTTTGCCTGGATCCAGGGAGCTTCACAGAGGATGTGAAGCTGGAAGAGGCAGCATCGCTGCTGACAGCAGTGTGTATAAACAGAGCAGCATTTCCCTGCTCCCTCCCCCTTCTTATTATAGCACAAAACACCCCGAGTAAAATACATACACACAACAATCCACTATAAAAGGAAAACAAAGCCCGGAGCGTGAGCGCGCGCACGCAAACACAGAGGCGCTCTGCTGGAGAATACAGCATAGATCCGATACCTTAAATGTCATTTTTTTAAAATATTAATGCTGTGCTTCCAGCTAGGTTTATGTAAGGTTTGTTACCACAGGGCTGGAGGCACATGGAAACCTAAAGGAGATGCTCCCAGCCCCACACCCTGTGCCTGTCCCGGCCACCCCGGGGCTCAGTCCTTGACCCTGCTCTGTCTTGCCCTTCCCCACTCCACAGTCAGGCAGCAGCAGAGCCGGGGCAGACACGCTCCCACCAGGCTGTTTTCCTGTGAGGAAGCAGAGCTGCAGCTCCCTTCTCTCCTCTCCCCCGTGTTTGCCATCTGGCAGTGCCAGGAGCATCCACGCTCAGAGCCGCGCCGCAGCCAGGCACGAACACGAGCGGTGCCTCTCTCCGGGTGAACAACCAGCTCATTAGCCAGGGCTGTGAGGGGCAAAGGGAACAGCACGAGGGCAAATCTCAGTAAATAGCAGGGTATGATTCAGCAGAGCACGCACAGACACGGTGCTGAGCTGCTGGGAGCAGCTGGAGAGATCCCCGTTCCATCTAACCTGGCTGTCAGCCCTTGCTGCTGCCCCAGACGCAGCTTCACACCTCCAGCAGCACTGCCCCGTTTTCCTGCCTGAACACGGGAATCACCTCTCCTCAGAGAGTCTCCCCAGGTTATCATCACCTTGTGGTGCCAGACTGGAGATACGACTGCCTGCAGAAACGGGGAGAAGAGTGGGATGGGCCGGATGCTGAAATGCCAGGCCAGAGCTCCTTAGACCCAACCCTGACCTTGGTTCAGGGCTGAACCCTGAAGGTTCGAAGGGACAGCCTTGGGAAATGTCAGGGCAGTGTCTCTGCACGGTTGTTCTGCTGCTCTGATCACAAAAAGCAGCTCTGGGTGCGTCACGCTGTAATTTTCATCCACAGGGATGGAGCAATGCCTCTGTGTGTGTCTCTGTCACTCGAAGGTCCCACTCAGCTTGGCATGCAGGTGAGAGGGACCAGAGGTTGTAGGAGAGGCTATGGAGGAAAAAAATGTCAAAGTCTGGCCACTTTGCCAAACTAACACCATTCCCCTTCTTCCCACAGTGGCTGTAGCTGCTCATACCCAGAAACCAAACTAACAAATTGTGTTCACCCTCCAGCCCACCAAACCCCCCAACCCGCTGGTTATGGTGCTCCCTTCAGCCACCCCAGCCCATCCCACTCTCTGGAACAGATCCTTGCTCCTGCTTTGGTTGTCATTTGCACACTGGGCAAAAATATCCTCCAAGCACCTGCTGTCCTGGCTATTGCTCACCAAGGGCCAGGGATGAACAAGTTTTCCTTCCCACCTGGAAGACAGGGAGACGCTTTCTTCCCTGGCAGCAGGGAGGATCTGTCCACCCCTTCAAGGCTCTGGAAGTGGATGGAGGATGTTTATATTCCCTGATCTGTGGGTGCAGCCCTCAGGACGCTTCATAGCACCTTTAGGAGCAGGTCAGAGGCAGAGGAGACCAGAGGAGCCGTGGTGCTGCATCAGCAGGTGGTGCTCTCCTCTTCAATTAAGCCCCAGCCTGGCGTTTTTGCACCGGGATTTCCTCCAGTAAAGACACCTCAGCCTAACACAAGCCCCCTCTTCTCTGCCCTGCTGGGAGACTGAGCCTGCATCAGCTCAGAGCCCGGGAGATGAGAGCTTTGTGTGAAGCTCCCCATGGACAGCGGCGCTCCTTAACCTCCCAGCAGAAACTCTTCGTGGGCCAAAGACCCACAGCAGGTGAGCTGAACTCAGGGGAACATCCAAGAGGAAATGGTTCAACACACTGCTGGGAGCTGGCAGGAGTGCTTCAATAACCCCCAGACTCCTTGTCCAGCTCCAGCCTCTCCCCGATCGTTATCCTGGCCGGGATCCAAGGCAGAGATTGCTCAGAGAGCAGAGCAGCGCAGACATTCTAAATCATACACCCAAACTGTTCTCTGAGGGGTTTAATTTATCGGGAAGCACCCTCTTAGCAAACAAACAGCACCAGCTCTCTCCACGTTGCTCTGTGATTAAGCTCCATTTCCAAACCCTCCTTGCACCCCTCACACAGGTCAGGAACTCTTGTCTTTGCTGGATGCCACAGCTTGAGGAGGGAGGAGAGGAAGCCAACACGTGCATGCACTGCTGGAATTGTTGCTGGGTCTCTGGGTGTGCTGAGACTACCCCGGATGGGGACTTCAGGATGACAAATGTCACAGGCCCTTTGTTTTCAGGGGTCAGGAGGCTCAGCAGCCAGGCCAAGCCCGCATCTCTCTCTGCCTTAACACTCCAGCTGTGCTCTTGGCACATCCTCTGCCCCATTTCCTGCTCTGCTGTCCCCACATTTTCCACCACTGCTTCTCCAGGCAGTTTTGGCTCTTACTGAGACAGAACCTTCTTCAAGAGCAGCTTGTGACACTCAGGGATTGCAACACAATGAACTGATAAAGCGAGACATAGAAGCGCATAAATAATCATAATATCTCGCGTCCCAAGATCACACAAGCAATTTAGATTCTTTTTTCGTGCCCCGTCTATAAATATTCATTTCAGAGATGTTTTAAACCAACAGAGCCTGATACAGAATTGCTCCAAAAGCTCCAGCCTGGCGTTCCCAGGCAGTGTGGAGAGACTACACCTCTTTGCAGCCTCACCTCGTCCTGGCAGGGTGAGCACAGCCCTGCTGCCTCTCGCCCACAAATATCCACAGACCATGAGGGCACAGCACAAAAGAACCAGCAGCAAGTATTTCAGCAGCTCCTGTGGCAGTCGTGTCCCTGCCACGTCCCCACTCCCTGCTATTAACCTCCAGCTCCAAACTCTTGTGTGACAGCATGGGAATCACGTCACCTTCTCTGGGTTTACCCAGCTGCCACTAAACAAAATCACTGGGATATATAAAAATAAAATGTTGTGTTCACGCCAGGAAAAGAAAAATCAGTATGCAAACAGTGATAAATCCTCTGATGGTCACATTTATGTTTTTATCATGTAGTTAATCAGGAAGGAGTGTGTTCTGTTTAGATACAGCTCCACACTTTGCCTCTCTAATCCGAATCCCAGAAGGGCCTTATAAAACCATAATCTGCAATGCAAAATTGCAAAGCATATGGGAGTGTCTATAGATTTTCCAAATCACCTGTGCCCTAATTTAATATGAATAACAATTAGTTTACTCTTATCAGTTAATTGTGCCCCTTGTGGATTCAGCAACACTGCATCTCGTCACCGAGAGCCTTTGTCTGAACAAACTTTAATTACACTGCCTCTCGCCCAGCCCCGCTCGCAGCTTCGGCAGCAAAGGTGAAATTGCTGCTAAACAAAAATCCGGTGACAAAAAGAAGGGAGCCAGCAGGCTGCTCGTGGAGAGGAGCAAACAGAGCAGCCCGGGGTTAATAGCAGGGAGTGGAACTCCAGTCCCTCCAGCTCCGACATCCCGCAGCATCCCAGAGGAGCAGCACCAGGAGATTCTGCAGCCCCCGACAGCACTGACAGCTCTCCTTCCCTATCTCCAGTCCAAGCTGTGCCTCCCAGCCCTGCGCACCACCAGCAGGAGACTGGACACAGGCTTCGTTCACCTCGGGTGCTGTGATTAGCAGAAGATTGAGAGCTCAGGCAGCGGGGTCCCGTTTCCAGCTCTGCTGCTGATCCAAACGCCGAGCCTGCTTCCTCACCTCCTCAGCCTTGTCATTGATGGAGGTGATGGGCTGTGCACACACCCCCTCACCCAGCGCTGAGGGATCAATCCTGCCCTAAAACCACCGTTACTGCCCCCAGAAGTGCTGCAACATTTACCTTTGGCACAGGAACACGTTTTCTTTTCAAGGCGCAGAATTTCCCCTCGTGAATCATACAACAACAGAAAAAGAGCAGATTGAGGACCACTGTTTCTACTTCCATTTCAAACACTGCAGGGTTTTGCACACACACAGGCCTTCAATCTCAGTTACACCATCACCTTGGCAGCAAAACGTTGCCTTTGCACAGCAGAGGATGCAGGCTACAAACCCTTTGGCAGAGCTGAAGGAACGGGCCTGCAGCGTGGCAGATAAAGCCTGTGGCGTGAGGAATGCTCCCACCCCGCTCCACTCAGCCCAGGGATGCTCCCACCCCGCTCCACTCAGCCCAGGAATGAGATGCTGAAGCCACAGAGAGTGTCCACCTTCCCCTCCTTGCTGGAGCAGGCTCCAGCATCCTGCTGCTGCTCCCTCTCCCCGAAGGACTCATGCCACCGCCAGGGTTTGGTGAAAATTCCCCTCCACAGCACACAGTCCTGCAGATTTTTGCCTCACAGCCTTCAAGAGCAGGTGTAGAAGGATTCTCTAAAAGAAGGATTCTCCATAATCCGTGCTGATCCCTGCTCCTGCCAGGCCCTGAGCACAGATGAGAAGGACACTCACCCTGCTCAAGTCAGGGAATTCATTACCTGCCACATCAAATATGCTCCTCACCTTTCCGCTGCCTGACCTCTGCTCCTCTCTGAAATGGGATATCTCCACCCTTACCAAGGAATAAGCTGCTGTGAATACTTAATTGCATTTATTACACTCTTGTAATTGTTATCATGACCTTTCTATGGACTGTTTTGATGTGCCTCTCACCAGGTCATTATTTCCGAGCCATAGGCTCCAGGGGAACAGAAACATTAATGTGCTTCAGACAGCAGATCCAGAGCTCGTGGGGTTTGAGCTCTCCTGGTGAAACAAGGAGGCCACAAGCTAGGCCAGGCTGAGCTCTGGCATTCTGGCAATGCCATGAAATCCCCGGTTTTTCCCAGTGGTTCCTCCCACCTCTCTTGTTGATCCCCTCATCAGCTTAGCAAGCAGCAAAGCAAAAGCAACCACAATTGCAAATTTTAAATATGGCCAAGAGCGATTGGAGCAGAGTGAGCGGCGAGTCCAAGCTGCAGTGGCCAGGATAATTCTGCAGGCAGCATTAGCTGCTTCAGCAGCAGAGTGAGTCACTCCCCCAACTAATTCCCAGCTAAAGAGAAAAATCAGCTTGGATTCTCCATGGAGGTACGAGCAACAACACCTTTGCAGTCCTCATTTCTGCTCCAAGCCGTCCCACACTGCACGATGCCAAACACACCAGGCAGGACGAGCTGGCAAGAAGGGGCTGTCTTTTGACCATCTCATTCTTCTCAGAACAAAGCCACGGCCTGAGCAGGGTTGCTTTGGCTGAAGAAGCTGGAAATATAAACCCAACAAAAGCTCATCCTGCAGACCTGCCAGCTTTGGCAGTGTTCACGCAGGGCTGACAGCCTCACCCTGTAAATAAATTGTTCCTGGTGAAAGCAGAGGAGCCATCTCATCCATCTCAGGTGCTGCAAATCCACTGCTGGCCTTTCTGAGAGACTGCACTATATTAAGGGAGCTGTTTAAATGGCCACCAGCTCACCAAAGAGCCTTTTCATAAACAGAAATGTACAATTTGTTAAGCTGTTGTGGCTGCCCCATCCCTGGAAGTGTTCCAGGCCAGGCTGGACAGGGCTTTGAGAAACCTGGAATAGTGGAAGGTGTCCCTGCCCATGGCAGGGAGTGGAACCAGATGATCAGTAAGGGGCCTTCCAACCCAAACCATTCTATAATTGGCTGAATTTCTAATTGTCGACAGTCCTCCCCTCTTTCTTCCCCGGTCTCCCAGCTACTCATTCCTGTCTAGAAAGAGAGAGACAAACCTCCAGCCAAAAGTGAGATAATGTCGTGCTCCCTCTGAGAACAGAGCACGCTCCAGGGGAGGGACTGCCCAAGTCCTTGCAGGAAGAAACCCCCCAAAGCCTGGCTGCAGCCTCGGGGACTGCAGCGCTGCAGGAGCAGGGACAGCAACCTCATCTCCATCTGCACCGGTGACACGGGCACGGGCAGGAAAGGGCTCAGCACGTGGGCACAGCCACACCAAGGTGCTTTGTCCCTGCAGGAACACAGCCCTGAGCTCTGCTCGGGCACAGCCACACCAAGGTGCTCTGTCCCTGCAGGAACACAGCCCTGAGCTCTGCTCGGGCACAGCCACACCAAGGTGCTCTGTCCCTGCAGGAACACAGCCCTGAGCTCTGCTCGGGCACAGCCACACCAAGGTGCTCTGTCCCTGCAGGAACACAGCCCTGAGCTCACAGAGTGTTTCTGTGCAGGGATGTGAGGGCTGGGGGGCACTCCCAGCCAGCAGCAGTCTCGGCCAGGGAGCTCAGCCCAGCGTTTCAAAGCACCACGCTACTCTAAAAGTGACAAACACTGCACTCCTAAATGACCACTTTGCTGCTGGGTCTCAAAGCCCTCTTGCACAGCTGCTGCAGTGCCTCTGACATGGGCACAGACAGCAACGGGGCTGAGCTCTGGCTCGGGCCACAGCGACATTCTCAAACTGGCCCAAAGCGTGCCTAGAACGAAATAAACTTGCAAATGCCCAGTTTGACGCCGTGTTGGATGCCGACCCAGCTTCCCCTCCCCTCTCTGTTCCAAGAAATGCAGCTGTTCAACGCCAGCACAAGGAATCAAAGCAGCAGGGCTCGCTCGCAGCCTGGCTGGTCACGGCGCTTCCCTTCGGGCTCTGAACTGCAGCACCAGGACACCAGGCTCTGTTTGTGCCACAGCCCAGCAGCTCGTGTCTCTTCAGGTAAATTAAATACCGCCCTGATTAGTTCTGATAAACACAAGCATCCTCCGCCAGCAGCTGAGGAACAAACAGGCAGGACAGGAATAACATTTTCCCCTTGCGATGAAAGGAGCAAGTGCAGCGCAGGGCTCGGAAAAGACAATCATTTCTCATCTGTGTGATGCACAGCATCATTCCCACCAGGCAAACCACTCCCACAAACACATCTGGATCAGCCATGGGGGGCTTTGTGCCCACAGCCACTCCTGGGAATCCTTCCTGAGCCCAGGTTCTGCCCCCCCACACACAGGGGCTGTTCCCAGCCGAGCCTTCCCTCACCTTTACACCCGGCCTCAGGTGGGGTGGATTCCCTCGGGCACAGGCTGATGGAGGGAGCAGCCAGAGCCCGTCAGGAAGCATCAGGCTCAGGGGCTGGCTCCTGCACTCAGCTCCATCCTGCTGCTGCTTCCCTGCTCGGAACAAACACTCTCCACTCTCCCTTTGCAGGCCCGCCTGCCCTCGGGCGACACTCACGGGTTTCATTTCCTAAATGCTGTGATTATTAATTCATGGGGAGCCGGCTGGATGCGAGGCTGGGTGAAGTGGGCCTGCTTTTCAGGCAAACTGCTCACTTGAAGGGCAGCACAGTAAAGCTGGGAGGGAAGGAAAATGCTGGGAACTGTCCAAAAGCCTGGCATAGAGGATGGTCCTTCTCTCCTCTGCTTCTGTCCCTCACCACGGGGGTCAGAAAACATCTTCTGGTTCAGAACAGGGATAAAGGAAAGGCTGAGTTTTGGAGATACCAAGTTCATCCTTAGAGCAAGGCACACAATATATGAATAATGGAAAAGTCCCTAGCAGCTCCACATTTGAGTTTGCACAGACATTTGCACTTGAAGCAGACTCAAATCCCGCTGCTTCACCCTTCCCTGATTGATCCCTGCATCCAAACTCGGTGCACGACTCCAAGGGCAGGGAAACATCCCATGCAAACGAAGAGAAATATTAACTTATATTTGTAGATGACTTTTTTTAAAAGTCTGTGAAATACTGCTCTGTTATCCCACATCTTTTAGCTCTCCCCTGGCTAAACCCTCAGTCACACACTCCATCTGAGCCCAGGCTGCAGCTCAAGCAGCAGAAGTGAGCACAGAAGTTTTATTTCTTTGATTCTAAGACTGAAACAGCTCAGGACACCGCTCAGAGTCTGATGCACAGACTCTTTTTCAGCTTCTACCGAAAAAGGAAAGACCAGGTGAGTGACATCTGCCCCTAGCTGCCACTCCCTGCCCCAGAGCAGTGTCCCCAAGCACCCCGAAGCTGTGGCTCTCTGTTCTCTCCCTACAGCTCTGTTTGCTGGCCCTGGCTGGAGCTGTCAGAGCTCCCAGCTCTGACAGGAGCAGTTCTGCTCGGCACACTCGGGTGAGCAGCCCTTTCCAGCACAGTTTGTTATTCACATGCTCCGCCTGCTAATTGCTTTCTGAAATGGGCAAGGAACAGATGACGAGCAGAATGCAGCTCCTGACAAATTCCCCGGCGCTGTAAATACGACTCACCTTGCTGTAAACAAGGAAATGCTAAAAGAGAAGGAGAGCAGAAAAGGCAGAACACAGAGTTCAGAAGAAAATAAAATAAATCTCAGGCTTCTATGCTTCAAGGCAGCCTGCACAGGGGTGAGGACCCCAATCTATCTGGTGTTTCACTCCAAAGGCACCTCGGAGCCCCTGGGGAGCACATGCTAATGCCAGCACAGCCACAGACCATTCCAGCAGAGCTGATTAGTGCCCAGCAACCTCTTTGTCTTGCCGAAGATACCCTGAATCAAAGCCTCCCAGGCAGGCTCTCTGCCTTCAGAACTAAATCCTAAAGAATGGGAGCAAGGCAAGGTTTAAAAACAAAGCAAAGAACTTTATTTCCTTCAGGCTCTGAGCATCTCTTTATCAGTTAGGAGAGGCTTCTGCATCTCCCAGCGACAGCCCCTCCACAGAACCAAGGATCTGCTGCCTCTTTGCAGGTGTTATGTCTCTGCTATTTTAAGGAAATTATAATTTGCTCTTAAAGGTAATGAGATTTAAAATTAATAAACTTGGGGCTTTAAGCTCTCTGGGTTGTGAATCCACAGGCAGCACTTCTAACACACTTGCAGACTTCTCCTCTACAGCCACAAGGCCTCGAAGCTTTTTTAAACCCAAAACTTTGAGGTTCCTACATTTCCACAAGCAGGGGCTCTACAGGGAAACATCAAATACCATCAGATTCACAAGCACACGGCAAAAATTGACAGCACTGGTGTATAAACACCTGGAATTGGTGACTAAACTCTCGTGCAGTGATAGGGTCCAACAGCGTGAGTCATTCCACTCCAGAGGAAAATGCATTTCAGTTCTAGAGGTAGAAGAAATACAAACCCAGCTCTCATTCTTTGGGGATGGAAGGTGCTGGAAGCTCTAAAATCGTGGGCTGCAAACAATGGGAGACTCGAGAGTGACAGATAAATGTTTTCTAGAGTTCCTTGCAGAAAGACACAAGTAGGAGAAAACTCCCACGTGTGGGAAATGAACTCTGTCACTGCTCGGGGCACGAGGACGTCAGCTCTGATAGAAGATATCGAATGAAGTCAAGCAGATTAGGGGAAATGACCATGGAAATTTGAATTCACGGGATCCTTTTTCTGCAGACAGATGGTCATTTCAGCTTTCCCTTCTCTAATCCCTTGTTCTGCCAAGCAAACATCCTAAATCCCAGATAATGTAGGTTTTACCCTCTCGTGCGATTCCCCCAGCATTAAGGCTGGCCCCAGCGATAGGATCCATATGCTGGAACATCTGCAAGCCTGAGGAATTTACAGCCACAGGAATCTCCTACCTGGATCCAGTACAAGCCATCCTGGCCCCCAGCCCCAGCGGGCAGCACAGGCCCCTGATGAAGCAGCCTTTTCCAGGCGTCCTGGGGATTAAAGGGAACCTTTTCCTGGGAATGGCCTTTCCCCAGGAACTGCTCAGAGTCCAAAATCCAGCCATGAAACTCTGCTGGGAAGAAATCAGGCTGCCAGACCCAGGCAAAGGAGCTGATTTCTGAGGGAAGAGGGCGAGGAGCAGGAGACTGATGAGGGCTTGGTGCTCAGAAATTCACTCCCATTTTCCCTGTTTGTCAGCTCAAGTGATTCACTGAAGCAGCTCCTGAAAACCTCAGCGAGGGCGTTCACAATTAAACAGATATTGAGCTGAATTTCATGAAATATGCATATTGTTTGCTTTCTAAAAAGCTATTTAGATCAGGCCGTGAAAAGACCAGAAATTGAGAATTAGAGCAACAATCACTCCCCAAGTACCCTCTAATGAGCTCTGGGTGGATGTGAAACAAAGGGAGAGTCTGGAGGAGCTCTGCAAGGGATGCACAGGACACGCTCTGCTGGTGTTGAGGAATGGTCCAGAGCTCCTGGAAGCAGCTGTAGGTCCAGCCTGGCTTCCTCACAGGGCAAAGTCTCCACGGATGAATTACTGCAGCACAGAAACCACACCTACACTGTTAATAATGGTCACAGCAAAGTCCCAAAAGGGATGTGTTCAAAAGATGCAGTTTTTAGGAGCTGCAGAGGCAGAGCAAACCTTCGGGGAGCCCAGGAGCTGTGGAAAAGCCCCTGGCTGGGGAACAGGGCCACTCCAGCCACACTGTGAGAGCCGAGCTCGGGGACAGGGCTAGGACGTGATGTCCCTTGCAGGGGCACAGCCACCCTGACCCCAGCACTGGATTCTCTCCTCCTGCCGTAGCAGCAGGACTGCGAGTCCTTCATCCTCCTCCCACACCATTTTGGACAGGGGAGGGACATCCCTGACTAGGAGGAGTCACCCTCCTCTACCTGCAGCCTTGTACAGGGCAGGGTTTTGGGATTTCGACCTGGAACACCCTCCCCGACCTGGAAAAANCTGACCCCAGCACTGGATTCTCTCCTCCTGCCGTAGCAGCAGGACTGCGAGTCCTTCATCCTCCTCCCACACCATTTTGGACAGGGGAGGGACATCCCTGACTAGGAGGAGTCACCCTCCTCTACCTGCAGCCTTGTACAGGGCAGGGTTTTGGGATTTCGACCTGGGAACACCCTCCCCGACCTGGAAATACCCCCCCTGACCTGGGAACACCCTCCCCGACCTGGAAATATCCCCCCTGACCTGGGAACACCCTCCCCGAGGTTCCAGAGGAGCCCATCGCACCCCGGGGTTGCTGTCTCTGTCTCCCGTTCCGTGGCTAATGGCTCATTGTTTGTATTCATGCGCGAGGAGTAAATTCTTCATTATTGGAGAGAGATCTGACATGTACAAACAATTGGAGTAAATTGATTGTATTTTCCAAATCATCACGCAGACTCTAATTCTATCTGCAAGGCGCGCTAATTTGCACTAGAATTGCCTCCTAAATTAGGAATTAGAGCTTTTGACAGAGAAGAGCAATTGCTGTCCGTGTGTCACAAGGCAGGAAGGCTGCAGGTCCCTTCCCAGCTCACACCAAAAAAAGCCTTTTTGTCCCTCAGAATGTGCTGAAGGGTGGTGAAGGAGAGAGCTGACTAAAGGAGCTTCCGTCCAGAATTTTTAAGGGAGGAAAGGAACAAAGTGAATACGAACAAATTAATATGAGCAAATTTAAATGCAATTGTTCTATACCCAGAACATTCCTTTTTCTCAAGCAGGAATCCCCTTGAAAACTGGACAATACAAGGCTTTGCACACCTTTTTCTTGAATGGGGATGCTCAGTAGGGAGCAGCAGTGAAAATCAGGTCTCAGAACACGCAGGGAGTGGATTTGTTCATGCAGGAAGCAGAGGACAGGGTGCCCTGCGCTCTCCCAGACATGAGGTCATCCGTGCCAGCCCCCGAGGGTGGCAGGGAGACAAAATCCTTGAGTTCACTTGAGTCGTGCGCCCAAAAAGCGTCTCTGTCTGCAGGGAGGGAAGGGATCAGGGCGTTCTGCACCTCCCAAAATGCCAGACACGAGGCGTGTGTGTCTCACACGTCACCTTCTCCATCCCAAACACGGATACCTCATCCTGCTTCCAGTCCTCACATGCCCCTTTCTCGTGTTTGCTTTCTAAGCAGCTATTTAGAGCAGGCCATGAAAAGGGCAGAAATTGAGAATCGGAGCAACAGTCACTCCTCAAGTACCCTCTAATGAGCTCTGGGTGAACGTGGAATGCAGGGAGAGTCTGGAGGAGCTTCCTTTCTCAGGGAAGGGGCGAACAAATGCTGACATGGATGTCAGTCAGATTGCTGAAACAGCCGAAGGAGCAGCACGGCAAAATAAATTCTAAATATGTAAGGCTTAACACTCAGGTCACTCTGTGGGTGGTGGAACCACAAACCCCTGAATTTCCCATGGAAATGGATGTAAGTTTAGGCACAAAGCAGCTTTTCCTGTTCCTGGGACTTTTGGGATGTCTCCCACACGGATCCTGGTTTCTTAGAAGGGTGACCTTACCCTCAGCGCCCAGCAGTGGGACTGACACCTTTTTCTCTCTCACCTGTGGAAAAACAGTATTAACACCCCTTTCTCTCCCACCTGTGTTTATGAAACTTACAGAAATACAGGATTCTACCAGTCCCTTTGGGTAATAAAAATAACATCCTCACCGAGTTCTCTTTGAGACTGACACACGCTGGAGAAATTTGTTGGAAATTCACGAATGGTTCAAAAGCTATCAGAGAGCCAAAGACGGTGGGATCTCAAAGGCCCCTGTCGTGTTTGAAAACACAAGGAAAACCATCTCAGAGGAATAAATATAATTATCACCACAGCCCAGAGAACGCTCACAAGTTAAGCTGGACCCGACACAAAGGAATAGATAAATAATGGAGAGGGAAGGGGGAAGCCAACACGGCATCTCTCAGATATGCAAAACCACCCAGGCAGACCCCAGGGAGCCAGAGAAGTGCCTTTGTACAGGAATGATTAAAGACAAAACAAACACTGCTGAGTTTTTTCCCCCTTTGACTTTCAGCTCCAGCAATTACAGAAACTTAACCTGAAGCACAGTGTGTGCAGCCAGCTGATCAGCAGAGCTGTGTGAGCCCTTGAATTCCAACCCAGATGGTCAGGGAGAGCGAGTTCCTGCGTGGAATGTGTTGGTGGGTGACAGGACCGACGATTTCTCCCTCTACTCAATAACACAGATTTCCTGGGATGAGTGGCAGGGCCATGGAAGCAGCAGCTGGGGTCAGGCAGGGCTGCCAAGGCGGTACCAGCACTCTGGCAGCCTCCCTGTGGGACACACACCGAGCCACTCAGACCCGAAAATGAACCAAGTCATTTAGGAAAGGAGGAATTTCACCTCTGAAAAGAGTTTAAATTTGCCTCTGGCCCTGTGCCACCCACAGTCTGTTTTTAAAACCATCACACAGTGAGCACGGATCAGCTTCACTGTTCTGCTCACAGCCACACTCAACTTCGGGCAACCAAGCACACTCAAAAAAAAGTGTTTTCCTGGCTTTTAACTTATTTTATTTTATTTTATTTTATTTTATTTTATTTTATTTTATTTTATTTTATTTCATTTCATTTTATTTCATTTTATTTTTATCTTTGGAGGATGCATTCCCAAGGTTTTTCCCTCTGCCCACAAGCACGAAGAAGTGAGAGATGATGGGTGGGGGAGAGAAAGCAGCACGCTGAGAAAGGAGTTAAAACAACGTAATTCCAGGAACAAGAGCTTTTAATGAGGAAACAAAAGGTGAGAAGCCAGGATTGTGGATCAGCTCAGCAAGCTGAGAGCAGTGTGGGTGCTCCCAGGTGACAGGAACAGCTCCAGCCCTGCCTGTCAGGTGCACAAATGCAGTATCACACTCCCCAGCACATCCAGAGCAGAGCACCTGTAGAAATGTAAAGGTAAAGGATCAGTGGTGGTGGGGTGAGGGTTTTGGTGCCTTTACTGCCTGTGAGCAGCTGGGCTGGCTCAGGATCCTGCACCCCTCGGACTGTGCAGCCACAATCCCCAACAGTGTCCTGGGAGCTCGGTGAGAGCCTCGGCGCTGGGAGAGCTGCAGCAGCCTCGGAGAAACATCCCTGCTCTCCTTCAGCACAGGGAAAACTGGCCCTGGGGCAGCTGTGATTTGTGGTTTCCGGGGTGTTGTTGGGTTTGGGGTTTGTTATTCAGAGCTGTTACGATGAGTTTGCCTTCTCTTCCCACTTTAGTGAATTCTCCAGGGTTTATGTTGCCGGTCCTCCCCTGGAGGTGCCCAGAGCTGCAGGCGGATGGGGGCTGGTGCTGCTCTCTCCTCGGGCACAGCTCTGGCAGGAAGGATGAGGCCGTGGCTAAAATTCTGTATTTGCTATCCCAGCAATCTCTACACAGCAAGAGGGGAAGGATTTATAATTATTGTTTATAATTATAAATACAAATTTTACTCAAAAGCAGCTTTCCACAAGGTCACTTTGTATTTGGGCCAAAGAAACACCTTTGACTGTTTCTAATACCACACCCATCATACAAAACTGCATTTTTGTGTGCAGGCAGAGCCTAAACAGACTCCATGGAAACCCCAAAAAATTCAAGTCTAGACCTTTCTTTTCAAAACAGAGGTGGGGGGAAAAAATACAGCTTTGTCTTACACTGTAAGACAGAAATACAGCCACAGTTTTTCTTCCCAAATGGTCTTTTTAAAATAAAACCACCTCATCCATTTCATAAAAGCAACTCATTTTAAAATAGCACTACTTTGGCATTAAAAATGTTTCCCCTTCATAAAACACCACTGCTACGTTTTTAATATAAGAGCAATTCATATCATCTAGAAATATGCTGGAGCTTATACTTAAAGGGATATTAAAAATGTTTCCAAGGCACAGGAGCTATTCAAAGGCATCCTTCCCCCTTTTTCTCCTCACATGGGGGATGAAATAATAAAATAGCTTTGAAGAAAGCTGACAAAGGAGGTTTTCTTTTTAATCACAACTGTTGCCCATTTTTCAGCCAGGATTCTACAAATCCTCTGTGTCCAACCCAACAGGAGATGGGGGTGTGGAGTCCAAGAAAAGAGAAGTCTCAGAAAGTTTGATTTCCTCTCTGGAGTCCAGTTCCTGGCGTGTCCACCCATATCAGCGATGGTAATGGGCACTTTCAGGTCTCACATCAACTAGAAAACCCTAAATTTGAATTCCAGATCACACACAAAAAGCCAGACAAGTGGAATTCCATGTCCTGCTCCTGCAGTCAGCCTCCTGCACCCAGATCCCTGCCCAAATCTGAGCAGGGTGTTGTGCTGGCAGGCACAGGCACACAAACACACACACCTGGCTGGAAACCACGGCCTATTCTTCCCTTTCCTAAGCAGCAGGAGGCTTCATTAACTAAAAGCAAGTCATTAAGGAACAAAATAAAACAAAAACAAAACAAAACAAAAAAAAAATAGAGACAAGAAATGGGAAATCCAAAATAATTGTGTTCGTTTTCCAATAGTTCTGCAGTCACTTAGATGCACTGAGAAACACTGGCAGGAAATAAATGTGGAAATAAAAGAGTTCCCCTCTGCTGCCAGCAGAGCTCCCGGTGCTGCCAGCAGTGGCAGAAGCTGGGGGTGTCTTTGGTTTTGGGGATGGTCAAGCCACGTGTCCAGGACCATCCCTGCTATTGTCACACAGCTGCTGCTCCCTGTCAGCCTCGGGCTCCTTCACAGAATATTTCTTATTCCTGCATGAGATGCTTCAGCTCGTCCATACCTGTGAAAAATGCCCTCTTTGGGTTCATCTTGCTCGTACAAACCTTCTGCCTGGAAAAGCTCCATTCCCTGGAACCAAACCCTGCTGGTTGTCCCCAGCCCGCCCAGCTCCGCAGGATTCTCGACTTGGACCCCAACCCCCTGCACCAAACCTGAAACTCCTTTTTATTGACACCATTTTAGCCACCCCACAGCACTCTGGCTCAGGTTTTTCCTTGTGCAAAGTCTCTCCGAGCCACGGAGCACTATTTGGAAGCCACGGAGCACTTTTGGGAAGCCACTGAGTGTTGGAGGGAATGGCTGATGTGGACACAAGGAAAGGGAAGTGATCAGCAGAGCCAGTTTGCTGTGTGGCTGTAGATGGAACACTGGGAACACACAGGAGAAAGGTAAATCTGCCCAATTTGCACCTGCAATGGTAAAAAACTTATCGGGGGAAAAAAAAAGATGTTCTGTCAGCAAACTGGCACCTCCCTCCTCCATAAATCCCTGCGCCCAGAAGCTCCCAAACCTTGCTCACATCCCTTTTCCTCAGTGGAGGGTTGGCACAGGAGTCCCACGTCTGCAAATTGAGGAAGGAACAGTTAAACTCCCTCATCCTGCCTGGCCAGGAGGCAGAGATCACTGCCACGCAGCTAAATGCCTGAATGCTTCTTCCCAGATCTCGCCTCCTTTGTTTTCCAAAGCAGTGGGACTAAGCTGGGTATACTGATATTTATTTTCCCGGTGGGTGGAACTGGAAGCAGAAAGCAGTGAAGTGCTTTGCCTGAGGCAGCAGATCAAGTCAGCAGCAAAATGAAAAAGCTGCGTGTGACCCTGGATGGTTTGATGATTGCCCACCTGACTGTGCCACCTCCTGCCTGATGTGCAGCACTTCCACATCCCAGCACCAGCAGTTTGTTGTTTTTACGCAGCGGTGGAAAAGCAAATATTTATAGAAAGGGGCACAGCGTTTGCCAGGTGGGGATTGTGCATTAACGAGGCAGGGATGTGGAGTTTATCAGGCGCAGATAAGCTTTTGAGGAACTGGGGGAGAAGCGTTCATTAGCTGGCAAGGTGCATTCCCAGGCAGCAGCAATGTTCCCCTCCCCATCAGCAAATCCCACCTTTTGCAGCAGGATTAGTTGATGCCTTTAATGATAATGTAAGAAGATTACACTTCCCCTTTCTCCTCACCATTCAAAGCCCTTAAACACAGAGAGCCAGCGATATTTCTTGAAATATCACCGTGGCATTACCACAGAAAGCTGGAGAGGCCATCAGAGCGGAGCAGTGCCTCAAACATGTTCCTGCAACAGCTCAGCGAGGGAAAACAGAGGCAGGTGAACGCAGTGAGAGAAAACAGAAGCAGGTGAACGCCTCAGATCCCATCCCCAGCGAGGGCCTGGTGCAGCAGCAGCGCTCAGGAGATCAGGGATGCTTCTTGTGATGGAGACCTGAGATAATCCAAACTCTGAGCTCCGTCCAAGCACTCCTTGTGGGATGTTTCCAGTCTGAGCCAAGCTGAGGAACGTGGCCACGGATCCTGGGAATTGGGAAGCAGGGGAATCCCATTCTGCTTTGTCCCTAACAGCTTCTTCCTGTGGAGGGGTTTGCAGCTTTGAGCGCTGGTGTCCAGGGGATATTTACATTGGGAGATGCAAATTAAGGAGCGTTTCTCTAACACAGAAAGCTCTAATTAACAAATAGTCCATCCAGGCTCAGTTAAATATTTAAATGATCTGACAGAGCTGAGCAGGGCTTGGAAACTGAGCTGCAGCAATTTTTTTAAAAGCAGGAGGGCTCCACTCTGAGAGTTTAGGGACAGGGGAGCTGGAACTAAACCAGAGGGAATAAAGATGAAATCAAAGGTGTAACAGAAAATTGGCAGTGGATGGGAGGAGAGAGTGTTCTGTGAATTAAATCATTCCATTTAGGTCCTGTTAAACTCCCCCAGGCTCTAATCCTGTGAGGAACAGGAGATCCCTGAACTTTGTTTGAGCACCCAAAATTAGGGGTTTCTCATCCACCCCCATCCCCGATTTATCACCAGGGAAAGGGGGGATGGCACACAGGGAGTGCCCTCTTTGGGTGGGCAGCTTTAACCAGCCTTTCTGGAGGGATAAAGGGCTGAGCCAGGAAAGCTCTCACAGGATTTGTGTCTCCCTCAGCCCCAGAGTGGTGGTGGGACTGTTTGTGGCTCATGAAACACCCAGCCCTTCCCATCACGGGGAGATAAGAACATCCCAAATACCAAGACAAGAGCCGCTTATGGGGAACTTAAGAGAAAGAGAGAAATCCTCCTTTTCGCTACATTTTGAACCTGTTTTTACCATCCTTTATCTGAGATATCATTCTCTATTAAAGCCTAGGGGGTGACTTAGGGGTGAAGGAAGTTCTTGATCTCTATAGGAATACAGAGTTTTTGCTAAAGAATAATTTTTAATTCTAAAAATTCCTTTGGTTTTACCCCTCTGAAATCCCATAGGAAGGATTTTGAGCAGCTTTTCCAAGGCAGAGGGACAGGCACAGAGCTGGGTCCTGGCACTGGGGCTGGGCTTGTTCCCTGCTGCTTGCTCCATGCCATCCCTGAGCCCAGAAGAGGACGATGCTTTTGTGCTTCCCAGCCAGGGGAATCCAGACAGGGAACCTGAGGAAAGGTTTTCCTGGAGAGAAAGTAACGGGGAACAAAAGGCTGGAGATGTTTTGCTGATTCCTGTTTGCCCATAGTGTCCCAAAGCTGCTGCAGTCCTGGAAGAGCAGGACGGAGCAGGATGTAAAAAAGGGCTTTGGTTGCTCTTTCATGCACACATAGAGGGCTTCGATCTCCCTGGACACTGGGATTTCAGGGGTGTGACTGCATTTCCACTGAGGGATGGAAGAAGCTGGTAGTTTTCCTGGAGCTGAGCAAACTCACAGAGGATTGTGGTAAAAAAAACCCCAAATAAAAATAGTTTCTACTGGAGCACCTGGAATAAACCCAAGCTCAACAAAGGGATCTCATTTCTGGGAACCAGACTAGTTTATATTTAATTTCATATCGTTCATCTTCCCCATTGCTGTACCTCCACCCATGTGTTTCTGCTGCTCCCTGAGCCAACAGAACGAATAAAAATCCCAGGTTGAGCCTTTATTAGCGTGTGTAATGCAAGTCAAGCTGCTTTAAACATCCTCTTGTTGGGTATTAATGCAGCCTGCCATTTGTTACACGAGTATTTTGCTGTGGCAGACAGAAAGTGACATTTATGGGTCTATCATGAGAATGAATTTCACCATCCATTAAAATGATGTACAGGTAAACATTCCATTCATCTTAAATCCAGGAGCTTTGGTTCCTTCTCTGCTCTGCTGGATGGGCCCATCAATACAGCCACTATTAGCCAAACTGTTTGCTGGGGAGTGAGAACGACTGAAAAGTGTTACAGGCCTGTAATTAAAGGGGTTGGAGCTCGAAGGGAGAGGAGAGGAATTAAAGTTATTGGTGAACTCTCCTCTTACAGATCCGTGATCTCTGGAGCTGGAAAGGCGCTGCCCCATTCCATCAGCAGGAGACATCAACCAGCCACCACAACCAGCCCAGGGCCACATCTGCAAAATATTTATCTAAAACTCAAAGTCAAAAACAGGTCAGTGTCTGGAAAATCTGTAAACCTGGGTTTATAGACTGCTCTGTGGGGTGCAGCCACCAAAGGAAGGCAAGCAGTGCAAGCTCTGGGCACTGGGGCCTCAGCTGTTGCTGAAGGTGTCCCTTTGTAGGGCAGGTCGGTGTCACTCAGTCACCATGTCCCACCCAGGAGGTGGCCAGAGCTGAAGGACAAGTTCTCATTACCATAAGGACTGATTGCCATAAGAATATTTTCAAATTCCCTGCTTGTGGGAGGATGTACATGATGTTTTCTAGAGAGCTGCCATGAGAAATGAGCAAGGCAGGAAGCAGACGTGCTCCAAACGTGAGCCACGGCCCTTGGAAAACGAAGCCCTGTTGTTTACCCACTGTAATTGTAGAAATTAAGGTAATAACAATTACAATTAAGTGACTCATGTGTACGACCGTGCAATTAATTTAGGCTTCGAGGCAGCGTTATTGTGCATTAAATAAAAGGCAATGATGATGGATCGGGCTGTGCGGGTGACTCAGGCAGGGGCATTGCTCATCCGGGCCCAGCCCCAGCCCTTCTGCAGAGCCACGTGAGGCTGTGGGGACCTGGGCTCAGGGAACAGGTCCCGCTTCCCTGGCTGCAGCATTAAACCTGGGTCGGACGGCCTCTGGTGCTTTTCGCAGAGCCACGATGCTCCTCTGGCTCCCTTGGGCCAAGGCCAGCCTGGAAGGGTTGTGTTTGCTCCATCGGAGCTCTGCTCGTGTTTGTTGGCCGTTCCTGCCCCTTGGAATGTGTTCCTGAGCTCGGGTTTAATAGTTTCAACCAAAACGTTGGTGCTCTGGTGGGCTCCCTCTGCATGAGTCACATCTGGAGGCCCTTCCATGCATTTTACACAGCATTAACGAGTCAGGCTCCTCAGGGGTGAATTAAGGCCCAGAACGCTGCAGCAGGAGCTGTGTCACCCGTCCAGCCCAGCTCGGTGAGGTCACAGAGATGCTCCTGTCCCCACAGAGATCCCAGCAGCTCCCCAAGCAGGGCCAGTTCCCTCAGCTGCTTCCAGGGACAACCCCAGTGACAACCCCAGGGACAATCCCGGTGACAACCCCAGTGACAATCTCAGGGACAATCCCAGTGACAACCCCAGTGACAATGCCGGCGACAATCCCGGTGACAATCCCAGGAGTTCTGTTCCTAAGACAAACTGCCAGAGTTCCACACCCACCTGTAGCATTTACATGAAGTTTTTCCTGCTTTTGTGAATATTTTGAGCCACCGAATCTCTAATTCTGTCAGCTTTTAACTGCTGGCCTGCTGACGCCATCAGAATAGGGTTGTTCACAGCAAATCCCAAAAATTTGCCCACAAATCAAGAGGATAAAAGGTTTCTATGTCTCTTTTTTAATTCCAGTGGCTGCATTTCCAGAGTCTAAATATTTCTAACTTGAGCCTATGATTTATCACCTGCAGTCTCCTACTCTTCCAGTAAGAACCAGACAATTTAGAAGTTATGGCAGGAAAACTTTTAAGAAAGAGATCTCTTTCTTTTTCCTGATAACATTCTTCAAAATAAGTGAAAAAAAAAAAAAAGGGTGTAGAAAAATCAATGCAAAAAAATTATTTCTAAGTAGGATGTGTTATAAAATGCTCCTAGAGGCATCAGCAGGTCTAGGATTCCCATAAATAAGTTTTCCATAATCAGTCAGTATTTAATTAACACCCAGAAACTGCCTGACAGAATCTAAATGGAATCTTTAAGGCACTTAATTTAGAAAGTGTTGCTGAAATGTATTGCAAATGGTTCTCCTGGCCAGTTGTTTCTCTCCCACAGATGCAAGAGCTTTATCTCGAGGGCAGCTTGTCTGCCTGAGTTTGGGGAACCTGAAAAGCCACAATTCACTTTCAAGGTGGATCTGTTTAATTCATCCTCCTCTTTCTCTCAATTCCAGCCCGTTCCCTGAGGAAAGGCAAGCGAGGAGAACCTGTTAGCTGAGGCTGAAAGAAGGAAGCAGGAAGCAAGAGGGTATTTCCCAAAAAACTGCTGTAGGAATAATTACTGGAACTGCACAGCTCTTGTTCTAGCAAATGAATTATTTTCAGAGTAATCCTCGCTCTCCTTCCTCATTTTTATTCACATTCATTTGAACACGTTTGTGTGCAGCTGCCTTTGTACCAGCTAAGCTTTGCCTTTGATCTCTTTATTAGCAGGGGTTCCTTGGGAATGTGTTTTTATTAAAAAACATGCCCTGGAAAATGTTCTGTTGCAAAATCAGCCCTGGCGTGGCAGTTTGCTGAGCGCGGGTTAAAGACTGATGCTTCTGGTGCAGACCAGGAGAGATTTGCTGGAATTTTCAGTGGAAGAGGGAGAAGGGTTCGATTTGTCTGGAGAATCTCAGCAAACCCCACTAAAAACCCACGCTGCCAGAAGAACTTTCTCTCAGAGTGGGTAAAACCAAACGTGGAGGGAAAAGCACAACCAGAGGGGCAAGGATTCCCCTCCCAACACGATCTCACAGCCTCCAGACATGGGGATTTCAGAGATTCCTCCACTCACCGTTTGTATTTCACATGCCACAGTGGATTTTCCCTTTCCCCCCCTCCATTAATTTGTACAGCCACACCCCGTGTGATTTCTCATTCTCACATGGGTGCAAACAACCTGGAAAAATCGCATTTCTCCCTGGATTCTCACTGTCTCTTGCAGGTTTTGGCCCGAGTGAGACACTCAGACCCTTCTCCATTATTTAGCGATTCTCACTGCAGTGGAAACCCCCCCTTTCAGCTGGGGAGGGCAGGAGGAGGAGCAGATTTAGCAGAAATGATGGGCACTGAAACCCCACAGCTCCCGTTCCTCCGTGGAGGGCCCCGCAGCAGGGTCAGCCCAGGGAACAGAAATTCCAGCTGACGTGGATGCAGCTCAGTCCCTAAATAGAAGGTTTGCAGGGCTCCCCGCTGGGCTGAAACAGCTTTTTCCTGAAAAAATGGTGTTGAATGGAGGGGTCTCTGCACTGCAGGACGTGGCACAGATCCCTGGCACACCAAGGCAGAGTGACCCTTCCCACAGCAAGGGGCTGCAGCTGGGCTGGAGGGAACCAGCCTCTCCCAAGCCCCATTTCCCAGAATCGTTCAGGCTGGAAAACACCTCTGAGATGATCGAGTCCAGCCTGTGGCTGACCAGCACCTTCACCAGACCAGAGCACGGAGTGCCACGCTGTTGGCTCCTTATTTTAGCAGTAGAAAATACACCGATCTGGTGGGCATTTAAAACTCTGTGTCCTTCTCATGTTGAGATTTTGCCGATTTCCCACCTCGCCTGCGACTCTCCCTGCTCACATCCCGTGCTTTAAAGCTCCTCTGCACCTCCAAGGCACGTGAGGTACCAAGATCGTGGGAGACACAACAATGTGACCCCAACAAAACGCGTTTAACTCTTTTGGTGGAGGTGCAGAGCAGCTCCTCGAGGTGTCCCACCCCCGTGCCAGAGTGAGGGGTGCTCTCCTGTCACAAGCTGCCTGTCCCTGTCCCTGTCCCTGTCCCTGTCCCTGTCCAGCTGTCACCTCCCAGAGGAGCAGGCCCAGGCTGCAGCTGGTGCTGAGCAGTTTCCAAGCAGCTGTGCCCGGCCCATTGTTCCCTCTGCAGACAAGGGATGTTTGCAAAAGTGTTTGAATTCCCCCAGCCACGGTGGATGCTGCCATGCCAGGTTTTTAGCTGATTGTAATGGACACGAGATAATTCACACGTTCTAAGGATGGGTTTACAATGAAGAATGATTGGTTTTTTAGCCTAGATAAGGAAGGGTTTGAGAAACAGCCATTTCTTTTTTTTGTGAAGCTCAGGCATTCAATGCCATTCACAAAATGGCTACAAATAATCAGCTGAAAGAAAATGATCTGGGGAGGAAACTCATCATCCTGGCCAAGTGTGGTTTTCCACTTCTCTTCTTCGGCAGCAGGATATGAGACACTGCTTGGAGCATCTCCCTGCCGCTGGAAGCAAAGTCAAGACTAATCTCAGCCCGTGGGCTCGGTTTGTGTGCAGATCTCGCTCCCAGACTCAGCAAAGCACAGCGGAACCCAGCCAAATGCCCACCCCCAGCTGCTCCAAGCGCTGCTCCCAGCTCAGAGCATCTCCCGCTGCTGGGAGCAAAGTCAGACCCGATCCCAGCCTGTGGGCTGAGTGTCCGCAGAGCTCGTTCACAAACACTAACAGGCTGAGTGTCCAGCCCGAACTGCTCACAAAAACCTCTCCCAGCCAGGACGGGAGGGGAACAGACCCAGCGTGCAGAGGGGATGTGGCAGTTCTGAGCACGGGGCATTTTTCGTTATTTTGGAGTGGACTCCTGCTCCTCCCGCTCCACCTCCTCAGCAGTGTCACCTCACCTGAGCACGGAGGGCTGTCAGCAGGAGCCATACCCTCCCTGGGGCTGGCCGTTCACTAAAAGAAGATGTTTATAGGCAGTGAAAAAACCCAGAAAAATGGCTCAGAAAGCGCTTCTAGAAAGATTCTGCAAGACAAGGGTCAGCACGGTTACCCTGAGATGGAAACGTGCTGTGCCCCGGGCTGTGAGAGGGGCAGAGTGTCCCTGCCTCACTCAGGGATGGAGGCTCCCAGCAGCTGCCAGGGCTGGGTCCAGACACACGAATTAAAGGACAAACGAAAAGCTGTAGCCCCAAAAGTGCCAAGCTCACACTCGCATGACAGAAAATGCAGCCTCACCACTAATTAATTCAGTTCTGCAGAGCTTTCCAAGAGCCTTACATAAAAGGTTCCAAACAAATGCGAGGCATTGTTAAGAAAACGCTCAGTCTTTTTAACAAATTAATTAATTTGTGGTGTTTCCTTAATGACAAGCATTATCTAATGGAAGTGAAAACACCAGATCAAACAGACGTGTCCCGTTCCACAGCCAATCCAAGCAGAAAGCGTGACAGGGAAGCGTCTTTAGGGTTTAGCAGGGGAGCACCAAACAAACAGGCAACCCCATATGTTCTATTTCATTTAATATCTGCTATCTGTGTGTGAATAAACATTTCATATCACACCTTTTGATGGCTGCCACAACAATATCTCAAAGAGAGAGCTCCTTCTTCACAGGGAAGGGGAAGCTGCTCTTGTGTGAGGAGAAGGGAGATGAAAGACAGCTTTGCAATGTAGCTGCAGCACTGCCCCAGACCTTCTGAACCGTTAGGATTTATATGTCATTAAATAATTAACTCAATGATGCATGAGAGAAAGTGATGTAAAAGACCTCAATTAATTGCTTTCATTGCGGCAGGCACCGGCTCCTCGTGATGAGATATAAGCAGGGTGAACTTTGTTTCGGAGGTTGCCTTTTAAATGCAGTCATAAAAAAAAGTGAAAAATGGCTCGTTCGGATGCGACTTTTGTTTGCTGGAATGTTTTTCGGTGTTGCAGTGTCTCTGCCCTAAATTAACTGACATAATCAGATGCCAGGCTCAGCCCTGCCCTTGTGCCACTGGCTTTGTGCTGTTCTCTCTCTCCTCATGAATTCCAGGGACAGTGAGAGGCGAAGCAAGGCCTGTCTGAACTATGGATTTTTAATTAATTTATCTGCTGCCTTTTATCTTTCAGTATTCACAGGCTGGTGTAAGCAATTTGGTTTAAACTGCCTGCTGCATTCTGCCACCTCTCTTGGGATTATCCTGTAGTCTAATAGGATATAATTCCTGATTGTGTCAAACTCTCAGTGCTTTATTTAATCCCGCTAGTTTTTTTCAGACTTTTCTGCGTCACCCTTAAACCCTTTCCTATCCTGGTGCTCGCAGCCTCTGACAGACTTTTCCTGCAGATTCTGGAAGGAGGAAATTCAAGTCAAGTCTTGGATTTAATCCCCAGGGCATCCCACTACACTAAATTAAATAGTTGGGTGAGCAATTGGAGAAGAAACAGAGGACAGACCACAACCTACACCCTGACCTGAACTCTGACAAGCCTCAGGGCAGCTCCAGGGCCGGGATTTCAGCTGAATTTAGAGTAAGGCTCTGTTTGTTCTTCCAACCTGTTGCGTTTTAAATGAGTGGGGTGAGAACTGCTAATGGGGAAAAAAGGCAGCAGTGGAATACCCGCTAATTTAGGATTCTGGTAAAAGGTCTGCGGTCAGAAGGGAGCATTCCCGACCCCAGCTTTACCACGGGTGGAAATGAAGTCACTTTACAGGCTGGGTTTCCAGCACAGTTTGTGTGCCAGTGCCCACGCTGTCACCTCAGCTCGTGGTGACATAACCTGCACTCAACCTCGGAGGAAGATTAGGATTATATGATCCAGATGGGGCCATTTCAGCCAGGTTGCTGCTTCATTATTTAAAAGGTTAAAAAAAA
>VZTF01006773.1:403701-462116 GCA_013397755.1 Cnemophilus loriae | reverse complement strand
GAGAGGAGAAGAGAGGAGAAGAGAGGAGAAGAGAGGAGAAGAGAGGAGAAGAGAGGAGAAGAGAGGAGAAGAAATGCTGGCAGAAATCACTGGAAGACGTTTAAAGCACAGAAAAGCAGGGGAGCTTGCTTGGGAATTAATCTGGTGGGATTTCTTTTCACTGTAGATGGTTTTAGGCCTCTGACTAACAGAGCAGGGTCTGAGATGTGACAAACCTGCAGGACTGTGGAGAAAAGGCAGAGCCAGCATCTCCCTGGCCCTCGGAGCTCCCTCTGCAGATGAAAGAGGAGCCAGGCTCTTTTTGCATTGCATTTTTCACGTATGGAAATATTTATAGAAATATAAAATTCCCCAGTGGCCGAGTGCACAGAGACACATTGGCTGGGAGGACAGAAGGCAGCTGGAGCTCCGTGCACACTCATCTTTCACTGGGGCAGTGTTCACTGAACACAACGGGCTCCAAAGAGACCCCTCCTCACCCCCACCTGGCAGCAGCACCTCACTGTGAGGGTGTGAGGACTTGTGAGTGCATGAAATAAAACAGTGGGGGAAGGGAGTGAGGAAGGAGCAGCACGTTTATGATGGATACAGGTGAATAATTGCTGTTTTTAAATGCATCGTTCACTGAGGGATTCACTACCGGGTAAAACTGAGGTCTAGAGGATTTGGAAAGGAACCAATGCAAACGCTGAGCGTGGCCTAAGCTACTGGAAAAGGTGAAGAATTAGAGGGGAGATCCCTCTTTCCAGGCATTTAGGTAGGACTGAGACCCTTCCAATGGATTTGGACACTGCTCCTTCTGCTGCTCCTGTGCCCAGTCCTTCCCCAGCGCCCAGCTGGGGGATGCTAATGAGGAACCCAATTAGCATTCAAGGACAACTTGTGCCAATTAGGCCCCGGCACACGCTGGGGCTGGGTCCAAGGGCTCCCCCTGCTCCTCTGGCTGCCAAGGGCTCCTGAGCCTGCCATGGGGCACAGCCAGTGTCACCTCAGCCAGTGTCACCTCAGCCAGTGTCACCTCCCTTCACGGGGGAGCAGGGATGTGCCCCCAGCCAGCCAGGCTGGGGCAGGAGGGCTGGGGACACACAGGATGGGGCTGGATCCCTCCAGGATCAGAGGGACAAAGAATCAGGGAATATCCTGAGTGGAAGGGACCCACCAGGATCATTGATCCAACTCCTGTCCCTGTACAGACACCTCAACAATCCCACCCTGGGCATCCCTGAGAGCTCCTGGAGCTCTGGCAGCCTCGGGGCCGTGCCTGTTCCCTGGGGAGCCTGGGCAGTGCCCAGCACCCTCTGGGTTGCTGCCCGATATCAAAAGACAAAAACCCTTGCAAGAGCATTGAAATGGTCAGATAAAAAAGCAGCTCTTTATTGGAAGCTCCCAGGTGTGTCCACAGTTCTGGGCTGTGGGCACCCCTGGTATCGGATTTCTACAATTTATATAAGTTTAACAAATTAGCATCTCTAACAAACATTGGCCAATTAGAAGAGCAATTAGTTAGGTGATTTTTCCCCTGGGTACTGCCCCATTGGAGTTGGTCCAGGGCTCCTTTGTCCCATTTCTCATTGGAGCTGGTGCAGAGTTTCTGTGCCCCATTTCTCGCTGTGTCTTCTCAGATTCTGATTGGAAAACAAAATGTTCTTCTTGAAAATAAGACCAAACAGTATTCCAGGAGTGTGTTAGAAGGTGAACTTACTGCTCTAAAATCCAAGAGAAAGGGTAGGAAAAATACCAGGAGCTGTATAACCAACGTATTAATAGTCTACAAAGCTACAAATACAGCAAAAAATGTATAAAAGCTGAAATCTTCAGTCATCAAGGGGAAGAACCTTGTCCTGATATCCCACCCCTGACACAGCTCCAGGCGTTCCCTCGGTTATCCAGCAGAATGGTCATGGCACAACCCAACACAAAGGTCTGAGCTGCAGCAGAGGAGCAGAATAAACAACAGCCACAGCTCCCTGATATTTCATCTTGATTGCAGAAAACCAGTAGGGAAAAAAATCTGCACGGTGATAATCAGATTATTTTTCTTTTCAGATCTTCTTTCAGCCAGCAAGCAAATAATTAGACCTTTGCACAGAACCAGTAAGAGAAAATGATAAATCCCTGTCCTGCTTGGGTGAATAAAATACATCCTGAAATAGCTGCAGTCTCACAGCTATGGCTCATGGATATCAAGAATACTGGTCAGGGTTAAATCTCTTCTTTCTTTTCAATTATTTTTTCATAAATTAAGGCCAAATGACAATAAATCATGCTATAAAAATTAAAATGTCATTTGCTTTTATCAGAGCTAAAATTAAGCTGTACACACATTGAAGATATAACAAAGGGGAAGAGGGAAAGGGAAGAAAAGGATGATAATGGATTTTTCATCTACTTTGGTGCAGTTGAGATGAGTCACGAGGTCTGCATCTGGAACTGGGTCACAGGACTTTTTCAGACTTAATGTTCTGGTCTAGACAATTAAAAATTAGCCCAAACTGAGACTCCTTAGAGAATCCTTAGACCCTGAGGAAAGGCACGACAAACTCGCCTCCCCTCGCTGCTCCCAGTTCTGTGAGGAACTTCACAGAGTTCTCACAGTCTGCTTGCACTTACACGCTGAGGAAATTTATGGCAATGTTAAAAACGGAATTAAAAAGACTGAACTTTTTACTCCTTCCTTCCTTCCTTCCTTCCCTCCTGTTTTTCAGCTCCCCCCACCTTTCCCCCTGCGGCCAAGCTGAAGTTGGTGGCACTGACTTGGGGACGGGTGACTGGGGAACGTTGACAACCAACCCCCACAATCTTTCTGCATAAAACTTAATGAGTCAGGCCACAAAGACCACGAGCTGGGCTCAGTGCTGGACTTGTGACAGCGTTGCCAACCCCAAAAGAGCACCTGGGGTTAGTCCAGGACTAAAGCATGACCAGCCTGGCGTGGCAGGATCTCTCTTTGCAGTGTAAATATTGAATATCCTCCCCAAGAGCACAGAGCCCACAGTGCCAGGCAATGTCGCTTTAGGCTGGTCAGAACTCCAATTATTTCATTCAATAACCTCCTCCCACATTCCAGAGCCTACAAGAGGAGCTATTTCAGCCCTAAAGAGGGCATGAAATGGCATTTACGTTTTCCCAAGGCATTAAGGTGGAATCAAGGAACATCCCATCGCCTGAAGGAGGTGGTGCAGCCAGTGAGGGGAAACAGGGACAACAGATGGCATCTGCTGGCTCCAAAGTGGGCAGAGATGTGGCTGCTCATTATCCAAACTGAGCTGAGCTGCCTGAATCCTCTGCCTGGCTCTGCCCTGTGCAGCAATACCAGGAGAAAGACTGATGAAAACATAATGGGAAAGCAATGAAATATGACCAAAGTCTTGTAATGATGAAATATAATGACTCGTAATGAAGCAGAGGTGGGAGAAAAAATAAGCTCAATTCTTGTGAAACACAAATAAGAGACAGGAAGAGTGCGAGAAGGATGGGGGGAGTGAGGGAGAGGAGAAAGGAAGCAGCAGCTGGAAATGACTTTTAACTTTTCCACTTAATGTTTTAAAACCAAAAAGCAATTACTGCCAGGCTGGCATTGCCTTTCTGCACATTAATTTCCTATTATGAATAAAATTAATGAGTTTAGCAATCTCCTCGTCCTCACAGAGTTGTGCTCTCCATTATTGGTGTTAATAATCCGCCAGGGACTCTGACTCCAAAGCTCGGTGCCACGGCCTGGTTTTGTGAAGTTTAAAAAAAGAAAACAGAGATAAGGTGGGGATGGAGATTCCAAGAAATGGAAAGTGATAATGGGGCTTGAGCCGAGTGAAGAGTGAAGGTCATTCTTTATTCACTGACCCCTGTGGTTTCAATTAGTGGGACCTGATGAGCGGGATTCTTGTACTTTTGTCCCAGTGGAAATCAGGAACCAAGGTCAAACCATCCCAAATCTTGCCTGGCAGATTTAGAGCCCTTGGAAGGCAGGCAGAGCAGGAATGTCTTGTTTATCTCTGTCTTCCACCTGGAAACCAAGATCTCAGGGAGGGGACACAACCTTGGTTGAAATGGCACACAGGTGGCACTGGAGGGAAATCTCTCCCAGCTCTGGAGAATCCCACAGGGCTCGGCACAGGCGGCCCCACTGCTCCTGTGTGGGATTTCTGTCTGCAGTCAGACATTCAGAGCCGCCTGATGGGCCAGCCTGAGAGCCCAGGCTGAGGGCAGCACCCCAAATCCCAGCACTGGGGCTGAGAGGAGCTGCAGAGGAAGGCAGGCTGGTTATTGAGGGTGCTGTGCCACTGCAGAGCCGTGGAATCCCTTCCCGACAGGCCGGAGGGCTGGAAGATGGAAAATTCTGCAGTGGCAAGTGCAAAACCCTGGATTCACCAGGGAAACCCGGCTGAGATGGCAGCGAGACACGAAACAAGAGCTGCAGAGGTGGCCAAGAGATTTATACTGATGCCAGGCTGGGAGGGATCTGCAGTAACAGGTTGGCATCCCTGCCAGAACACCTTTTCCAGAGGGTTGACGCCTTGGAGTGGCTACCTAGAACAGAGGCTAGACAGAGCTAAAAGAATAAAGTGGGTATTTATTAAAAGGCCTTCAGTAGATGCACTTTGGGCAGTGCAGGAGCCTGGCAGAGGCTACACCCACGATGGACAATGGTCACGAGTGTCTCAGACAGATATAGGTTTGGTCTAATTGCATATCAGGGCTTAATTGTCCAGTTATAGCTTCAGGTAATGAAGTCACATTCCCCCGGTTTGCTCCCCCTCCAATTCACTTTTGTTTATACTTTTCGGGGCCTGAGGCTGTGATGGTGTCCTTGGATCTCAGGCCCAGAGGGATTGTTTTGTCTGACCAAAATGCAGAGAGAGCTAACTAACACTCTGTATGGAGTTCAGAGTTACACACTAATGCAGTACAGGATCTGAAAAATACAAAAGCTAAAAACCTAAGGCATCAGGGTGACCCCCCTGCAGAGCAGCTGGAGAGGTTTAGGATGCTGTGTCCCTCAGAGCGCTGCCCTGGCCCTGCCGCGGGACGTGGCTGCTCAGCGGGCAGATTGCTCCTGGAGAGCAGCCCCCGATGCACTTCACTCCTAATCCTTCACTCCTAACCGGCCAGCTTAGCTCAAATGGCAGAAATGATGTGTTTGCTGTGCCCAGGCTGACGGGAGCAGCTTCCAGAGACGTTCCTCCCCCAGCCGGGAGTCTCTGGGACAGGCACAGTTACAGGGCTGGAGCACTCGAACCTACAGACGTGCCCACAGCTCACCAGGCCAAGGGGCTTTGCATCACACATTTGGGAAACAGCTCGCAGCTGCAAGGTCCTTTATTAAATATCATTTCACTTGCAGCCTCCTCTCCAAAACTTGGGCAGGATGAAGATCTGAACAGCCCGAGCTGGTCTGGCTGCGTGGCTGAACAAGGGGGCTGGGCTTTCTAAACATCCTCAGAACGAGACTTTTAGCCCAGTTTTAATGTTACCAGCACGGCACTGTCCTTAAATCTCGTGTGCTCACCACGGAGATGTTTACCTGTGTGAAGTGAACAAGCACAGCACAGATCCTTCACGGATCACAGCACAGAAACACATTTTCTTTACAACCCCTTCTGGGCAGAGGACTCCTGATATAAAAACCCTGAGTTCACCAGGCAGCGGCAGGTTTAAGTCACCTCCTTTGTCCTCTCTGCACATTAGCATTTAAAACCTACAATAAAGAGGCTGAGAGGGGAACGTTAATAAAAACATTTTTTACATTTGTTTGAGATGTTTATATTGCACTTTCTGCACAGATTTAAACACCACTGATGCTCTCAAACGCATTTTCTTTCAGACAAATTATCTTCTTCCCTCAGCTCTGTTATTTCCTAATGGGATGGAAATTTCACAGCCTCTCAGATGCCAGACTCCCAAATGTCACCTCCTCCAAGCTGGAGAAAAGCAGGTCCCAACCCTGAATAAATGCAGACTGGCACTGACTGGTGGTGGTGGGGCAATGGCAAGAACTGAGTTTGCTGAGGCTCAATCCCAGTGTGAACAGGGAGGTGTCTACGGCCAGAATTCCCACCCCACTCCCCTGGTTTTGCTGGAAATGGGAGCAACTTCTCAGCTGCAGAGCCCAGAGTGGGAGGTTCGAGGCATCCTGGTGGCACGAGGTGTGGAGACTTTGTTCCCCTCCTGCAGAGGGTTTCAGCTGCCACGCCAGCACCTTTCATCAGCTCTGATCTATTTATGAAAGCATTCAAAGCTCACAAAGCCTGAATTTCCATGGACATCTCTGCTGGAAAATGTCTTTTCCCTCTCCCCTGGGTAAGCAGAGCGCTCGAGGAGCCGTCAAACAGGAGGCGAGATGAGAGCTGGGTGTCATCCATGGAAAATCACAATTCAAAACACAGAGACCAGGAATGCTCTGCTTTACCCACGAAAACATTCCAGGCAGGAGGATTCCAGGACATCTCAGCTGCTGCACGGGGTGGATCGTGCCAGGGGCTGCAGCTCCCTCTGGTATTGCTGCTCCTCCTTTACAGTCCCTCTGCAAACGACCAACAGACAGCAAAAAAAATTATTGCCCCAAAATGCACCAAAATACCCATTTAAAGCTTTGGCTGCACAGGAGGAAATAGGAGTGAAAATAAAATGAAAATACAGAAAAGTGGGGAGAGGAGCAAGGAAGCCTCCCATCAGCAGCACACTCTTGTTCTTTTCTGTTTCAAGAGGTCAAATGCTACTTTTACTCCTGAAAATGCCATAAAGTGCCAGCCACTAGGACACAAGAAGCCTTTAGTACAGCCTGGCTTTCAGACAGGATGCCAGAAATTAACTTTAATTCTGTGCAGCAAAAGTTTGTCCCAGATGTTCTTGCGCCCTGTGATTCTGGACTGAATCTAATGGAAATAAGGAATTCAAAGCAATTTGCATTTTTGTCTTCCTTAGGGTCAGCCCAAAATCTCTAATGATGATAAATTAATACAGAAGATTCTGCTGTGCTCATCAGGGGAGTTTTGAAGTGTTGCAAACCAAAGCAAAATTAACGCTATCCCCTAGAAATCATTTCCATCCTCAGGAACTCTCATTCAACCCAGCCCGAGTTAAAAAAGAAGAGTTCTGTACTTCTGAGAAGAGCCTGAGTTTGGAAAACGGGGATTTCAACTCAAAGGAAAATGTGGAAGGAGTTGTAGAGCCCAGGTGCTGCTCCTGTGAATGGACCTGGTGCCTTGTTGTGCCTTTTTTTTAGGAAAAGAGCCCTGATTGTCTCTCCTTCTGGAGCTTCCTTACACTTGAGGGGGCTGAGATTTGGTCTAACTGCAATTTACTGCAATTTTAAACCCTATTACCCCCTCAGCATGGTGCTGTGTAAACCCAAGGCAGGGCTTTTAATTTTCTAGACAAAGGTATTATTTGAGTTCCTTTCACGGCCTAATTATTACTTAGCAAATATCATGTTGTGATGAGCATTTATGGATAATTCTCAGATAATACCTAATTATATGGTTAATGCTCATAATGATGGGAAAGCCTCAAATATTCAGAGTCCAGATTTTTTAGACTATCTCAGACCTCCTTATATTTCAAAGCACTTGTAAGTTGAGGATTTATGGGTTTGGTTTTTTTTTTTTACTATTTCTAGCATGTAAAACAGCTTCTGCTACAATATCTCCCACTGCTCGCTGGAATTTGGATTCACAGGTAGGCTTGGACAGCTTTGAACTTCTGAGTGACCTGACACAGCTCTAAACCTGATTAACTCGCCAGATAGCCTGAGCCTGGGGATAATTTATGTGACTGAACAGGCAGACCTTTCAGGGAACGCACTCCCGGGGGAAAACGGTCTCTGCTAAATGGAGAGCGAGGCTTGACTCCATTGAAATTCCTAATTTTCAAAAGCACATGATGGGACAGGCGGAGCGTGGAGAAGAGAAAGGGTTGCTGGGGAGGATTTAGTTCTGCTTCTCTCAGTCCTCGTGGATTTATTGCTGTTCTTGCTGTGGGCACTTCCCTGCAGAATGGCCAGGGTGTGGCTGCCCCACCCCTGGCAGCGCCCAAGGCCGGGTTGGATGGAGCTCCGAGCAAGCAGGGCTAGGGGAAGGTGTCCCTGCCCATGGCAGGGGGTTGGAACTGATCTTTAGGGTCGCTCCCACCCCAGCCCAGGCTGGGATTGTGTGGAGCCCTGCCCAGAGCCCAGCCCCAAACACAAACCATGTTTGCTGTGCGCTGGAGCAGAGCTGAGCCCTGACCTCCATCGCTCCTGGAGCTCATTCATGAAAGCACCCCTGACATCCTGCGCAGCCCCAAATGAAGTTTGGTTTTATCAGGTACCAAACAAGCTCTTGGCCTCCTGGGCTGCAATGCGAGTGGATGCCTCTCCCAGCAGAGACTGGAGACATCATGATTAATTCACTGCTGGCTGCCTGGGTAAATGGCTACATAAATACAGAAGAAATGGTGCCAAGACAAGGCAATCAGACACTGCAATCTGGGGAGACAGGGAAACACAGAGATACCTGGAGAAAGGAAAGGCATGAGGTTGTCAGAGCCGTTCTGAACGGAGCAAGAGTGCTGACAGGGACCAGCAGCGAGTGTTTAAGGGAGAACAAAATATGCTCAGAGCAGCCCTGTACCTCCCTTCAAGCCCTGGCAACGTGGCTGCAGCTGAATCCCTGTAGTTTATCATTATTAGTGAGCCTAATCTCATGAACACAAAGAAACGGGCAAGGCCAAAGCTTTGGTGGCTGTTTTTGTCACCTCCTGGTGTGGCCTTGTGCAAGTGTCAGGGGATGAAGGCAAAGTGGGAGAATGTGGTTGAAACACACAATTTGTGCCTTGGAAGGCCTTGGTTCCACTGGCAGCACCACCTTCGACTCCAGCAAGTGGCTTCCTAGCTCTCAGCCTTGATTTACCCCTGGAAAATGAGTTTAACAGACTTCTTCACGAAGTAGTCTCAATTAATTAGCATTTGTAAAACTGCTCTGAGATTCCCAGATGAAAGCCTGGCCTGGAATGGCAAATTGCTAATGATAATTAATAGTTGTTCATGGTCTCTTCGCAGAATTTCAAATTATTTTCTGAGGGGAAGGAAGTAGGGATGGAGGCTCTCAAGGCAGAGATCAGTGAAAAACCCCAGGACAGCCATACCTTGCTGCCTGCTCCTCCTTCCTTCCTTCCCAGGATGAACAGGGAGGAAGAGCAGAGGAAGGGAAGGTGATGAAGGCCCCAGGTGCTCGTGGATTCAGCACACGTCCTTGCTGGGGCAGGGGGAGTGAGGCAGGAGGGGGTGAGCAGGGCTGCTCCACTTCCCTCTCAAACGGATGCAAAGGCAGCCCTAATTAAACAGATGTTCTTAATAATGCTCTGACAACTGTCCCTGCTTTAATTTGCTTCACAGTAAAGATTAATATAACAACACAACACTGCTTTACAAGAGGGGAAAAGGGAGCTGAGCTAATAAAAGGCAGTAGCTTACACGGTATATTATTGCTTTTCTTTCTGCTTGTCTAGCGAATATTTCCCTCCTCTGGGAGCAGTTTCCATATTTACTTGATCTCTCCTCCCAGCTAAAGCTGACTTTGTGGTACATTGCAACAGGATTAATGCCAGGGCCAAGGGTGCACAGGCATGTCAGGGGTCTCCATGGAGATTCTCCAGCCTCGGGGAAGATCCCGGCGGTGCTGGAGCCAGCAGAGCTGTTAAACACCAGCAGGGGATGAATTCCAGGCTCATGGAGCAGGAAACTCCTGAAGCAGCATCAGGAAAATTGGAGATGGTTTTCAGGCTGGTCCTCGGACCAAGGCAGGAGTTTCTCCATGCTGGCAGGACAGGAGCAGGAACAGCCACAGAGGAGAGCGCTGCTGAGCTCCCAGGAAGGCGCCAGGGCTTCGGTGCTCACACTCTGAGTTCACAGATCTGCACTGAATTAGCTCAGAATGAGAACAGCTGGACTTCTGCACCTCCTCTCCTCCAGGTCAGAGCCACATCACCTCTTCTGACCACCCCGAGCACGGACTCAAACCCCAGCATCACATCCACACCTCGAGACACAGCGTGACGCAGTCCCAGGGCACGATATCAAACAGATCCTCCCAAGCTGCTCTTCACTTTGATAATAACTCAGAGCAGGCTTGTTAAATATTAAATCGTCCTTGGCTGAGCAACATTGGTGTTTGCCCAGCTTGAATTACACAGCAAGAAAGAAACCAAGCTCTTCCAAGTGGGAAAGCTGTTCCCAGGATCCACAGGTGAGCCTGGATCTTTTTTTGTTCAGGGCATTCAAAAAAGGACCTTTCCACAAACAGGAACAGACCATTCCACTTTTAAAAATAAATTTATGCCTGAATATTCTTCTTCTAATATTCTTTGTGGGCCAACAGCCTGGCCTTGAAAAGAGAGAGGGAGAGCCCCCCTGGATGAATTATCATCCATATCCAGGCTGTTGGGGGGGAGCCTGGCTTTGCTCCCCAGTGCCTGAACTGAAACAGCCTGGAGAGATGATTTGGCACCTCTGCAAGTCCTGCCTGTCACTGCTGCCTGTGCTCTTCCATGCCAGCTGCTTCCCCAAGCTGCTCCCCTGCCTGTGGAGCTCCTCCTGGCAGGTTTGACTCTGGGCACAGCCTGGGCTGGGTTTAGCTTGAGCTTAGCTTAGCCACGACCCTGGGTACAGCTCTGCAGCTCCAAATCACCCAGGAGCAGGACGTGGAAGTGTCTGTGGCACAGAGCTTTACTCCCACGCTTTGTTACCTACAGCTCAACTATTTAATATTTGAAAGCTCTATTTGTTGTGCAATTTGTGGAGCTGCTTATGGTACAGAAGCCCTCAGACAATAAGCTAAGGGAAAGAGCAGGAGCTGGCAGCTGTAGGCATTGCCCTTTGTTGGGATTAATGAGCCTTGTTTGCTTTCTGCCTTCTTCCAGCTCTCTAAAATGTCACATGTCACCCAGAGTGCCTGGCTAAAATCACATCATCAACCCGCCCCCACCTCCACCCCGCACACCTGGGTGCCTTCATCCTCATCCTGGCTTTTCACCCCAAGCCCCTTTCCACTGACGGACCTTGGAATGGAATCTCAAAATATTTTGCACACTGGGGACTGCAATTCCCAGGAATGGACTCATTCTGAGGGGTAATCATCACCATCGCCACGATTCCACGCAGAGCATTCCTGGGGTTGTTACACCTGATGGGATCAGCAGCACCCAAACATCCACCACGGCTGGAAATGCGTGCAGGGCAAAGCTCTCCAGACCTCTGCAGCTGCCAGGTTCCCGTGGTCCCTGCTGTCCAACAGGGACAAGGCTGTGCTGGAATTACCAGGGATAAGCTGATGGATGCTCCAGGCATGGACCGGCCTGGCCTGGTTCTTGGCAATTTCCTCGCACAGCTCCAGGCTCCCTGTTCATCCCAGAGCTCTTCCCAGCGCTCCCCACTTGCAGCATCTCCCAGCTGCTGCTCCAGTTGTCCCTTCCTAACGTCTGAACTTGTCCCAGCTCTGATGTGCTGGGTGCAGTGAGGAAGAGGAGCCTCCAACAATCATCCTAAAGCCCCACGCCAGGCCCAGCTCAGCCCTGGTGAGAACAGGAGTCAAGCCAGGATTGCAGGAGCAGCTGAATTATTTAGTTGCCCCCTAAATCAAGTGGTTGAGGTGAACAGCAACAACCCTGGCCAAAGGTTTATGACAGAATGTCCACGTCCCTTCCCATTCACAGATGATTTTTTCCTGCTCCCAACCTCCCCCTCTCGCTGCAGCCAGGCTGAGTCAGAGCCTGCAGGAATCCAAGCCCTTGTGGGGGCTGAATCACAGCCTCCCACACTCCCCAGTACCCAGAGCTCTCAGCCAGCACTGGGAACAGAGCTCCGGGTGCTTTACCAGAGCCTCGATGGGTGGGAAGGCCTGAACCAGCTCCTCAACCCCTTTTTTTAGCAACATTTTAATTCCTGCCTCCCTCCAGATGATTGCACCGTTTCTCCGTGTGGGCTGGCACATTCAAACCTCTCCTGCTCGGGTCCTGTCAGAGGTGTGGTGGCCCTTTAGCACGGATCTGCTCGGCTCCGTGGGGATCCCATCGTGGCAGCCCTCCTGTCCCTGGGAGCAGGGATGCTCCGGGTGCCCTGAAAGGGGACGGGAAAGATGGACAGGGGCTTTTTACATGAGTGTTACAGGACGAGGGAGGGTGGTTTCAAACTGACAGAGAGCAGGTTTAGATGGGATTTTGGGAAGGAATTGTTCCCTGTGAGGGTGGTGAGGCCCTGGCAGAGGGTGCCCAGAGCAGCTGTGGCTGCCCCATCCCTGGGAGTGTCCAAGGCCAGGTTGGAGCACCCTGGGACAGTGGAATTTCCTCCTGCCCATGGCAGGGGGTGGAACTGGATGAGCTTTAAGGTCCCTTCCAACCCAAACCATTCTGGGATTCCCCCAGCCTGTGCATCACCTGAAAGGAGGTTCCACATAACAACCTGGGTGAGCATTCCAGCAGGGAAAAGGCAAGGACCAACCTGCTGTGTGGCCCTCCCTCCTCAGGGAGCCTCACAACCGAAGGGAAAACCCTAAAAATACCCAGCCACGTGTTCTAACTCTGCTGAGGGGCACTGCTAATGAACAGTCATGTCTCTAAGTTAATCAAGGGCCTCAAAGAGTTTTATATGGATAAATAAATCCAATTCCTCTAATCCCAGGAAGATCCCCCAGACACACGGTGCCACACTGGGCTGTTTCTCTTTTACTGTCCCCATGCAAGTCCCTTCCAGCTTCTCCAGGTGTGGGATCACAGTGGTCTCAATGTGAAATTCACTCAGCATTTTTAACGGCTATTGAGTTGCTGGCGGGTCTGACAGAGTTCTGCAGAGCCCTGCTTCCAGCCCAGCATTATTCAATTAGCCCATTTTGCTGATTGCCATCTGGGTCACTGTTGTCAGGGTTACAGCTGGCTCGGCTCTCACCCAGAGATCATATCTGAAAATACACCTGGGGACAGGGGGATATTAAAAAATAACAGACCTTCAGTGTAACACGATTTCCAAACATTCCCACAGCTGCTCGGCTGATCCTGGAGTGAAGTTCAGCTCATTAATTTAGAGCACCTCAAGTACAGTTAAAATGAAACCGTGTTTTCCGTGATCTCTGCACTGGCAGTGGGTGTGGGAAGCAGAGAGGGGTGGATTTTACCTGTCTGTAGTGAATTATTCACTGTAATTCACACAAATCTAATGATCCTGAGGGATTGTGCCTGCCTGGGCACGGCTGATTGTGGAAATACCACATCTGGAGGATCTGTGGGTGAAAATGTGTTTGTGCTATCTTGGTATGTAAATATAAATGAGAAAAAAAGAAAAAGAAAAAGAAAAAGAAAAAGAAAAAGGAAAGGAAGGAAGGAAGGAAGGAAGGAAGGAAGGCCTAAATATTTATACTTTGAATATTACTGCTTGTGAACTTGGCATTGTGTGTCTGATTCCAGCAGGACAGCACTGCCCACAACAGCCTGGGGGTTGAAAAGATTTAACCTGCAAGATTCCCTTCATAAAATTGTAAAAATTAATGTGAGCGCAGCAAGATGGGGCAAGAAAGAGTGAACTGTCTCCTGTGAATTTGGGATTGTGTGACTGCGAGCCCAGGTGTGAGTGTGCATTTGTGGGGCAGCCGCTCAGGGAGGTCAGTCTGGGACAAGGCAGGTTCAAAAATGGGCTCGTCAGGAGGCCAGAGCTGCAGGTGACACAGCAGTGACACCACTTCCAGCTGCAGCCCCAACAACCCCGTGGCACACGAGTGCGAAGGGCTCGAGCTGAACTGGCAGCACTCTCAGCCTGTGGCCACAGGGGTGAGGGCAGCAGCCGGGTGAGCACCGATTGTGCCGCACTCCAGACACAGAGGCAACTTCCAGACAAGCTGTTTGCTTGCTGAAAAGCCTAAATCCTCATTTCCACAGAGTTTAGCAGGGGCCCGAAGTTCCCGAGGTGTGAGCAGAGCCATCGGTCCCAGCTGGAGTGCAGCAAAGGCAGTGACACCTCGGAGAGGTGTGGGCAGCCGGGGATGGCCAGGGCTGAGCTGGCAGAAAGGCAATTGCTCCAAACAAATGCGTAATGGGATGATGGAAACTGGCCCCTGTTTCACTTCCAAGGAGAGATCCAGCCAGATACTCGCTGCCCTGGGAGAGAACCTCCTTCACGGGCTGCAGAGGCCTGAGCCAAAGCCCATAATTGGAGATACAGCAGGAATAATAAATGCCAATTAGGTGCCATTTTCCCGGGCATCCAGTGCTGCCTGGCTGTGTTTGGAACCAATTTTCACTACAACTGAACTGGAGGAACACGGAGCATGTGTGAACGATCCCATCAGTTAATTCCTCTTGTATCCATCTTCCCTGGCTAGAATTTCACACCCCTGACAAAACCGGTCCTGTGCCTTTAATCTACAGGGTCAGGGGGAAATTCCAGCTGATGTGGCAGCCCCGTGGTCACTGGTGCCACTGGGGACCACGGCATAAAGGGGAATGACCCAGCAGCATTCCAGGAGCCAGCAATGCTTCCAGGAGGAATTTCAAGGACCTGCCCCTCCAGACGGGTGCTCCAGCTCCTGGGAACCAGTCTGCAAAGGGATGATCCAGTTTCCTAACTGCTCCGTGCCACAGAGGCAGCAGAAATCGCTGGGGAATGGCCCAGAGATCAGCCCAGCCTCCATGTGATCTCTCTCTCCTGCACAGAACTGAAATCACTTTACCCACCGCTGAGATGCGGGGAGTTCCACCTTGGGTGGAATGTGACAGCTCTTTAAGGATGCTGCTCCACGGGCTGAGCCAGGACGTGAAAGGAGCCGTGGCTCTGCACGCCCAAGGGCAGCACAGACAGGAGCAGTATCGGCCTGCAAATGGCACTCTCCCAGGTCCTTGGGACTCACACAGCCAGTTTTGTGTCCGAGGAGTGGCAGGGACTGATGCCACCCTCTGTGACCATCCCCTGTGCCAGGGAGTGATCCCACCCTGTGTGACCATCCTCCTGTGTGCCAGGGACTGATGCCACCCTGTGTGACCATCTCCTGGGCCAGGAACTGATCCCTCCCTCTATGACCACCCCCCTGTGCCAGGAACTGACACCACCCTGTGTGACAGGGACTGATGCCACCCTGTGTGACCATCCCCTGTGCCAGGGACTGATCCCACCCTCTGTGCCAGGGACTGACCCCACCCTCTGTGACCATCCCCTGTGCCAGGGACTGACCCCACCCTCTGTGACCACCCCCCTGTGCCAGGGACCTGATTAGAGGCACTTAATACTCGGCTGTTCCCCTTCCCAGCAGAACAGAATCATTTGGTGTGAGAAGTCCTGCCCTAAATGCTGATCAAACTCAACCTGCTCAGCTCGGTACCAGCAGCTCCATTAAAAATCTCTCTCAGGCACCAATTTTGCCTCTCTCTATCCCCTGTCATGAGCTCATCAGTAAACAGCTAAGCAGCAACTTGATTAAAAATGTGGAAAGAGATTTTTCTCCTCTAAAGATTTCATGCAGAGCTGTTTTAAGCTTCTTCCCACAACAGGTTTTCACAACTTGTTGGTTGAAATCACTCACACAGAACGCCGTCTATCCAAACACAAGCTGTGCTGCCCAGTCCAATTTCTGTTCCTCCCACTAACACATCAATTTATCTCAGCATTCCAGCATCTTTTCGATGATTTTAATACCTGGCAAAGATTTATGCAGAGGTGACTCATGGTCAAATATCAACAAGCAATTTAGAAGCAGCGTTTCCAGAGGGATCCTTGGAGGAGGCAGAGATCTCAGTTTATGAGGGTTTGACTTCTACCCTCTCAATAGAGAGCTTTCAAAGGAGAAAATAAGACAATTAGCAGATGCAGAACTGGAAGTGGAATAGCTCAAAAGCTGTTGGAAACACAGAGAAGTAATCCTTGTTTCTGTGTGCACAAACATCCTCCAAGGAGGGCACCTAATGCTTTTATTTGTTTTTTTTTTCCCCTCTTGCTGCCAAAGCCTCTTCACTCCCTTGCTGTCCTGACCATGTATGACTAATGTACAGAGGTTTGGGAGCCTCCAGGACAGATCCCTGCAGCAAACACTGTCTATCTGACCACAGAATTTAATGAAAACTCGCTGGAACGAAATATTTCTGAGACGAGAGTTCTAGGGGCTGCCACTGCCCTGCTAATGATGAAAGAAATCATGTCCATATTGGGTTTTCTGTTCTCCTTCGAAATGTAATCCCGGGGCTGTGTGTAAAGGAGCGATTGTATTTGAAAAAGAGAAATGGGACCGTGTCAGAGCAAGCTCAGGGCACGGGCAGAGGAGATTTGAGCTGGAGTCTGAGGCAGAGGAAAGGATTGACAGGGAGAGACAGAAGACAAAATGTGAAATGGAGAAAGAGGCACCCATGGAATAACAAGGCAGATGGAGGGATGGAAGTGGAGAACAAGAGAAAATAAATATTATATTAGAGAGTTGTGTGCACTCATCTATATACAAAATCTATATATTTACCTACCCACACTTTGTCCTGTTTTCTATCCCCATCTGTCTCTGTGACCAAACCACTTCCCTGTTCTTCCTCCTCTAAACTCCTGCTTCTTCCTCTCTCCACCCTCCTCTCTTTCTAACCTTGCTCTTCCAGTGCCTTTCAGCTTCCAGTGAGAAGTTCCTCCCTCCCCTCATCCATGCAATCCATCACAAACCACATTTAGAGCTCTCTGGACACAACGAAATTCCAGCTCCCTGGTACGTAAATAATCCCTTTTCATGTAATCTCAGGATTATTCATTTCAAAGGGAGGGCAGCAAAAAGTATCGAATTCTTATAAATGCTGGCATTTTAAAAATAAATGAATGGGGTGCAACAGGACTTTATTAAAATACAAAGAGATTAGCAAGGTCTCGTTCCCTTCAATTATTAACAACGTACTTGTTCTCCAGAAAAGTACCCATGAAAATTTAAAACAGATGAAAATGGTTGTTCACTTAAAACTGCTCTGTTAATCTGTGAGAAATGTTTTATTCAAAGGCATTAAATGAATACTGCAAGGTTTGATATGAGATAATCCATCATTCATGTGGCACAAACACGAGGATCGATAAAGTGTTGTGTCAAGAGGAGAGCAGAACACGGCATCTTCGGAGGATTTCTGCACAGGAGGCTTGTTTCAATTCATGGGATGGCCAAAATCAATATTAAGTCATAGATTTTACAAACTGGATGCCTTTTTGCTTTTCCATTTATAACTCTGCAGTCTCAGCTCACATTCCGAGGCTGAAATGGATGGAAGGAGAAAACTCTCAAAAGCTTTGGTATAAATTCCCACCAAAGGCCAGGAGACAGTTTTGGCATTGGGTTTAGGGATCACCAAATCACTGGGGGGCTTTGGATAATCACTGCAAAGCGAACCCACAAGGAAATCTGGGGGCAGGTTACAGGTTGTGTTGCATTTCTCCCCAAAACCAAGATCAAATTAAGATTAAAACCTTTATCCTGGGTGTCCTTGGAAGGTGCAAGGAGTGTGGGCAGGATGGTGCTGCTCCTTGAACCAAACTGGTTTTAGGGCCTGAACTCCACCTTGAAGCACTTTGTTTATATTTCTTTCACTGCTGGCACCAGAGCAGGGTCAAAAGAGAATCATCAGCACCAAGGCCTGTCAGAGCACGTGGATGTTCCTTTGTTCTGAGGAAAAAACACCCCGACAAACACAAAAGAAGGCCAAAATGTGGAAAACAGAGGAAATCCATATGAAAGGAAAGTGTTGTTCCAGCTAAGCTGTGTGTACAAGGGGTTCTTTCACCCAGTGTGGTTATTTTTGACGCGGTGCAGACGGGGTTGTTTGAACAAAGGAATTCCTGTAAAACTCTATTTCCTCACGGTGTAAATGCACAATGCTCAGGAAAGATGGGCCAGGAACCAGAGCAAGCCCAGGGGCCCGGAGGGTGGAATCAGGGTGGAATTGGGGTGGAATCAGAGTGGAATTGGGGTGGAATCAGAGGGTGGAATCAGGGTGGAATCAGAGGGTGGAATCAGGGTGGAATTGGGGTGGAATCAGGGTGGAATCAGAGGGAGGAATCAGAGGGAGGAATCAGAGTGGAATCAGGGTGGAATCAGGGTGGAATCAGAGGGTGGAATCGGGGTGGAATCAGGGTGGAATCAGAGGGACACATCCCCTGGATCCTCACCTGCTTCCTCCCCGTGTTTCTGCAATCATCGTGCTTTCCCAGGTGAGATTAGGGAGGAACAAGGTGCTGATCTGAGCACACGGATCAGTTTTATCTCCCCGGGACAAGGCTGCTGAGCTGCTGATAGTCTGTTATCTGTATTGCTAACGAGCAGGGCTGGAAGGGAGAGGCACCGGGCTGCAGCGAGTGGCCGGAGTGAATCGTGAGCAGGGCTGGGACTCTTCATCTTTGCCACCAAAGCGGGCACAGAGAGGCCAAAAAACTCCCAGAGCCACTGGAGCAGATGAGGCTGCCCTCACTTTAAGCCCAGGAAAATAAGAATTAAACAGAGAGGAGATGGCCACTCTTTGTTTAAATAACCAGACAGGTACTGAAATAGAATTAATATGCAAGAAAAGATCATCTCTCTTCGTATCTCCCTGGAACTAATGATGGAGACAGCAACTGTTGTGTCAAACTGGAAAGCTGAAAGAGCCGTGAAAGAAGATGAGAATCCATCCTGTGATTCCATGATAAAAACTGTTGTCTTTCTGGGTTAATCTGATTATTTTAGAGGTTTGCTGAGTGAAACAGGGCCTTGCCAATCTGTCCTCCCACATCCCCAGCATTATCCAGCTCTTCATACCTCAGCTCATGGAGTAATTCCTTCCTGGTGCACAACAGCCCAGACACATGGCTCAAGTGCAAAAGTTAGGCAATTACTTCAAGGAAAGAAGCAAATTCTTCTCCAGTTTCTCTGATCCAGTGCTGAAACAGCTCAGAATTATTCTGTGCGGAGGCTGTGAACTGTCTGCCCTCCCACAAACCTGGGCAGAGCAGCAACAGAGAGGAGAGAAGAGCTCAAAGTGCAGGGAGCTTTCAAGTGTCTGCGGCAGCTTCTTTGGCTGATTAAAGAAGTGTTCACGTTAATCATATCTTGTGCTTAATGAACTAAAACAAATTGCATCAAGCAGTGAGTCTTTTATGTGAGATGCAAGAGAAATAAAGCCAAAAGGACCACCTGAGGCATCTCCATCCCTCACTGCATGACAGGTCTGGGACGGGTAAAATTCACACAATGTCTCAGAGCTACCAGTGAAATTCTTATCGCTGAGTGCTACACACCTTCTTCTGGGGGGAGAGACAACATAGAGCAGGAAATCAGGGAAAAATGTAGACAAGAATAAGGGAAATGTAACCCAGGAAGAGTGTGAGCAACATAAGAATGCCCATTTGATCAGCTTTTCTCCATGCACACAGAGAGTCCTCGCTCTGGTGAGGGGTTACCTTGTAAAGAAACGTCTCCGACCAACCAGCGAGTGCTGGTTTTCATCCTGACCTTTCATCATTCCTGGTGTATTCATTGCCAGCCTATTCTGATGCCTTTTGGGGCTACCTAAAAACAGAGGCCAGACAGAGTTAGGAGAATAAAAAGCAGATATTTATTGAAGGGCCTTCGGGTACATTTAGGGCAGACGAAGCCCCCCCCCAGGGGCTACACCCAAAAATGGGCCACGGGTCACGAGTTTTTCATACTTTTATAAGTTTGGTCCATTTGCATATTGGGGGTTAATCTTCCAATTACAGCTTCAGGTAATGAAGTCATTTACCCCCAGTTTGCTCCCCCCAGCTCACTTTTGTTTCCATTTCTCGGGGCCTGAGGCAGTGAGGTGTCCTTGATCCCCAGGCCTGGAGAGGAATTGTTGTGTCTGCCCAAAATGGGAGAGCAGCGGCTGACACTGAATATGGAGTTTAGAGTTACACACTAAGGAACTGCAGGATTACAAATACATGAAAAATAGAAAAGCTGAAATCCTAAGGCATCATTCCTGGTTCTGTTCCCAACTCCTGGCACGAATTTGGATAAATTTGTTCCATTTTCTCCGTGCCTCAGCTCCCTTTCAGTCACATTTAGTTAAACTGCTGCTATGTGAGCAGGACTTTGAAATTCCTGGATGAAACGGAGAGACTTGCTTCTGCTGTAAAAGAGGACCACATTTGTGAATGAATAAACCCAGGGTCAGATAACATATTACAAACACACTTGTAAGAGATAATGGAGCATTTATTTATAGAGCCATCAGAAGGCCAGACCTGGTCTTCTTGTAAGTGGAAGCAACAGTCCATTTCTTTGGGCTCTGGGCCAGTTCATACAAAGGCTGACACATTATTAAAGCCAGAATAGTTCTATTTTCCATTTCTCAAGGCTGCCTTTTTCATTACCATATGTTTCTGCCCCTCTATGTAGCTTTTCTTTCTTTCTTTTATTTATTTAATTTCTTTTGCACAGCTCTGATACAGCTCTGCAATCTATTACCGTGTTCATCAGCCACAAAATCTGATCCTGGAAGGATCACAGAGAATTTCTCGTGCTTCTTGTTGCCTTCACACAGGCTTCGCTTGTCAATTTTTGCCCTGGACACTGGTGGCAGAGCAGATTTTTTCTTTTTCTTTTTTTTCTTGTGGCAAGGAACCATCAAATTCTCAGAGACCTGAACACCTGATCCCCTTTGAGAGCCAGTTCAGTGAAATGTAAGGATCTGTGACCTGCAGGGTCTGCAATTTGAATTTATGGTCCCAGATGAAGGCTCAGTGTTCAGAGCAGCTAAGAATCCTTTTTTTTCCCAGCCTGCTGCTGTGGATCTGCCTAAAAGCCACTGCCTGAGGACATTCTGGCTCTCATGTTTGCCTCGGGATCAAAAATACCCCGTGGGCAAGGCTTATCAATAAACACCAAGCTGCAGGGCTTGGTTTGCTGTCTCTTTATCAATTTTGTCTATTTTGCTGATGAAATTGCCTCGGTGAGCTGGAATAAGCCCATCAGACAAACGTGACACTTTGTCTCCCATATCTTCTCTGCCTGGAGAGGTGAGGAGTGGAGGAGGTTTTGCTTTTTGGCCTTCTGGAAGCAGCTGGAATGTTCTGCCTCGTGGAGAGCTCTCCTTGCACACCGCCAGTTGTGCCTGGTTGGTGATGGAGCACCAGCCCCAGCTCATGGGTGGGTGTAGGACAGACCCACTTTGGTGGCATCAGTGACAGGAAAATGAATAAATCTCTGAATTTCAGGGTGCAAAATCTGCCATGGAGGACCCTTCCTAAGTGAAAACCAAAGCATCCAGCTCAGAGTCAAAATACATCAATGGCCAAGGAAAGGTGGGCAAGGGGAGGAGCATTTCCACAGCTGCACTGTGGAGCTGGAAGGGCTTCAAAGAATCTCCTGAAGGTCCTGAACCCTCTCAGATGGGAACGGAGCAGGAGCTCACAAGCAACTTTGCTCCTTTTACAGTTTTGCTGAAATCCTCATAATTTTTCCGGGCACTTGTGCTGCAGTGCAGCGATTCCAGCCTGGTCACCAGCTGAGAAACAGCCTGGTGGCAGCACACTGTGGGCCCTTCGTTTGCTTCAGGGAGGATTTTTTTCCTCGTTACATTATTATTAAAAAAAAAAAAAAATTTACGCTGCGCAATATTCCCAGATTTAGGGAATTTCTCTGCCGATTCAGCTCAGCCCAAGCCAGTCCAATCTCCCCATCCATATGCAAAGATGTTCAGGAGCCCACTGGAGAGCTGGGAAGCGAGAGACTAATAATTTTCTGACCTGCAAAGATGTTGCTGTGAACAAGGTTAACTGAAGGAATTCATCTTCACTGAGTGATGTTTTCCTCGTGAGGTTTTCAAGGCTGAGGACTGGGCTGCCTGGACACTGCATCATTTTTATCATGGCACTTCTTCATTTTTCGTTTTACTGTTGGCACTCGCCTCTTTTCCCTCCCTCTCTTTTAATTTTCAACCCTTTTTGTAAACGGCCCTGATTTATTCGGCCTCTCCACACCTCTCTCCCTGCCCTCCTCTCCGTTTAACTCTCCGTAGGAAGAAGAAATTTGAAGTAATGGAGCTGCTTCCACCCTGGACAGGCTGTGCAGCCAAAATTGGTGATTTGGAAGAGCTCAGATGCTCAGGGGCCACAGAGGTGTTCAGACAGATCTGAGAGCTGCCATTTCCTTCTCCCTCCCTCTCCCACACCCCTCCACTGGCAATTGGAATTCTGATTTCAGGTCCTTTTTCATTTTTAGGCGCACACAGAGCTGCGTTTGCTGCTGTAAGTGCCCGAATTTTCAGGCACTGCAAACATCATAAGGCCTAATTTTCCTCTAAATAAGCAAAACCGGCAGCCTGATAAATTCCAGCGATTTCCGTAGGAGTGGGGGCTCTTCCAGAAGAAACCTGAAGGGTGAATTCCATGCAGGGACTCCACTGGGAGCTCGCTGTGTGCACGGGCACCTTTCATCCTGGGCAGAAACACCCACAGGCCTTCAGTGCTTCCACTGCTTTTTTATGTGCACACAAGGTTTTAAGAATGTCTGTAAAGGAACTAAAACTCAACTGAAACGAAAGGAGAGCGGGTCACACATCAAACTGTTTGTCCTGAAGCCTTGGCTGATTAGAAAGTTTGGACAATTAACCCCTCCCAGGTTCATTACTCCTCAGCCAGAAGAGATTCAGTGCTGAGGGATGCAATGAATTACAGGATTGCCAAAACCGTTTCCTATTCCTTGCCATAGGGATTGGGAATTTTGGCTGGCTGCCTGCTCCAAGAGCATTCTGCTGAGCTATCTAATAACAGACTGAGTTTAAAAAGTTAAATTTCAAGGAGTTTTGCAAGCAGATTAACTTTTTGAAGTTGAAAAATTCCTTGAATTTTTCAACAACAACAAAAAAAAATAATCTGCCACTGGCCAAGCTTTGCTGGGGACCTTCCCTGAGTTTCCCTCAGTCTTTCCCTCTGTAAATGATTTTCCTGTCAGCCTTGGCAATGTTCCCATCCTCGGTTACCTGAAGAAGATTTAGCAGCTCGACAGCACCTGAGCTGAAACCCAGTCCCTGCCTCGCAGTTCCCTCCATGCCCTGGATCTCCCTCGCCCAGCTGAAACCCCCAGCGCCCCGTGCTCAGCCCCCTTCGGTGTATTTTGGACAAGAGCGAGTTAAAAGAACGGAGCTGCAGTTCCAGTCTTGCCTGCCTGCCCTCGTGTCACCGAAACTGCGGGAAAAACAAAAACCCCCCAAAAACATTCTTAACGTTAGAGGGTCAAGGCATTGCTTTATTCTGGCCAGGATGTTGTTCTGGCCAGGATGCACCACAGAAATCACTTCATCCACACACAGCCCGGGTGTGCTGAGAGAATCATTCCATGACACCTCATTTTGCAGGATTTCCCCCCAAACTTTATACAGAGATGCACTGTTTCCAAGTTCATTGGTCCAGAGCTGAGCAACCCCCAGCACTGAGTTTTTCACTGGATCCGAATCTTCTTGCCTCTGGTGTTAATTAGATCTTCATTCTTTGATTTTCTCATCAGCCTTTTCCGGACCAGGGGGCAGCCTTTGGGGTAGACGTTCCTTGATGTTTGTTAATGGCCGCTGATGTTCTGTTGATGTTTCGTTGATGGCTTTTTATGTTTCTGGGAATCTTTGGGCTGCTCCCAGTCTGCTGAGATGTTAAACTCATCCCCTTAGAGCGATGCTGCATCTCCTAAAAAAAACCTTAAGAAAATTCCTTTCCCCAAGGCAAAGTCAAGTCAAGCCTAACTAGAGAGACAAAATAAAAATTTAAGTTATATTGTTTCCAACAACTGGAGCAGATTCACGGCTTGGGATAATTCCTGCGGACTGCAGAGCAGTAACCCGGGGATGAACCCAGCCCAGGAGCCGGATGATGCCACGGGCTGTAAATCCCCCTCGCTCTGGCTCCACAACATTTATTGTCTGGGCCAGTGAAGCAAGGAGCAGTGTCACATGTCCCCGACACAAACAGCCTGTCAGGGAGCCTTCTGTCTGCTGGCCTGCTCGACTGGGATGGGAACTCAAATATTAGCAGCTTTTATCTAAAAAAGGGGAGGGAAAGCTCCATTTGCAGGACAGAAGGCGTAATATTGAAATGATCCATCACAGCTGATGTGCCCAGATGGCTCTGGGAAGGAGAGGGACGTGGGATGGATTGCCCAGCTCACCACATTTGAAGAAACAAAGCTGAGAAGTAAATCATGCTGCTATGGGGCCCTGGTTCCCGAGCAGGAGATGCACCTTTTGGAGGCAAAGAAGTAAAACAAAAATTACAGTTGAGGGCTGTTCAAAAGATTTCCTCGTCTTGTTTTAATCCCAGCAGAACTCTGGTGATCCAGACTAAGACCAAGTGGAGACATGGACAGAGAAAGGGTTAATCTTCAGTGCCTGAACTGACCTCAGCAGAGAGGTCAAGCACTGGTCATGGACCCTGGTTAAATGTTCCCACATTCCCATTTTCTGGAAGTGTATCGAGAGAGCTGATCAAATGCTCTGGAAAAAAGCTGCCGTGGAACCCTGGCAAAACTGTCATTACTTGTCATGCTTTATGTGCTTTTTAAGTAATTTCCTGCTAAGGCTCTGGTATTAAATAAAATTATCCTAAGCACCACCGCAAGGTCACTCGATATATTTAATTCTTCCCATTAAAACTCCTCATCTGCCACGTCTGTTGATTGGTTTGTCTGTTTAATTAGCTACCATGGCTGTACGAGCCGGGATTCTGTTGTCTGTCAGCATGACAAATTAGCATATCCATGATGCAAATCTCGACTTCAGGACACCCGTCACACACCAGTGTTAAGTGACAGACCCCATAATTACATGGCAATTGCTCTCTCCCTGCTCCCGGGTTCCTCCTGTCTCGAACCGTGTCAGAGGAATGCCTACCAATTGATTTCAGGTTCAGATCTGCTCTGCCTGATGGAGGCACGGAACATTTTCAGCTCCCCATCAGATCTCGTGAAAGCCCGGCAGGTCCCAGGTCGCAGCCAGGTCGGGAATTGGGCTCTGCTGCTCTCCCCGGAGCACGGCTATCGGCCCACGCCTTCCTGCTGCCACCGCCCAGCATCCACAAGAGAATAACAGCAGGAAATTACTGAATTATCAGAGCAGAGGATAAGCATCTTCCTCACATTTGATGCTGGCTGATAACCTGAGGCACAGCACTGGTAGGGTGACGATAACCTCGGAGCTCCGGAGGGGGCAGCGAGCTGTGTGCCACGGCTCTGGAGCTGTGGGGTGTGTCGATAACATCTGGAAATTGGCCTCCTCTCAGAAGGAGATGCTCCTGGTGGAACTGGGAATTGTTAATCTCTGCGTTATTGTCGTCATTTATCCAGCAAGGGAAAGGAATTATTTGTGTGAGGGAGGACAACCGCAGTGTTCTCTTCTGGTTTGGAATCACACACAAATCCTAGCTGGGCTCCTTTAGGGTTTGCACCTCGTGGGTAGAGCTTCAGATGAGCAGATCTGCTCCAGGAACTGTGCCTCACCTCTGCATTTCCCTGTAAAAATGAGGGCAACGCTCATCCTGGCCACATGGATGAGGATCCTTTATTCAGTGAAATAATTAGGACGAAACCTTTCTCTCTTAGCACAGAGTTGCACAGGCTCCAGTTATTATTGCAGCGCTCTGGGACAGAACCTCTCGTGCTGATTTCCCTCGGAGGGGGCTCGGTGCTGATGCTCTGGCCCCGTGACAGCTCCCTGTGTGCCCTGCCTGCAAACCAACCTGCTGCGAGGCGTTTCCCTGCCCCTCTGTTCCTGCTCACCCCTGGCTGGCTGCTCCCCGAGCCTTTTCTCCCTCCCTACAGGAGCAAGCATTGCAGGGAAGAAAGGGACGTTTGCAAATCCGCCGTGTTTTGCGAGCTGGCTGAGCTCCCCCAGCACCGAGGGTGGGTGTGGGTGTGTGTGTGCAGATGCCTCTGCTTCCCCTCGGTGGCTGAGCTTCCCCAGCACGGAGCCAAGGATTATTCCAGTGGAATTACAACGCCGGCTCTGCAGAGAAAACAATTTCACACAAGACTACCCCGGGTTAGGACGGGGAGCAGGGACACAAAGGCAGGCAAGGAGCAGCTGATCACTCTTTGGCTTGCCAGAACGATGAGCGAGGAGCCAATTAGGGTAAAACAGCAGCCAGAGTGATTATTTTTGTAAGGGACAGAAATCCATGGAAGCGTGAGGTGATTTGATTCCACGTAACCTGTTTAATTACCACCGTAGCCCCATCCAGCCCCTTCCTGGGCACTTTAATGTTGGTTGTCAGAGGTCCCACAGAAAGCTTACTCTGCTTAGATGATGGAGGATGGGGTGAGATTCACGGGACCTGTGGAAGCAGGAACTGGGAACCTGCGCACTTTAGCTACTAATTCCAGCTGATTTTGGACAAAATACCCATTCTCTGTGCTCAAGGAGCCTGATGGCTGAAGGGATGGGCTCTGCTGTGGTTTTGTGGAATTGAGGTCAGCAGTAACACAGGTGGGAAGCAAACAGACAAAAAGTGCCGAATATTTGACCAGAGAAAATATAACCCTTATGAAATAAAGATTTCCTTATGAAATATCTTGCTTTTACTATGGACATAGGACTGCTCAAAGCGCAAGCTAGGCAAGGACTGATAAATCTGTTTTGGGTGGATTTCCCACTCAAGCCATGCACGATGGGTGCAGTTTAAAACATGCAAACCATTTCTTTTGACCTAAGGTGGTTCAGAGGGACAAAGACAGAAGGCCACAGCTCCATCCAAAGCCCTGAGCTGTCTCTCACTTATGCTCTGCAAACACCAGCAGCTGCTCAGCTGCAGGCTGCTTCCATTCTCCAGAAAGTTCCTGCAGCAGAACTCAAATCCCAGCACCAGATCCTCTGGCACAACAAGGAGGTGGCATCAGCTTGGGCAGGGACAGGCTCAGAGCACAGCCTGGTGGTGCTGCAGGTGGGGAAAGGTGTTTCACAGGTCTCATCCTCCTCAAACCTGACAGGGAGCAGCATTTCAGCTGCCTGTGCAGCCTCGGCCTGATTTCTGCTTGTAGTTAATACACACAACTCGAGATTAAACTCTCACCACCCACAAAAAGGCTTGAAGAAACCTCAAGTGAATAAATTCCCTCCATTCTGGAAGGGGAACATTAGGAACAATTCAAGTGAAATCGATAAAGTGTGAAACACACAAAATAAATCTGCATTTCTGTATATTTTTTTTTTCTTTCTTCCTTCCTTCCTCGTATGAAGTGAAATACATTTGGAGAAGCACCTCTCTTCCCTGGGGTTCCCAGTGCTTCCCACTGCAATGAAGTGCAGCTGGAACGCATTTGGTGAGAGTGTGTGCGTGTACAAAGCACAAATTAAAGCTTCGAGATGGAAAACCACAAGACAGCCGACGGCCTACAACAACAGAGAGAGCTCAGCAAACGGAAAATACGCAGGGACCTGTGGGAAATCTGTTTTATTCCAGCATTCCTTGTACTGCTCCCTGCCCAGGGTGACTCTGATCTCACATCCACGCTCTCCTATTAAGGGAAGGCAGTGCAGCCCGGGGGGCACGGAGCTGTTTTATATCTTGGAGAAAACGGAGCTCTCCCCTCACTTCTGGGTCTGCTGGACTCGTGCGAGCTAAACCTTCCTCGGGTTTTCCATGTGGAAAAGGAGGATAACGATCCCGACCTTTCCAGAGGTGTTCACAGCAGGGGGACAGGACGTGCAGCCCAAAGCTTGATCTGGGTGCTGTAATACAAACAGTGGCACCCAAACCAAGGCATTCCGTTTTCCTCCCTCCCTGACCTTCCTCCCACCCTCCTTTCATGCCAGGCTCTCCGTGCTCTCAGCTCCTGCAGCTTCTCAGTTTCCAGCCAGGGACTCTGCCAACAAAAATAAAACATTTCAGCACACGCAGTGTCTCCCCCTGCTCTCCCCTCCTGATGCCTTTTGGGGCTGCCTAAAAACAGAGGCCAGACAGAGTTAAGGGAATAAAAAGCAGATATTTATTGAAGGGCCTTCAGGTACCTTTAGGGCAGACAAAGCCCCCCCAGGGGCTACACCCAAAAATGGGCCACGGGTCACGAGTTTTCACACTTTTATAAGTTTGGGCCATTTGCATATTGGGGGTTAATCTTCCAATTACAGCTTCAGGTAATGAAGTCATTTACCCCCAGTTTGCTCCCCCTCAACTCACTTTTGTTTCCATTTCTCGGGGCCTGAGGCAGTGAGGTGTCCTTGATCCCCAGGCCTGGAGAGGAATTGTTGTGTCTGCCCAAAATGGGAGAGCAGTGGCTGACACTGAATGTGGAGTTTAGAGTTACACACTAAGGAACTGCAGGATTATAAATATATGAAAAATAGAAAAGCTAAAATCCCAAGGCATCGCTGCCACCACCCTTCCCCTGCAGGAGGGGAGGATCAATACCTGGAATGTGCCTTCCCAGCTCTCTCCAGCTCAGGGAAGGTGGTGATGGGGCTCTGGCACCATTGCTGGTGTTGGTGATTGATGGGGGCTGTGCTGGGCACTGGGGGAAGATTGGTTTCTGGGGCTGATGGATAAAGTCTCTCATGCAGCATGAAACAGCTGGGCAGGAGAATAATGGGCACTCTGATTCGTTCCAGCAGCGAATATTTAGTAAGAAAAGCTTGCAGAGGATTTTCCCTGATTAATTTGTAATTATAGAAGCTTGATTTTAGGTGGGAATACCATAAAGTCTTCGTTAAGAAAGGATGTCTGAGCAGCTAATTAAGGCAAAGGTACGTTTATGGGATGTCACAAAACCATTCCTTGCTGCTGGAGGGGTGACCTGGACTGCTCAGGCAGCCTCAGCAAAGGGGACACCCAGCCTCAGACCCCGTTTAAGGAGTTCACATCCCCTGGTTGCACAACGGAATTAATGATTGGATGGGAGACAGATAATGCTGGGATTGAGGCCTCGGCGTGTTTTCATGTATATTTCATAGACGTGTTTGCTTTTTGATGTTCAAAGCTCTTTGATTCTTCCTTTTAATCCTTTTTCTCGATGTTCTCCAGTGTCAGCTGCAGCCCCGATTTCGGGTTGTGGGGCAGGTGAGCTGTTCTTGCACAGCCCCACCCCGTGCAGGGGACACCAGGGCAGCTTCAGCCGTGCTTTAAATCGGTGCCAGCAGCACATGAGAGCCTTTGATCTGCCACTGGAGCCACTTCAAGTGTGGAAGGGACCGGGCAATTCATGGAGGTGAGGAACGCAAAGCATCACAGAGGAAAACTGAAAATACCAGTTTCAAATTTACTTTCATGATCTAAAATTCTGCAGAGAGATGCCAACCACGCAATCAGCGCTCCCTGTGCGGCGGTACAAGGGATTGCCCACCCAGCAGTGCCACCTGAAAGGTCTTTGATTGCTCTGCTAACACCCAGTTTGAACTCAGACATGAACCTGGCAATTGGAAATGGAAACAGAATTTCCATCCTGCCCCTGGCCAGGGTGAACTCTGAGCAAACAGCAACTCAGAAGCTCTATTTCACTCAGCCTCAGAGCTGCCAAAGCAGGAGGAATTACCAAAATCAACAAGAAACTAATCTCTTTAATCCTGGAAATTTTTTTTTTTAAAATAAGTTTAAATAATTGATACATTGTCAGAAGCATCCTGAATCCGTGGAGGGGAGATTAATATTAAATGAGAATGCTTCTCCCTCTCTGTGAGGGGAAAGGATGGCAAAGTCACAAAACGAGTCCGAAACAACTGGCCTAAGGTTGGTGGAGGGCTGGTGGAACTGTTCTGGTGGTTCTTCACCCCAGAATTCAGGCACGACCTGACCAGAGGTGAGCAGGGAAGGGGTTTGCTGGCTCTGCCAGCTCTGCTCTTACAGGAGAAAGGAACCAGGAAATTCTGGAAACAAAAAGAAAGAGGGTAAAAACTCTCTGAAAATCGGTATTAACGGTCTCCCCGTGCAACCTGGGCTTTATGGGCACTTGGCAGTGTCCCCTGTGCCCACTCTCCTGCACTGCCCGGCGTCCTGAGGACAAATGTTTGCTTCCCTGCTGTGCTCAGCCGTTTTCCACGTGTGGGGCTGAGCAGTGACCGAAACACTCCACCCTGGCATCACTGCGCCCTGGCATCACTGCGCCCTGGCATCACTGCGCCCTGGCATCACTGCACTGTGGCATCACTGCACCCTGGCATCACTGCACCCTGGCATCACTGCACCGTGGCATCACTCTGCCCTGGTATCACTGCACTGTGGCATCACTGCACCCTGGCATCACTGCACCCTGGCATCACTGCACCGTGGCATCACTGCACCCTGGCATCACTGCACCCTGGTATCACTGCGCCCTGGCATCACTGCACTGTGGCATCACTGCGCCCTGGTATCACTGCACCGTGGCATCACTGCGCCCTGGCATCACTCTGCCCTGGCATCCCCGTGCTGCAGACCCGTTGCTGGTGGCACTCCCAGCCACAGCCAGGGATGGCTTTCCCCCGCTGATCCCTGCCCAGGACGCCTCCCTGGAGCCAGGCAGGTCCCAGGGAATGCCATGTGCAGCCCCGATGGAAAATGGCATTTCCAGGGGAAAGGGGAGGCACAGCCACAGCCAGAGCGTGCCCTAACACTTTATTTTCTCACTCGTGTTAATCCCAGTTAAGGAAGGATCTTTGTCCATACCTACAAAGGTATTTCGAGGCTCAAATGCTGAGTTCAGCACTGCTCTGGCACCTCTGTGGGTGTGGGTCTGCAGCCCTTTCCCTGCAGTGTTCTCAGTGCTGGGGAGGTCACTGCTCCTGTCAGAGCTGCCACGTTGTTCCCTCTCTTATCAGTCACGACACGGCTCTGTCCTCACTGAGGGGCCTCATCACAGGAGGATCTGAAGCCCTCTCATGTCAGCTAAAAGCCAGCAGCTCTGTCTTTGTCTCAGCCTTATCTCCCACTCGGGAGAGGGATCATTATCTCCAGTGTGCCCATAAAAATAAGTGCTGTGACATTACTCAGGGAAAAAGCAGCCTCTGTGACAGGTAGCAATGCCAGGTCACAAAACTCGGCAGAAATAAAAAGAAAAGGAGCATATTTCACTGCAGAATCCCAGGCTGACATCGGGAGAAGTGCTGGAGCAGTGTCTCGGAGCCTTGTGCCAAAGGGAGTGGGGCTGTGCAAGGATAATGCTTCCCTCAGTATTTAATATAAATAGGCAGAGTTTTATTAACCTGCCCCCCGAGGTACCCAACAAGGATCATCTCAGAGGAGAGAAACAATAAGGAAATGAATAACAACTGACTGTATTACACATGCAGGCTGGTGATCGATACCACTCTGCACTCAAATTGCAGTTGGCATCCAAACACATCTCAAAAGGGGAAAAAAACCACAGCAGTAAGAACTCATTCATCAACCACCTCATCTTTAGAGGCACTTCAGCATTATTAAATGTTTTATTCAGCTGCGGGACTCTTTGGGCCACAGGGAGAAGGCAGCAGTGGCCCAAAGACTCAGCTCTCAGATACAGAGCTGCCAAAACAGCCCAAGGTCCTGTGTTCAGTGTCCCAGGGGTTAATTAATGCCTCGGGGGGGTCACTCTGTCCACACCACAAAGCCTCCAGTCTGAGATTCCCAGATCCAGCCCAGGGATTGAGTTTCTGCAGTGCTGGTGTTTTGAAGAACTAAAGATGAATCAGGTGGCACAACAAACCCTGTGTTAGGTCTAATGGTTGTGAAAAGTGTCCCTTAAATCGGGATTTCTCTTGGGCTGGGAGGCAATGCTGCCTTTAAATCCACAGAAGGCATCAATGGCAAGAAGAGGGAGGGTTATTCCTGATCCCCACGTTGAGGGGCTTCTTCCCAGCTGAAATACTGCAGAAAAACGGGAAATGTGTGAGGAACAGGGCACAAATTCACTGTGAAAAATGTTTCACCCAGGGACTGATTGCAAGGCCGTGTGGTTTTGTGGGACATCTTCAAGACACGAGGGGCTGTGCTGCAGCCACGTTATCTGCCCAAGCCTCTCTCCTACTCACTGACAGTGCACTCTTCGGGCTGGAGATCAGCTGAAGTGCTCAAATAGCTCTTCTGGGACAGATTTTGGGCTGCAGGTTTCCAGTGCTTACAGATGTACTGTCTCTGGCAATATTTGGTGCTTTTTCTACAAAGCCTTCGTTCCCAGAGTTATTAGATCACCTGGGAAGTTCAGCTTTCAGGCAGCAGAGCTGGCAGACACAACCTCCAGAGATTTAAAGCTCTGCAGGAAAACACTGAAACCATGGCTGCCTCTTCATCACCTTTTTTTTTTTTTCTGGTTGTTGTTAATTTTAGTATGAATGTGATCAGATGAAAAGCCTGACTCATGATTTTTCAACACTTCAGGTTGGCAGATGCAAAGTCCTTCTCACATTTTGCCACGTGCTCGTTAAATGCATCCATTGATTGCAGCCCATGGGTGAGCAAGACTGAGCCCATGAAGAGCAAGATCTGTGCTTTGAAACAACCTTGGCTCTCCTCATTTCCACCCAAAAACGGAGCCTGCCCGTCCTGAAGCAGCACTGAAGTCGCACACGCTGAAAATTCTGCGACTCTGATGGCAGAATAATTGCCTGCTCTCTCAGTACTGATATATTTCTGCTTTCTGGTTGGCTGCATTTGCATCTGGCTTTGCCGCCTGCCTTCGCCCCGAGCGCCCTTATCGGATTTGCTCGGTCCCATGACTTACTGCGTTTGTTAGACCGAGTTCTAAATAACCAAAATCAGCCTCAGGAAGGCTCAGCTTGCTGGAGCACAGACAGGAGCACGGGGGACGTGCAGACAGCCCAGGTGTGACGTGAAGAACCTGGAACACGCTCCGGGCTGGGAGATGCATCCCTGGGAGTGTTGGAGCTGCTCTTGCCTTCCTTCAGACCAGCCACAGAGCCTTGAGCACAACCAAAGCCCACGGCACAAACACTATAAATAACAGTAATGGGGCCACTGCTGGTGACATCAGAGCAGAAATTAGTGAGGCTGGCAACGGCAAAGCTGCAGCAAACTGAAATATTTTCACCCCAGCGCTTTCTGGAAAAGGTCTTTTATCTCACAGGCTGAGTCAGAGGCAAGGAAGGGGGCAGATGCCTCGCTCCCACTCAGCCTGCTCCTGTGGGGCTCTCGCTTCTGGCTCACAGGAGGGATTTCTGGGAGCCATTTCTGACCCCCCACCTCCCGACTTCCATTCTGTGACGAGGTGGGAATTCAGACAGCCCAGGAAAAGTGGTTTCTGTGGGTATTTTTCACCCGGCTGAGTCACACCGTGGGGTGTGCGGGGAGGAAGCGGTGCCAGGCTTTAATAAATGCGGTGGCACGACACTCCCTAAATGACATCTCCTCCATTTAGCAGCGCTGCAGTGCTGCCCCCGGAGCCCCATTTCCCACAGCATCCCCTGGGAAGGGGCCTCGTTGTTGCTGCTCCCAAATCAGGACGCCCCATCCCACATCTCGTGTCAAGCAGAGCTGGGACAGCCTGCTCAGGGCTTCTCCTTCCCAGCAAACACCTCCAGCACGATCCCAGCAAAAGGGTTTTACTGCCAAGGTGCCGTTCTGTTGGGATTAAAGCTGCTCCCAGCCTCTGGATGGGTCCTCCTGGGTGATGCAGCCTGTGTAATAAAACAGTCTGTTAATTCACAGCTCGAGTGTGAGTATGAATTGTGTCAGAAAGCTCTTGGAAGCAAACCAGGGTTCACTGAAGTGGCCATGAGTGCCTTCAGCAGAGCCTTGAAATAGCCAGGAAGCCAAGAACACGCAGCTTGAGCAGGGAATGCTGCAGCACAGAGAATGCTGCTGCGCTGCCACCGGGTGACAGGGACACAGGTGGCTTCGTCTGGGTGGGCTAAGGTGGACAGGAGCTGAGGACCGCAGCACCCGAGCTGGCAGCTCATCTTCCAGGGGCTCAGGCAGGCTCCCCTGACTGCTCTGAGGGCTGTGCTGCTGCAGCTTTGCTGGTTTTTGGTGCCCCAGCTCTGCAGCACAAAGATAGCTCGAGTGCACCCAGATGTGCCGCAGACAGCCCCAGCTGCAGCATCAGCACGGCTTTTAATAGCCTCAGAGGAAGTGCTGACATGAAACTCCCTCAGTCAGCTGAGCCCCTCGAGGTGAGGGGGGCTGGCATCTCCTGAGCCTGGTGCTGGTTCCTGTCAGCTCCCAGGACGGGCCAGGAACCGGTTTTCAGTCACCCCACACTGCTCGGACACGGGCGCAGCAGTGGCACGCAGTGGGAATCCTGATTTGCAGCCATCCCAAAAAGGATGGAGTGCCTGGCCCAAGGAGATGGCAGAAGCCCTGTGCTCCCCAGGCAAAGTTCTTCCGTGATGCCTCCAAAAGAAGCAGGGAAAGGTGGGAATCCTGGCTTTAACAACCCAAAGAATGCCAAGGCACTCGTGGAAATAAACGACCAAGGGATAATCAGTGACCTGGCCGTTAACTGGATCAACCCTCTCTCTGGAAGGTTTGCATTGCTCAGCGAGACAGCCTCAAACCACAGTTCCCAAATCCAAATTCTCTCCTTTCTCGGGCGAACTGACATTATTTGTGTGGCTTGTCCCCGGGTTCAGCTGCAGCTCAGGCTGCCTGGGCACACCTTGGCAGGGCAGCAGGGAGTAGAGGAGGGCTGGCTGTGACCTTTCCTCTCAGCTGCTCACGGCAGCTGCCGAGCTGTTTGCTGGAGTCCCTGACAAGACAAAGCTGCCCTTTCCTGCAGGCTGAGGCTGGGCCAGCAGGGCTGCAGCTCCTGTCTGCACTAAAAGGGTTTTCTATTCTCCTCCCAGGCAGAGGGGACAGCGTGGAGAGCATCAGCAGAGCCTGGGGGTGTCAGGGATGGCAAAGAAACCGAGACTTGATACCTCAAAAAGATGGCGAGGAGGGAGAGCTGAGAGGTTCACGTAAGAAATCAGGAAATGCCAATTAAAAGTTACCTACTTGCCGTTTATGCTTTTAATGTCCTGCCTGGTATGTCTGGTTTGATACTCATCCTGTGACAGGGAGTTTGGGAGGGCCCAGCCTGCCTGGATAAACATAATCCCTGTCTTGGAGAACCTCTCAGCCCAGCAAACTGGGTAGGTGATGCTGGAAAAGGAGAGAGGCTCAGGAGAGTAAATGATTTTCCCTCAGGTCAGGAATAAAACCTTTCTGCCTGTCCCCAGGGCCACCACTGCCTTCATTCTGCTCTGGGCACCAAGAACAGCAAAAACTTACTCTGCTTCCAGGTGGATTTTAACTTTTTTTTGAAGTTTAAAGCAGAGACAGAACAGACAGATAAATTCTCATTTCCAGGCTTTTTCAGACACGGATTTGGATCCAAATGTTCCCTTCCCAGTTCATGTGGGCCTCTCTGCATTCCTCAGGTTAGTTCGAGCTCTGCAACAAGTCCCATGTCTCTGCTCCCAAGTTAAACAGACTATTTTACTTTTCCCCCCAGTTTTATCTGCCTGCTGCTGGCCTTGGTGCTGGATTACTGGATGCAAAGCTTTGTGGCCGGTTTCTGTCAATTGCTGGCAGCAAACAACAGTCATAATACACTTTGTTGCAATGAAATGCAGTTTGTAGTGAAATCTATTATAGTTCAAATATAAATTAATTATAATCCCTTCTGCTGTAGTGAACCTTCATGTATAATTAACATTTATTGTGGGGGGAAAAGGGAAGGAGAAATCCCCATCTGAGCATTCCAGTAATAATTTCCATGTCCCTAATGTCTCCCACAGGAAGGAATATTATGGTTTACCTGTCCCCCTGCGCAGGGCCAGGCACAGCTGCTTCCAGCTGGAGCCAAGAGATGCTGCTGCAGCATGAAGGAAACACGAGCAACTCCCCAGCACGCCGTGCTCCGGGCTCCAGGAATTATGGGCAGCAGCTCTTTGCCAGATTTGGGAGAAAACAGTGGTGAGAAGAGGCAGATTCGAGGGTGTCAGTACATACAGCACTGATTAAAGGTGTTGAACTCAGGTAGGAGCGTCCAGAGCCACGCTGGGGCATCCATGGGGCTTTAAAGTCCAAATCTACCTCTGTCCCATGGGGCTCTAAAGTCCAAATTTACCTCTGTCCCATGGGGCTTCAAAGTCCAAATTTGCCTCTATCCCATGGCCTTTAATGTCTAAATTTACCTCTATCCCATGGGGCTTTAAAGTCCAAATTTGCCTCTACCCCATAAGGCTTTAAAGTCCAAATTTGCCTCTGTCCCATGGGGCTTTAAAATCCAAATTTGCCTCTGTCCCGTGGCCTTGACAGCCCAAATCTCCCTCTGTCCCATGGGCTTTAAAATCCAAATTTGCCTCTCTCCCGCGGGCACAGTCCAGCTCATTTCCCCAGCACGGAGCTGCTCTCCAACGCCCTCGAACACAACGTTTCCACTGGAGCTGGGCTCTCTCGACGCGGCGGAATTCGGTGTTCGAGCACTGCAATAACAGCGCTGCAATCTGCAGGCACTTCCTGCAGCCCGCACCAGGCTTCCAGCAGAGCTCTGGCTGCTCAAGGACTCCCCAGCCCGGCTGTGAACAGCTCTTGGGAGAATAGCACAGAAATGTTGATGGCTCAGTGGCTGAATTTGTTCAGGGCAGGGGTCAGCACAAACACCAGGAAGCTCAGGCTGCTAAATGAAAATTTGGAGGCTCCTTCCGCCCTTCCAACAAAGCCTCCTGCTCCCAATCTCTAATGAGAGTCAATTGCTGCTGATAAATTTTACATAATGGCTTTTTGCTTGTTCTGCAAATTAAGCAGAAAAATTGCCTATTAGAGGGAAAACTGGGGCGATCCTTAAAACTCAGTGTAACCTATTCAGCTGCTCAGGTCAGATGCAGGGCGGAATCCGAGCCCTCCTTATTAATTTTCTGCAGGGAGCAGCAGTTTGCAGGGCTGAAGCAACGCCTGGCCTCAGAGCCCCGGCCAGAGCTGATTCCAGGACCACATCAAAGCTGCTTTGGGACCAGAGGGGTTGGATTAATTCCTGTGCTGCTGCCCAGGTGCCTGTCCTCTCCTCCCTTCTCGCCCTTCTCCTGCTGGCTGATGGCTCACCCACACAAGATGCGTTTATTTAAAGATGGGAAATGCCAGGCTTGATTCTCAGATCCTTTTTTTTTTAAGAGCCAGGACCTGTCAGAGCAGCTGATGGCTTTCCAGAGCCTTCCCGACCTGGAGCTGCCCTTGCAGCAGTCACGGGGTGACACAGGCTGAGCCAGGATGAATTAACCCCTGGAAAGCACCACAGGATCCTTGTCAGAATTCATCTTTTGGGGGACTCCTTTCAATCTGGGGCAGCTTTCACTTTGGCTGCAGATCTGAAGGACTTCAGGCCCAGCCCCAGACATTCAGGCCTTGTTAAAAAGTCACCCCAAACCTTTTTGGTACATCACAGTCATATATTCACTTTCCATACACCCTCCAAGTTACAGATTTGGCCCTGAGTCCTTCCTTTCCCCCAGCTGGCTCACTTTTCCTCCCCTACCCAGTGTTTAAGAGGCCATAAAACACCAGCATTGCCTGGATCATGGAACGAGATGAGCTTGAAGGCCCCTTCCAACCCAAACCAGGCTGGGATTCTGCGATTCCTCCACCAGATTCGCCAAAAACTGGACTTTGCCTGCCCTGCCTGCCAGCCCCAAACATGAGCACAGCTTGTTCCAGTGCATTCCTCTGTCTGCAGCCCTCCTGCAGCCTTCACCTCCTCACCCACAGGAATAACCGAGAAGCAGCTGATCCCAAAAACTCACTGACCACGGGACTTAACAGCTCATTTACCTGCCTCAGACACAGCTCCTCGGAGGTTTATTACCTGCGAGGGATCCTCACTTCAACCCGGGGTGTGTTTTTTTTTCCCCTGCTCTCGGAGTGCTGCTGGAAGCAATTCCGAGTGTCTCAGCTAATCAATGGTGTCTCGCAGCCAATCTCATGCTCCTGACACGTGGGAGCCTTTTGCTTATCCCTCTCCAGCTGAGAAAGAATTACCCAGAAATTTCCTCCATCCATTGTGAAAAACGGGGAAAAAAAAACAAAAGGAGGAGAAGGGCGGGGAGGGGGGAAAAAACAAGGGGAAAAAAAAAATACCAGTAAAGGTCGCCAGATCTAACCTTGGTCTGCTTCAAAAGCTGCTCGTCCTTCAAGAGCAGCATCCAGAAAGCACAAAAAAATCAGTGGTATCTGGAGCTGCATGACAAGAGAACAGAGTCCCCCTCAGCATGAATAATGATCCACTGCCAGCACCTGCAGCCACCGGGGATCCTCTTTGGTGGGGACACAAATTGTTGATATCTCTGAATTCTGGCTGAGTCTGAGCCTGTGCTCTGAAATATCCGAGCCTCTCCCCTCTGCATACGCGCAGAAATTAACTAAATAACCTCTTCTGGCACTAAATAACTGCTGCTCCTGGGAGGAAATGGTCTTAACAGCCAAGGGGAGGCGGTGCTAGAAAAGGTTTTATTGACAGACAAGCGCAGAGGGACTCGGAGATGCGACAAATTTCTGAATTCTTTCAACCAAAGGAAACAGATTAGAAAAAAATGGACCATATTCCCGACATTTTTCTTTTTTCACACTAATCCCTTCTCTTTTCCATCACCAAGATCTTTTATTTTCTAAACATGCCAAATTGTAAGAGAATGGTTCACCCTCTCCCCTGCTTCCTCCAAAACAAATCAACGTTTCATTCAACCTGAAACACATATTTCCTCCTTTGTTTTCCCTCCACCCCTGGGAAGGTAACAAATGCTTCTTTCCCCCCAAGTGTGCTTTCTGCTTTTCAGCACGTTGCTGCCTGTAAACGCTGCTTATTCACACAGCTCCATTTATTACGGTTTTTTATTTATTTTTCCTAGGGAAATCAATGCACGACCTGTTGCGTGGTTGGGAAGGAGCTGCAGAGCTCCTTTGTAGTGGCAGCTCCTTGTCCCCATCCAGCTGCACATTCCTGGCTGTGCCTCTCCCACAAACAGCACTCGAGTGTTGGAGCTCATTTGCAGGGCTCAGGGAGAAAATGTTCAGCATTTTTGGGCTGTTGTTTGACAGGTTTTGCGCTAAACCCAGCGTTTTACTCTGATTTTTCCACCTCTGGTGATGCCTTGAGATTTTAGCTTTTCTATTTTTCATATATTTGTAACCCTGCAGTTCTTTAGTGTGTAACTCTAAACTCCATATTCAGTGTCAGACGCTGCTCTCCCATTTTGGGCAGACACAACAATTCCTCTCCAGGCCTGGGGATCAAGGACACCTCACTGCCTCAGGCCCCGAGAAATGGAAACAAAAGTGAGTTGGGGGGGAGCAAACTGGGGGTAAATGACTTCATTACCTGAAGCTGTAATTGGAAGATTAACCCCCAGTATGCAAATGGAGCAAACTTATAAAAGTGTGAAAACTCGTGACCCATGGTCCATTTTTAGGTGTAGCCCCTGGGGGGCTTTGTCTGCCCTAAATGCACCTGAAGGCCCTTCAATAAATATAACTGCTTTTTATTCCCTTAACTCTGTCTGGCCTCTGCTTTTAGGTAGCCCTGGAGAAAGGCATCACTGGCTGAGCAGAGACTCACTTATGGCCATTCCCTCCTGGCCCATTCCTCGGTTTTTCTTCACCGATTGATCAGTGCCTCTCCTGAGCTCTGGAAAAGCACTTCCAACGCTCTCCTCTCTCCCTGTGCAGCCAGGTAATCCAAACCCCACAATTCTCGTTGTATTTATGACCACCCCACAGCTGAGCACCGACTGGAGGGAGAAGCAGCACAGTTCCTGGCAGCCAGTCCTGCTGATCACACCGGATCTTTCCAGGAGCAGCCTCCTGTTTGTAACACTCCGTGAATTAACTTTATCTGCATCAGATCCACAGGCACAAAAAACAATGGCAGGAAAGTGAGAAGCAGAGCTTAGGAACCATCTATGAGAATGAGCCAACTACTTCATCCTGAGCTTTAATTAAAATGGGCTTAGCCACTTTGTTTTATTTATTTTTTGACAGCCACCCTCCATTTTCTGCCTAAATACAATCTACTCCCATTTTTCAGTGCTATTGAGGGGTCAGCGGCCAAAGCACAGAAATAAAAACCACGTGACTGAGTTACTGCAGCTCCCAAACACTCAGGGTTTTATTGCCAGCAGCTCACTGCCTGCAGAGAACATCTGCTTCCAGCTCCAAGTGCCATCCCCAGCACAGGCTGGAGCTCAAACTGAGCCTGAGGAGCCCAAAGAGACGGGCCCTGGCAATAAAGACTGACCTGCTCCCATCAAAGTGTCATCACCTCCTGCTCCCTTTCTCCCCTTCCATTCACCTTGTCGCTTCCAGCCTTCCCTTCCCAAAACGTGTTTCCCCCCAGGGACCTGTGCTTGCCTCTGGCTGATAAACTGGAGGCTGCAGGGAGCTCTGGCTCTGCAGGATTTCACACCACGACCCCACAGCTTCACATCTAAGCGCGTGGAGTTCAGCCTTTGTCTGTTCTGGGCGTGCCAAAAGGAGCAGCAGAGCTCCTTTGGGAGGTTTAAGTCGTCGAGGACAGGGAGGTAACTCCCTCTCCCTGCCTTCCCACCGTGGGTAGATCCTGAAACCCTCTAATCTGCCTGACACATCCTGGGGTTTTCAGCCCAAACTGTCGCTGCCATCGTTTTCTGATCGGGCTGGGTATGTGTGTGATGAAAGCAGAACACCTCCCAGTGCTGGAGGAGCACTCCAGCCATCCCCTCTTTTCATCCTGCATTACGAACCCGAGCAGTGGCCAGCCAGCTGGCAGGCACCTTCGCAGGGAGCTGCGCAGCCTCTCCTTTATTTAAAGGTTGTGAATGCAGAAAACAGAATGGCATTTCAGGATAGCATTCCTGACATAATGAGTGAGCTGGCAGTAAATAAAAGACAAGACGAGAATCAATAGCTCGTGAAAGAGGAAAGGAACAGCAAAGGAAATGGGAGAATACAGAGAGGGAAAAAGGTAAAAAACCTCGCTGAGAAACTAAATTTGTAGGGGTTTGGGCTCAAGCCAAGGCTGAAAGAAAACCATGGCACAGCTGTCAGTGATTTCACCACCCTCTGGCTCAGGTTCTCTGTTCTTTTGCTCCGACTTCCTGCCCATCCTTGTGCCATAATCCGTGGGATACCTTTGGAGAGTAAATCCCTGCTTTCCTCCCAAGTTCTGAGCACAGCAAACCCGGCTGGGCGGGCTCAGCTGGGCCGCTGGTGCAGCCCCTACACCAGCCCTGGGTTCTCTCCTGACTCTGGCAGGTACCTGGGGCAGGAGCAGGGCCCCTCTCCCCAGTTCAGCTGTAACTGCAATTAACTGGAAGGTTTGCAATGAAGGCAAACACGGTCATGGAGTTAATTTTGGCAAACCACTAATGAGCAATGCACCAGCCTCCTTTTTTACCCTCATGACCAACCTCCTAATGTGCCTTCTCTTGCTTTATTGAAATCATTAACAACTAACCCGCTGTCCTCCTTTTGGAAAACACATTCCTTCCAGATTCTGCTCCACGGGGATCTGAAAGAGCTTTTCCAATCAACAATTCATTGAATGAAGTCTCCAGAAATCTGCTGTTGTGTTCCCATCCCGAACTGACCTTGAGCTATTTAAACCTAGATGGATTTCAGTTCCATAGTCCCACCAGATCCTCCTTCCCCGCCCTCCACCTGGGATAAGAGAGGCTTTTCAGAACACGTTAGAGGAGGGCTGCTAAATGATGCATTGAAAAGAGCTACAGGGAAAAACAACTTTATCATCCTGTGGCTTGAGCAGAAGGGGATGGGGTTCCTCAGTGCTTTAAAAGATAATGAAAAAATAAAAAACCCAGGCAGAGAGCAATGCAAAAAGGAGAATTAATACTTTTTGATGGATGAATAAAAATGGGTTCAACAGAGAGCAAGGTCCCAGGAGAGTCCCAGGCACTGCCTGTTCAGATTAATGCAAATTCCATACTGGTATAACCTTTCCTTGGAAGAGGAAAGGGTAAAAGGGTCCAGCTGCTGAGAGGATGTGCCAGCAAGGAACACGGGAGCGAGGCTCTGGAGCAGCTACTGCTCAGAGTTGGGATTCAGTGAGCGGAACAGCACAAGTTCTTGTGATGGCCGAGGCCGTGGTGCAGCCGGTGGTCCCTGTGCTGGAACGGAGCATTTCTAACCTGGGTTCTGGTGCAGGTGTTTGTGGCGATGGCTCCTGAGCGTGTGGGATCTCCTCAGAGATCTCCCAGGCCCCACGTGCCAGGTCTGGGGTGCTGGGAGAGCTCCGAGGGAAGGGGCTCTGCAAGTCCCCACCCTTTGGTCTGAGCCACTCTCACCAGCTCCGCTGCACTCCCCTAAACCTGCTGCCCCTGCCAGAACCCTGCTGGGACGGTGATTTATCCACGAGCCTCAGCACCAGGAGCTGTGCCACATGCCCCCTGCAAGGTCACGGTGCCAGCTGGGCAGCGCTGCTGTCAGAGGAGCTGTCACCCCACCAGGAGCCAGAAAAGCTGCTCCAGTCCCTTGCTTTAAGGTTCACGATTTTCCCAACCCCGTGTGATGGATCACAGTGGGAGACAATGCTGGAAGGAAAGGAAAGGAGGGGAAAAGAGGGGCAAAACAGGACAAACCTTCCCAGCAGCATCTCCCTCCCCTGCTGAGCCCTCCTCCCCTCTGCCCTCAGAAACGTGCAGCTACATCACTTAAAAGCGTGGGGCAGCACCTCTCACTGGGACAATTCTCCTTAATTCAGACATTTCTCAAGTGCTCATTTATCCACGACTTTGCCCTGCTGGAAAAACAACCAGCAGAGGAACAGATCCTGCTCCTGTACCACCCTGTGTCTGGAGCCATTTAGAAATTTCGGGAATTTAATGCAAATATTCAAGGAAATCCTGAGGTAATATGGCACCCTACCTCTGGGCCTGCAGGAGATGCTCCTTTCTGTTGTTCTGAGTCGCTGTGCTTCTGCATTTGACAAATATTTATATAATAAGATATTAAAAGCCAAAGGTAATAACTGCAAGAAATGATGAAAGCACAGTGCTGGGTACAGCCAGCCAAGCCAGGAATGCCATTATCAACCTGCTTCCTTATCCCCTTCCTAAAAACAAAAGTATTTTCAATCTTCCTTAGTGGGTGTGAAAATTAAGGAGCCAACACTTTGCCAGAGCTCGTGCACAGGCAGAGCTCCTCTCAGACAATTCAGCACGACTCTGGTGCAGCAGAATGAAAGGTTATAAAAACCAGAGCAGCTCTGACAGTGCCTCTGAATCACCTCCTGCCACGGCGTGGTTATTCCACAAAGCTTTGCCCACGTCCTCTGATTTATCTCCTGGCTCTGAGGTGCTTCCGGAGCTCTGCCTGCCCACAGTGTCACACCTGGCGTGGCTTTGTGGCCCCATTCCCTCTCACCTTGCTGGTGGAATCTCTCTCAGTGCCTTTTTCCCAGCTCCCTCGTGGGTTTGGGCTGCCAGGTCTATTCTAGCACAAAACATTAAAAGAAGTCCCGTGAATGCCAAGCAGTGTTTTCCACGTTCCCACAGGGTTTTCTTGGGGTGGGTCCAGGTGAATTTGCGAGGCTTTCCTTCTGTTACAGTGTCCTTAAACCCCACGTGCTCAGGTAGGGTTTTGAGGCTTTCCTTTCATCATATAATCCTTAAAAACTACATGTTCAGGTAGGGTTTTGAGGCTTTCCTTCCATCATGTAGCCCTCAAACCCCACATCCTGAGCCCTGCCCACCAGGACAGTCCTCACCCCACAAGCTCACCTTGCCCACAGCCTCTTTTCAGGTCATTCCTGCAGAAAATCCTCCTCCACATTTTACCTCGGAATATCCTGAGCTGGAATAGACCCATCAGGATCATCAAATCCAGCTGCTGGCCCTGCACAGACACCCCCAAATCCCACCCCCGGCACCCCTGGCAGCGCTGTCCAAACGCTCCTGGAGCTCTGGCAGCCTCGGGGCCGTGCCCATTCCCTGGGGAGCCTGGGCAGTGCCCAGCACCCTCTGGGGGAAGTACCTTTTCAGATATCCAAATACCCAACCCAACCCTCCCCTGGCACAGCTCCTAACCTAACCTTGTCCCTGGTCATAGGGAGCAGAGATTGGAGCTGCAGACCCCAGAGTCTCCCCTCAGCCTCCTCACCAACGCTCCCTTTCCTGTTTTCACCCCATGTCCCACATGTTTTCCCCCAGAATTCCTTCTCCTGGCTCAGGGCACCTCTCCCCTGCCAGGCTGCACCTCTGGGGTGCCCAGGAAGGGCTGGGGGAAGGACGGATGCCATGGGGATGCCCCACGGAGGGCTGGGGAAGGATGGAGGCATCAATCACGGCGCTGTTGCTAATCAGCTGCACCCCGGCTGGCGAGCAAATGGCACCTCATTTGCAAAGCTTTCGCTCAGCTCCCTCATTAGCATAAGTATTGTTTTCCATTATCCGCGGTGATTCACATTAAACTAATGGGAATTCATCCGTCATCGGAATAGATCCCAGCAAAGGGCAGCTCTGAATTCAATTAGGGGCTATCTGCCCCTCTCCTCCTCATCCCACACTGGTTTGGGTGGGAAGGGACCTTAAGGAGCATCGAATTCCAGCCCTGCCGTGGGCAGGGACACCTTCCATGGGATCAGCAAATGAAGGAGCAGTTTCCCATGGACGTTTCCTGTTGGTGTGGTTTGAATCCTGCCTGATCTTCTTCTGCAGTGGCAGCAGAATTGCCTCTGTTTCTACATCAAATTTCAACTTGTGGGTGCCAAGATGATAGGATCAGTAATTCTGGCTTCCAAGGCACCTTGGGCTTTTACCAAGACTCCTTGGTTTATGATAAATAGTGTCTTTTATCCTCACCACGACTCCATCACTTTAAGATCATGTTATTTGAAATCCTGGTCTGTTTAAGGCCAGCTCAGATTATTAGAAGGGAAGAGAGCAGTTCTGGGTCAACATCTAACACGGGAAAAGAAGTGGCAGAGAGCTGAGCCCTTCCTGTCACAAGCTGTGTCATGCAACATGCAGGAATGTAGTTCTGGAAAAACACAATTATTGCACAAAATCCCCCTCGGTTTACACCGTGACTCTCTTTGCTTTGTGCAGGACTGTCCCATTTGCTGCCAGGTTGTTGTCCTGGTTCTCCCAGTGTTGTAGGATAGATCTTCTTTTGCTCCAGAAAGAGGAATTCAGACGCTGTACTGTGTGGAGTGCTGGGATCCTCCCAGGCAATATTTGCTGCTCAAATGCATCATCAGGCCAGGCTGTGCTGCAGGGAAAAGGGGACAATTGTGGAGTTGCCTGATCCCTTCTGGGCGCTCTGGGTTGGGTGGGGTGGAAGCTGAGAGGACAAACAGAGCCCACCAAGGGCTCTCCCTGCCCACAGCCACCCGGGCTGGGCTCCCCAGGGTGCACCCTCCAGAAATCCCCTCTCACCCCGGCACGTCAATGGCACGTGGGGAGATGTCACTTCCAAACCCCAATGAGCAATGACACACCGAGCAGCAGAAGGTAAATGGCTTTTAACAGGATAACGTGTCAGTTAAAGGCTGAATTATTTCCCTGCTGTCACTTCTCTTTACTTTGCTGCTCGTGTTATTGGCTGTTACTGACAGAGGCTGAGAGGAGGGATGCCCTTGGCCCTGGGACACGCTGATTCCCTCTGCGTCTGTTTGTGCTGCAGCAACACGCAGCTGGAGCTCAAATCAACTTCCACTCTTTTTTTTTGGGATGCAAAGAAATTATTCGTGTAGCCAGATATTCACTCCTCCCGTGGAGATGGCTTTCACCAGCAGTCAGACTCTTGGGGTGTCTCCCAGACAGATTTGGCAGGAAATGAACCTTTCCTGAGCTGTTTGTGGTCCAGATTCATCATTTGGGCCTTCTAACCCAAAAAGAAACAGAGAGGTGTAAATACAGGTCTGCTGTTCCTGCCGGAGTCCTTCGGGGGGCAAGAGATACCCTCAAATATCCCTCCAGGACATCGGGCTGGGAAAGGCATCCCGGATTTCCTGAGGCTGGCTGCTGGGGACTGGGACCCGTGGTGCCAGCAGCTGGATGAATCTGTCTGGTGCCAAGGTAAATGCTGCTGCTTTAGATCTTTCCCGAGATGCTGAGGGGAGATTTATGCGTGCCAGCCTCCATGAATAATCTGGGTGAGTCATTACACGAAGGCAAGTGGTAAAAGCAGCGTTAGGTGCCATAAAACTGATGGAAACCAGAGTGTTAAGGAAATTCTGAAAATGAATGTATTATTTATACAGTGGTCTTACCACTGAAAGAGCTGCACTTTCTCGGCAGACTAATTGTTGTTAAGGAGCAGCAGAGGGGGAGAATTTATCTCTGGGTTCTGCAAAACCAGAACTTTCTGCTTTTCCTGCCTGGCTCTGGTTTGAAATGTGCCCTTGGGGAAATGGCCCCGTGGTTCTGTTTGATTTTCTCCCTTCCAGATGTCTCGAGATCTGCAAATCAAGCCAGGCCTTTTCCGTGTCATCATCCTTGGTAGTAAAGGTACTGCAGGGCAAAATTGGCTTTTATCTGCACTTCCAAGGTTTTGCTGAGATTTAGGAGACTCCTTACTGCTCTCCTATATTTGAGCAAACTCTGAAGTGGCAGTGAGTTAAAGCCACTAAAATCAGTCAGTATTTCCTTCAAGCTTTAGTGGATTTTATTTGGAGTTAGACTAGGTAATGATGGCTCTGTTCTTACCCAGTTTAGTACTCAAATCTTTCATCCTTTCTTTTAAAAGCCTTTGTGGGAGGTGAGTGAGAAAAAGCTCAGTGAATGAGTATTATTGTGTTGAAAAGCCTTTTGAAATTCTTGGAGAGTGTTTCTTGTGTCCACTAAGAACCAAAGATTCCTGAGCATCAGAGTCCGGCTCAGGAACCTGAATCCAACAGGAGGCACTCAGAGTTATTTCAGACACTTGGAATATGGCAGAAGTCTTTTAAGTTCAGTAGCAAACACATGGAAAAGCAGATGGTTTCTTTGCGACAGAACCCTGAACATAACAGCAAAATAGAATATGCTCCCCTCCCTCTCGGAGCTGGAGAAAAGGATCTGTAAAATGCCTTGCATGTGTGCTAAATAAATAAATTTAAAAATGAACCTTCTGGCCAATCACAGTTTAGCTACCCTGCAATTAAACAAATCCACAAACTGGCAACACATTTACATCTCATTAAGGGGAGGCACATGCAGCAACGGCATGAAAATTTAGAAATTAGACACAATTACCACGTTGGCTGGAGGCAGGAGGGGGGAGCCTTATGGAGGGAGGTTTTTAAGACAAGTTTGATGGTTCCTTAATCGGCTGCTCCCTCCCCAGTCCCACCCAGCCGTGCTGGGTAAATGAGTTTCCCAGGAAGGATCCCTGATGCTCTGCCCACCTCTGCAGTGCAGCAGCCCCGGGAGGTGGTGGAGCAGGAGCTGTGGGATGTGCCTCGGTGCCTCCCAGGGTGTCACCTCTGCTGGCCCTTCCGCGGGGATGGCAGGGACGTGGCCCCGGTGCTGCGGCTGTGCTCTGCAGCTGCCTCCATCCACGAGTTCCCGTCTTTAGAAGGGAATTCCAGAGCAGCTCTTCCCGAGGGAAAGGTGCCTTTCCACCCCTTCGGTGGCTGCAGCACTGGGCTGGCACCTGTACTGAGGATTTATTGGCTTTGCACAGCATCCTCCCTCCTTCCTTGCCTCTAGAAGTTCCCCAGCTCTCTATATTTCTCATATATATTTCTATATATTTCACCTCTCTGTTTTTGAATAGATTCCAGGTCCCTTCCCCCTGAGGTGTTTGCATTCCTCACAAACAGATACAACGTGCGTGGGTGGGTGTGATTCCCGGAATAGGGGCAGATATGAATAATGTGAATACCTATTGCTTTGTTAGGAGCAGTAATTGCAGGTAATTATCACCTCGGGCATCACTTCTGGGAGCAGGGCCTGGCCTTTCCCGGGGAGGGGTTAAACCACTGCGTTCTGGAGCTTTCCACAATAATACTAATTAGCTGCAAGGCTGTCGGTAGCAATGCCCACTGGAAGTGTTAAAAAATAAACCCACAATGATTTCCAAAAGGAGCAGTGACACGGGGGGGCCATTCTTTGGGGGGTTTGGTGGTGGTGGGGTTTTATTGGGGGTTTTTAAGCCTCTTGCACTGAGGCAGAAATGGACACACTGCCCGTGGATGCTGCTCCACGCTCTGCCTGCATTTCTGCATTTTTATATTGCCAAAAGCAGCGGTGATCCAGATCAGCCCAACTCAAAGGCTGCTGGGAATAACTTCAGCCCTCTCCAGGGAATCCAAAGGGGTGAGGGATAGAGAAAAGGCTGTTCCTGCCAATCACCAGGTCCACTCTGTCCAGGTATTTCATGGCCCTATTAAATATAGCAAGTGTAAATCTTACAAATTGCCTTGAAAAGGATTCAGCCGCTTTAAAAATGGAGCTATATTTTGGATATATGACTTGTGCCTCAGACCCATAAATAAAAAGGTAGTATATCCTGAAGTTACAGGCAAGTGCTGCTTAGGTGTTTGTATTTTTGGAAGGTTTCTGGCTTTCCCTTCTGAAACATCCCAGAATTTTCATGGCTTCAACAGCAAAACCCAAGATGTCACAATGGAAACGAGTTAAGCAAGGAATGAACAGAAAGTCCTGCAGACTGATTTGTTCACTGCTTTAAATGCAACCTACACTTGCTTGGAGTTTTTCCCCCCTCAAGGGCTTCTTTTTGGGTTTTATCCCCCTTAAATCCCAGCTGTGGTCCCCTGGAGCTGTCACTTTGCAGGGCACTGTGGCACTGAGGAGAGGCTTTGTCGCTAACGCAGAACTGATGAACTGGTGAATTGATTAGGAATTAATGACTCTGTGTCAGGGGACTGCTGCGGAGGGTCTGGAGGGGATTTCCATCCTGCTGCCCACGAGGGGCTGTGCTGGCAGGGATTGAATTCAGTGTCAGGATTTCAGGGGCTGTGCTGTCAGGGATTGAATTCAGGGGCTGTGTGTCAGGGATTGAATTCAGGGGCTATGCTGTCAGGAATTCAGTGTCAGGAATTCAGGGGCTGTGCTGTCAGGAATTCAGGGGCTGTGCTGTCAGGAATTCAGGGGCTGTGTGTCAGGAATTCAGGGGCTGTGTGTCAGGGATTGAATTCACTGTCAGGAATTCAGGGGCTGTGCTGTCAGGAATTCAGTGTCAGGAATTCAGGGGCTGTGCTGTCAGGGATTCAGGGGCTGTGCGTGCAGCAGGGAGTGAGTTCAGAGCTGCAGCTCCCACAGCATTAATCATCACTCTGTCAGGGGGTTCAGCAGTGTCTGACTCCTGAGCTGGGCTCAGGCTTGCTAAGAATAACTGCTGTGGGTGAGGTGTGTGGTGATAAGGAACGTGGGTGGGGTGTGCGGTGATGAATGTGCTCTGCCTGAAGTGCAGGGGACACTGGGGGGCTACAAAAGCTCCCTGAAACCCCCCCTTTACCTTCCCTACCATATTCCCTGCAGCTCTTTTCCGTGGAGCATGCAGCAGGATCACCCAGCTGAGGCAAAGGTGTAAAAGTAGCCAAAAAATCAGCCTGGCCTGCCAGCACTGTGTAAAACACTTCCGTGTAAAAACAGCACCTTCTTATTCACATAGAAAACTTTTTTAGGAAGGGTTAATCCAGGTGGTGCTTCAGGATGTGGCTTCTGCTTTTGCCTGATGACTGGGCTCGTTTTATTTTGAGTTTTATACAAAGATGTTCTAGGAAGGGTTAATCCAGGTGATGCCTGAGGATGTGGCAGTTTTGTTCTGGCTGATGGCCGGGCTTGTTTTATTTGAAGTTTTATACAAAGGTGTTCTAGGAAGGGTTAATGCAGGTGATGCTTTGAGATGTGGCTTTCTCTTCTGGCTGATGACTGGGCTTATTTTATTTTAAGTTTTATACAAAAATGTTTTAGAAAGAATTAATCCAGGTGATGCCTGAGCATGTGGCTTTTTCTTCTGGCTGATGACTGGGCTTGTATTATTTTAAGCTTTTTATGAACATATTCTGGGAAGAGTTAATGAAGGTGGTGCTTCAGGATGTGGCTTTTCCTTCTGGCTGATGGCCGGGCTTGTTTTATTTGAAGTTTTATACAAAGGTGTTCTAGGAAGGGTTAATGCAGATGATGCTTCAAGATGTGGCTTCTGCTGATGGCTGGGCTTGTTTTATTTGAAGTTTTATATGAAGATGTCTTGCCCCAGCAACGAGGATGGGCTGCAGCTGCTCCTCTCTTGCCAATCCGTGGCCCTGGTGCCTCAACACGGATCACAAAGTGTCAGGAATGAGTGCTGATTCCTGAGCTCAGGAATAATTCATACAAACGTCTCCCAGCTTAGCCAAGAGAAGCAATTTCAGCTGGAACAGTGTACAATCCATTTTCCCCTGGCAGAGAAGAAAGGGAAGGGTGCCTGCCATTACTCTGATTTTTATATATATTTTTTTTTTGCAAATGCTCAGACACTGCGATGATGTGTGGAAAGATGGAATCTAAAGATAGATGTAAAGGGGATAAATCAAAAAGCTCAGGTGTAGTCACACACCAGCAGGCTCCATGGAAACTGCTCGCAGCCGTCGCTTCCCGATGGGGCAAACCAGGTTCCATACAAGCAAATTTGGGCAAACCTGAGAACGAGATCAGGGTTTAATCTTTGAGTTCGGATGTCACAGCACTATCAACCTCTGCTCCTGCTTTTGGCAGCAGTGGGGATTGCTGGAGATGGATCTATTTAAACAAACTGGAATGGGAGCATTTCCTTGGGGTTTTTTTTCTGAGCACTCCAGTGCCTGGCTTTTAGGAAGAAAGCAGCAATTACCTCCTTGCCACCTTCTTTTTCCGTGTAGTGAAACAACTGTTCTGGAGTGGATCCAAGTAGGTGTAATTCTCTTGTGGATTCCATCTTTAACTTATTTGCAATAATTGCCTGAACAAGCCAGAATTTATCTGGAAGGCCCTGGCTTGGATAAACTCCTGCTGTGCTGGGTGCAATTTTGTGAAGAGTGGGGGAGGCGTTGTGAGAGCAACAAATTAAAACTAATCTCATCTCCCGAAATATTTCATTACACAAACGCAGTTTATTATGCAGGGCTGCCCTTTGCAGCACGTGCGAGCTGCTGAGGCAGAGCGGGGCCGTGCAAAGGGAAGAATCAACAGAGCAAATCAACAACACGAATTTATTCCACCAGAAAACAACCACCTTGTGTAATCTGCTGCTGTGGGAGCTTGGAAAGCTTCCCTGACCTTGCTGGCACCTGGCACGTGCAGGAAAAAGGATTCTCCTGTAAATTGGGGTCCTTGTGGTGTCTTCTAACCCAGGGATCTCTGAAATTCCCTCATTCCCACACCTCAGACCGAGTGGGGAGTTGCCAAAGCGTTTGGATGGAGTTTAAATCCTTTTGTACAGCAAATATCCAAGAGCTTGTAGTCCTGGAGTTTCTCTTCTGCTTGTTTGTGGAATTTCTCCATGAAGATGTAAAGAACACAGAGAATTGGTGCACGTGGTGCTTGTTCACCCTTGGCTTGTGTGTCTGGGCATGAAAGAGCTCTTTTGAAATGTCTCTATTGTAAAACTGCTCCTTTAATTGATCCTGGAGCTTTGCTGCCTTGGGTAACCCAAAAGCAAAGATCCATCAAGGCCTGTGATCCCTTTCCCTCCTAAATTCTGTGAACCAGCTCTCTCCAGAGATGGTTTGGGATGAATAGAGGCTATTTCTGCTTCCTTTTCTCTCCCACTTCGAGCAGAGGTGAGGGGTTCTGTCCGGTGAGAGTTCTGGGAGCTGCTGTGAACAAAAGAGAAATAAATTCCCTGCTGGAATCCAGCAGCCCCTCCAATCAATGCCCTTCCCAATTAATTCCTCTGGATAAGCAGGACTCCTGGAAACAGCGTGCTGCTGTTAGCTCTGGCTTTAATTTATTTTGAAGAATGTGTAATTATCAAGCTGTGAGCAAATTGCCATTGCTTTCACCTGGCTCCTTTCAGGACTCATTGGCATTCAGAGGAGCCATTGATTAACGAGCAGCAGCAGCAGAGGACAGGGATGAGCCGGGGCAGCCACAGGCCACGAGCTGCGTGAGGCAACAATGCCTTGGCAGAGGGATAGCAGGCCCTGGGCTGCAAATATTACTCTCTAAATGGAGAAAAACAGTAAAAATCCACAGTTCTGGTGGCCCACGGACATCCTGTGCCTCGTGCAGTGCAGCAAGGCATGGGAAAGGTGGAGCTTTTTAAAAAACACCCAAGGATTCTTCCCCTGAGCCCTTTTGAGTGTCCCTTTTGCCTTTCTCCACACGTCTGGGACAAAGAGGAGCTGCTGGCAGCCTTCTGTGCTGTCATGTGTCATGGTGTGCAGGTCTCTGTGCTGAGCCCAGTCTGTATTCCCACTTTTAGAGGTTTGCCCGTGCCTGTGGTGCAGCTTTCTTTGATTTTCTGAACTTGGATTCAGAGCCAGGCTAGGGATGCTGAGCTGATGGATTTGGTTCCTCTTCAGTAGGAAAATTTTGCACTTTTCCCTAAATTTTTGGTCACTGCCAACCTTTTCATCCTGCCCTTATGACAATGACAATACAATGAGTGCCATCTGCACATCAGAGGTGAATTTGGGATAAACAGTAAGGGATGCTGAGCTGATGGATTTGGTTCCTCCTCACTATGAAAATTTTGCACTTTTCCCTAAGTTTTTGGTCACTCTCAACCTTTTCATCCCACCCTTATTACAAAGACAGTCACAATGAGTGTCACCTGCACCCCAGAGGTGAATTTGCAGGAGTTGGGATAAACAGTAAGGGATGCTGAGCTGATGGATTTGGTTCCTCTTCAGTAGGAAAATTGTGCACTTTTCACTCAGTTTTTGGTCACTGCCAACCTTTTCATCCCGCCCTTATTACAGTGACAATACAATGAGTGCCATCTGCACCCCAGAGGTGAATTTGGGATAAGCAGTAAGGGATGCTGAGCTGATAGATTTTGTTCCTCCTCACTATGAAGATTTTGCACTTTTCCCTAAGTTTTTGGTCACTCTCAACCTTTTCATCCCACCCTTATTACAAAGACAGTCACAATGAGTGTCACCTGCACCCCAGAGGTGAATTTGCAGGAGTTGGGATAAACAGTAAGGGATGCTGAGCTGATGGATTTGGTTCCTCTTCAGTAGGAAAATTTTGCACTTTTCCCTAAGTTTTTGGTCCCTCTCAACCTTTTCATCCCGCCCTTAGTACAAAGACAGTCACAATGAGTGTCACCTGCACCCCAGAGGTGAATTTGCAGGAGTTGGGATAAACAGTAAGGGATGCTGAGCTGATGGATTTGGTTCCTCTTCAGTAGGAAAATTTTGCACCTTTCTCTAAGTTTTTGGTCATTCTCAACCTTTTCATCCCGCCCTTATTACAAAGACAGTCACAATGAGTGTCACCTGCACCCCAGAGGTGAATTTGCAGGAGTTGGGATAAGCAGTAAGGGATGCTGAGCTGATAGATTTTGTTCCTCCTCACTATGAAGATTTTGCACTTTTCCCTAAGTTTTTGGTCACTCCCAACCTTTTCATCCCACCCTCATCCCAGTGACAACACAATGAGTGTCATCTGCACCCCACAGGTGAATTTGCAGGAGCTGGGATAAACACCAGCGTTGTTCTCCCGGAGAGCGGGGCAGTGTCACTCCAAACACAAGGCACTGATGGAGAAGAAGCAGGAGAGACGCTGGATCCCTCCTGCCTTGTCCCCTTCAGCCGGGATCATCTCAGGTGTCACTCACTGCTCTGCCCCTTTCCCAGCACGGGGAGGTTCAGTCCCTGGGTCGGTTGTGCCGGGTGTGACGCTGATGGGATGTGATGGCCCCTAACTGCTGGCAGACACAGACCTCCAAACGCTGCTTTTAGGGCTCACTGAGCAGGGAGCTCTTGCTGGGAAGCTCAGAGCACCACTAAGCAAGGCTGGACCAAAACTGCTTAATTTGGATGAAAAAAAAAAAATCATATATTCATCTTTGTGTAGTCCCACATTCCAATTTTTTCCCTTTATTTTGGGTGTTTTGGGGTTGTTCATTTGTTTAGGGGGAGAGCAGGCTTTTTGGCCGTGTTTTGTCTAAACTTCTTTGGGCTAAGCTGCAGAAGCACTGAGAATGCCCAGCTTTGAGTAAACCCTTGTCAGAAGTCAGAGCTGTGCAGGATCGAGCTGTGATCCCTCTTACTCGGGGACTTCACAGCTCCCTGCTGCTGCAAGAGTTAAGAATTGTGTGCTAACATAATCAGGTTCTGACTTAAGAGCCCTCTGGGCTGAGCGAGCTGTGAGCTGATAGCACGGGAGGCAGGAGATCAGCTCCAAAAGGGGGACAAACACTTTATTCTACTGAGTCTGCAGTGAAGGAGAAAAAAGAACAGCGTGGCATGCGAGCCCAGCAGCTCCTTAAAACCCCACTACAATCCATTTAACAAATTGTTTCTCCTCTATCTTCACCCTGGTTGTTCTTATTATTATGCCTGTTATCTGATGGTTATTTAATCTATATTTTGTAATTACTTCCCTTCTGTCTTTCACTCCAACATACATTCATTTTCTTGTTGCACTAATGCAGTGACCTACATTATCCGAGCTGTAAAAGTCAATTATGCTGCCTGTGATTTTTCAAGTGGTGTTTAGCAAATGGGTTTGTGTATTATCCACCCGTCACCTGGCTCCTTTACAAAAGCCAGGGTTTCTCAGGCACCTTTTAAAAGCATCTCTGGAAATACAACAGATTTTTTTTTTTCCCAGAATCTGGATTGTACTGGGAAGGAATAGGGAATGTCCTGCCCACTCCTAGGGACAATGTGGAGCGTGGAATCAGAAGTTTCTCACAGTGGATTGGGAATTTATCATCCCAAACTGCTGTGCAGTTTTCAAACTCTATTTGAGCCTGTGGATTTTGCATCTCTCACATTCAATACCAGGCTTTGCGTTAAAACCACGTTTGTGGTGTTAAAGGAACCACGAAATCATCTGTACCCAAAATCATCCGTACCCAAAATCATCCGTACCCAGCACACAACCACTTCCCAGGGGATGGCTGGGTGGGGACTGTTTGTTTTTTAATCAAGCCTCTCTCATTAATGCCTGGAGCTTCCCTGCATAAAGATCCTCACCCTGCAGCCTTTGCCAGGCTTCCTGGTCCAGCACTGAGATGTGAGCACGTTGCAGATGAAGTCTGGAGCCCGTGTTAACGAGCTCGCCAGGCCCACGCTAATTTTGTAGTGGAAGAAAAGGAGGTATCAGAGGGAATTTGATGGAGAGGGGTGCAATCATCACAAAACTCTGCCTCTCCCCTGGTGTGGAGGCTGATTGCTTTATTATTCCACACCACTACAGGGCTCAGCAGCCTCAAAGATCCACCAGCCCTCCGGCACACTGCAAAAACTGGAGTTCTTGGGGTGATGCTTACGAGGATTTCCTATTTTTATAGTTAAAGTTGGAAAATTTCTTAGGAGAATTGTCCTTCTCTCACGGTTTGGGGTTTCTCCCCCCACCCGCACCTCTTTATTGGTTACCCATATATACAAAAAAATTAAAACTGGTTTCCTGCAAGCAGGAACTTCTGTGCTGTTCAACAAGTGCTCTGGTGAGCGTCTCCTGATTTGAATGGGTGGCATCTTTCCCCCTCAGGCGTTTGGGGGTGGATCCAGTTGTGCCACTGTCATTTCCAACAGCACATTTGAGCCCAGCCTAAGTAGCAACTGATTTAGCTTGGCTTTTGTTCCCCCTCACAATCCCTCCTGTTAAAAGCAGCTGTTACTCCTTCATTTAAGGCAGAGCAGAATTAAATGACTCGCCCGAGGTCATGAGCAGAACTAGGAACAGAATTTCTTGCAAGTCTGAGCTCAGTGATTTAATTGCAAGCTGAGATCTAAAGGTGAACATTTGCACCAGAATATTTTCTTTTTGGGGTGGGTGTAGGGTCTGAGATTCTTGAGGGATTGTTCCAGGTGGTGGATCATGAACTGAGTTCCACCTGGTTATGTTTTTTATGTATTTTATGATACTTGTTTGTTTTTTTTCTTTCATGACAGCATTTTCCAGGGTGGTTTGCAAACATGATTATTTTTGGAAGTTACAAATAAATATCAGAATAACCAGGAGGCCCCCGTGAAATCTTGAGTAGAGCTGGGGAGTAAAAATAAATAAGGACATTTTAGCCTCATTTTTGAGCTTGTGTTCTCCCTTGTAACCCTGTCAGTGCCTGGGGCTGGGGAGCTGCAGGCAGCAACGAGCAGGATTTAATAGCTCGGCTGTAAATGTGAGAGCATCTTGTCCCTGGCTTTGCACAGATTGCTTCGGAGGCCTGGAAATGTCTGAATTCTGATCTGTGCTCACTGGGAGGTGCTCAGCAATCACATCTCACTGCTGTAAGCCCAGCTGGGAAGATAGACAGGAGCTGATGCTACAGGGAAAAAAAATCTCTATTTTGAGAACCAGAAGAGAAAATTTGATTTCCACCAGCCTGGTGTTTATGGACCGGTGTTCCCTCCTCTCCAGGAAGCCAATCTGAGCTTTCACGGGGCTCCTGCTGGAAGAAATCAAACAGCAAATTCCTGCCAGGTTCGTGGTGGCTGAAGGGCAGGGGAGGAGGGAGATGAGAGGAACGGGAGAAGGGCTCGGCAGGGGAGGAGGAACAAGCTCCTGTCGTCCTAATTGCGCTTCTGGAAACGCCTGGCAAATGCTGCTGACTGCTCTGAGTTCCCTCACGGACACCAGGGGGTCTCTGTTCCATGGACAGGGGACGTTCTGTCTGCTGCTTGGGGGAGAGGAGGGAAAAAGCCAGGCCAGAATTTGTGACATCGGCGTGTCAGCATTCCCCGGGACAGCGACGAGCTGATTCTACTCCAAAGAGAAAATTTTAACCAAAATTTTATTTATTTTTATTGGCTTGAGAGGGAGGGAGAGCTGAGAAGTGTTTCAGCCTCACCTTTTGGTGGCAGGGTTGGCAGTGTCCCCACGGCCACTCTCGGGCTGTGCTCGGACTGCAGAACTGGTGTCCTCTTGTTGGAAACAATGTAACTTTTATAAATTTTTATTTTTTGTCTCTCTAGTTAGGCTTAACTTGATTTTGCTTTGGGGAAAGGAATTTTCTTTAGGTTTTTTTAGGAGATGCAGCATCGCTCTGAGGAGATGAGTTTAACATCTCAGCAGACTGATGGGGAAATCGAAGAATGAAGATCTAATTAACACCAGAGGCAAGAAGATTCGGATCCAGAGAAAAACTGAATCCTGGGGGTTGCTCAGCTCTGGACCAATGAACTTGGAAACAGTGCATCTCTGTATAAAGTTTGGGGGGAAATCCTGCAAAATGAGGTGTCATGGAATGATTCTCTCAGCACACCCGGGCTGTGTGTGGATGAAGTGATTTCTGTGGTGCATCCTGGCCAGAACAACATCCTGGCCAGAATAAAGCAATGCCTTGACTCTCTAACGTTAAAAACGTTGTTGGAGGGGTTTTGTTTTTCTCTCAGCTTCGGTGACACTCTGCCACATTCCTCGTGTTCTTCTCCTCCTGCTCATTGCCTGGAATGTGCTGCCGAAGGGAAGCAGGATGGGCAGGAGGATGAGAGGCAGCCAGGTTGGTTTTGGAGCGTGTTTTGGAAGAGCAGGACACATCCATTGCCCTGGACAAGGATTCCCACCCCATTACCCTGCACAAGGAATTCCCACCCCTTTACCCTGGACAAGGAATTCCCACCCCGTGCTGACTCCCAGGAAGGCAAATCCTCCTTAGTGAGAGCGAAATCCTTTGATGGCCTTTGGAATCCTCTCCCAGGAGCCCCAGGCAGGTGTTCAGTCACGGATCCCTGCGCAAGGGCTGCCAGCTGATTCGGGAGCGCTGCTCAAGTGGAGGTTTCCAAGCCACACCTGAGGGAAGCATCCTTAGTGCAAGAGATTTGGTGCTTTAGACTAAGACTCTTTCTTTTTACCTGAGATTAACTTTGCGGGGGAAAGATGCCCAGTGGCCCAGCAGAATAATTACATATTTTCTCCAAATCCTCTCAGATAAAAGGAAGGGAAAACTCAGTATCTCGTAGCAGGAGAAAGATGCCTGCTTAGAGCAGGTGAGGGTGGTACTTTGGTGAAAATGAAGGTTTTCACTGCAATTCCTTATGCTCTTTATCCTGAAATTGCCACCCTGAAAATAACTTCAATCAAAAGCTGCTTATTGGCTAAAAGGAGTTCAGCGAAGGAAAACAAAGAGAAGGAAAAGAAAATAAAGGAAAAAAAAAGCCCGAAGTACTTTAAGGCTGGGGAGGGCAGAGGGGTGAAGGATTGGTGCTCAGGAGGAGAGGCTGGATAAATAAATCATTAGGAGTACTCAGAGTGTCTCCCCAGCCTCTCGCAGGGTATTCCAGCCCTGGGCTGCGGCTCCCAGAGGGAGAAGCTGGGCTTGTGCAGAGCTCCGTGCCTCCAGGGTGACTGAGCACTGGGCGTGTTCCCTCTCACTCGATGGGCAGCCGTTTATTTATATATTTATAAATATATTTATATATATATGTATGTATAGATATATTAAATATATATTATTTATATATTTATAGGACTGTTAACACTATTATTATATATACATATATATTTATATAAAATAGTTCTTG
>VZTF01006773.1:387027-403472 GCA_013397755.1 Cnemophilus loriae | reverse complement strand
GGACTATTAACACCTTTATTAAATATACACATACGTATTTATATCAATTAGTTCTTGCTGACCGATGTGTTGCAATGAGCACCTCTCACTTGATGGGCAGCCATTTATTTATATATTTATAAATATATACTTATTTATATATTTCTAGGACTATTAACACCTTTATTAAATATACACATACGTATTTATATCAATTAGTTCTTGCTGACCGATGCGTTGCAATGAGCACCACACGGAAAGCGTGGCAGGTGTGGGTTCAAGGCCCTGGAAAATTAAACAGGATGCCTCTTTTTGCACTGTTACATGAAAATACAACATTTCACCCAGCTGTCCTGAGCCTGGGGCAGATGCTTCACTAGTGGACCACCCTCTTTATGTAGTTTTATGGCAGTAGAGGATGTTATTGTTGAATTATTCATCTCTTTTTTTGTCAGGTTCTAACTCACCCCGGCTGTCTTCCCTCCTCTGCCGGTCCCTGTTTTCTCATGGCTCAATCAACACCAAAAGCAACGTCCTCAGCTGCCACTCGTGGAACTGAAAGCTGGAAAAATCCCTCACCATGTTCTGCAATATTCTGGCTATTGCAATGATATCTGTGCTTTGATTACTCAGAAATGGAACTGGAATTCTTTGGCCGGTTCAGGTGGTGTTGGTACAGCTGCAGCTGGTTTCAGGTAACTCCAAAGGGTTTCTTTCATCCAGGTTTTCCCTGGAAGGATGAATGAGGAAATAAGGAAATGAGGAAATATAGGAAATAAAAATTCCTATAAAATAGGAATAAGATGCTATTAAGACTTTGAATCTTTTTCCTAACTGCTTCCTCCATCTGCACAAAGAAAGAGCCAACTTCCAAAATCAGCATTAATATTATTCCTATTTTTCCTAAAGGTTTGATCCTCCAGGGCACTCTCCCTCCTCTTTTATAGCAGTCACTCTCCTCCAAGCTGTCCCAGGCCTGCACAGGAGGCAAAGTTGATATAAATGTGAAAAATCTGGTTCTTAATTCACATTTCAGAAGTAGCCCATGGGCCCTGCACTGGCTGGGGCAGGAATTCCAGGTCGCTAAATGGGGCTTGTCGTTGTTTGGCTGGAATAAAGCAACATTATGGTCATTTCTGATTGCTGAGGTTGTGGTTGGGAACAGGGGTGTACTTATAAAAATGGGGCCAGCCAGGCTTTGCTACCGTTCACAGTCAGTGCAGTTTGGGGCCTGGTTTTTAGGAACAGTAAAAAAACAATAACTATTAAAAAAAACCCAAAAAACCAAAAACAAAACCAAAAATAAACAAACAAACAAAAAAAACCACACAGAAAAGCCAACCCCAAAAACCAAAAAAACCCACCAAAAAACCAAAAAAAAACCACACAGAAAAACCAACTCCAAAAACCAAAAAAACCCACCAAAAAACCAAAACCAAAACCAACCAACCAAACAAAAAAAACCCCAACAACCCCCCCAAAACCACCCCAAAACCCAAGCCAAAACAAAAACAAACAATCCCCCCAAATCCCCCCCAAAAAACCCCAAAACCAAAAAAACCCCTACAACCTACCCCAAAAAGGCTTCGATAGCAAAAGCTAAATGAGATAAAAAACCCTGGCAGAGGAAGACGGAGATCTCACCAAACTGAACGCAGCCAATTTTAACATTCCCAGCGCCAGAGGCAATTTGGGGCAGTGTAACCGGAATGGAAAAAGCACATTCCTGAAGCTGACTTACAGAACGCTGCTTTTGAGTCCTTAATGATGATAAATCAATGATCTAGAAAATAAAATCCCTTTCCCATTATCCAGACGGGCACGCAAATTCTTCGCCGACTTTGAGACGGAGGCACCCAAACTTTTCAATTAGCGTTTCACGTCCCACTACCTTAAAACGAGCAGTAATTAAATTGGAACGGTGCAGACACTCAGGGAGGAGCTGCCTTTCTGTCTCTATAAAACGGGGCCTGCTGATTGATACAATCCTCGAACTCAGCTGAGGGATTCTCTGCTCACACCCTCAGAGATGCACTGGAGCAGAACTCCGAAATTGAATTACAACCTTTGTATCGAGCCAAAGAGCAAAGTTGTGATTATCAGGTCCTGCCTCTCTATTTCTTCCTTCTGAACTCAACTTTCCCCCGCCTTTTTTTTTCTGTGCCTTGACGAGTTTCTTATCTCCAGTGATGTCCTGGTGGCTCTGCCTTCATTTGGGCTGTGCCCAAACCAGAGCAGAAAAAAGGGCCAGGGAGGATTTGGGGGAGCTTGGGGCTGAGTGGAAATTTGCTTTGTTAAATCTTCAGCATCTCAGAAAAACAGGTGGCAGCTGAGCAGCTTCATCCTGTACAGACAGACTTGTCTGTGTTAGGGGAGTGAGAGGGATTTAAATATTCTTTTGTCTCTCAAAAATGCTAAAATTTGTCAGATGATATTTAAACGTGCCAAGGGTTTCCAAAGGTGGGAACGGTGGGTGTGCCACACACACGGAATGTTGCCTGCCTTAATCTGACAAAGGAGTCTCCTCCTATCCAGAATGGGAGGAAATAATGGGATTTCTGTTTGTCAGCGTAATTAATTGGAACTTGGACAAGTTTGGGTCAATTCCCAGACCTCAGAGTTCACCCCAGCTGCACCACCTAAAGGATTTTGCTCTGCTGAAGTAGCAGAAGTAATTCGATGTCTGTGAAAACCTGGGAGTTTTGGAGCTGCATTTCTTTGCCCTGGCAGCTCGAGGCGTTTCACTGCAGTGCACCCCTGGGTGTTTCACTGTTGGGCTGTGCTTGATGCAGTGGCCGAGGTGTTTGTCATGGCAAAGGTTTATTCTGGACAATTCACGTGCCCAGAACATGCAAAGGAAGCCCAGCTCCCAAAATTCTGGCTCCACTAAACTCGGATTATTGAGGGTCTCAGTTTAAACCTTAAAGGGAAAATCCCAGGGGAAACAGAGACGTGAGATGACAGAAAAACGGCAAAACTCTCTGGAAATAAGAGGGCCAATTCTTCTCTTTTCAGCTCCCACAGGTTTGATGATGTGAATGATTAAAGCAGGGTATAAAGTCACTTTTTACAATAGTGGCTGTCATAATTTCCCAGTTTCCTGGGTGTAATGGCAGTGGAATTACATCCCATTTTGTTTTCAAATACGTAAATACCACTTATCCTTATGACTAGAAGGTTAATTTCATGACAGCATAACAGCCTTGGATATTTTTCTTAATGAAGTGCTTCTAAACCCCAGATATTTAACTACATCATATTTATGTTGTAATTATTCCTACTTGCCTGGTGCATTTCCAGTTACATAAATTGTGCTGGTTTCAAACAGGCTCAAACAAATGCATTGTGTGCTGTAATTGTTGGGTAATTACAGCGTGGTTAGATGGTGATGAATGATGTTCCAGCAGAACTTTTTCTCTTTTTAGCTCATTTTTTAAAATTATTTACTGTCCCCCCAAGGTTCCTGGACAGGTTTCGTGCCCCTTTCTTTGACCTTTAAGGCAGGAAACACCAGGAGAGTTGAATCGTGACTTCCTCTGGATTAATCCTCCTGGTTAATTGGCTTCAGCACCCAAGAGATCACAGAGCTGATGAGATTTGTCCTCAGAAAAGCCCCGGGCTTTGGAGGCTTTGATTTTCTAATGAAAAGCTGTCGTCCTCCCTCTGTCAGGACGTTTGCTGCATGTCCATGTCTTGCCTTAAATTTACCTTTTCATGGGAATTCCCTGGGGATTTTGTTGCGTTTGTCTCCTGCCCCTCTGTCATGTTTGACCAAGTTGTCTCAGATTTATTTGGAGAGCAGAAGATGCAGATTAAGACATAAAACCACTGCGAAAGCCTGAGTTTTGTTTTCATGGGCAACAGGGTTAAAAATCTGCGTATTTCCAATAAAGCTGTAGGCAGAAGAGTCCATTTATACCGACTTTTATTGCCTGTCCTAAAACTTAAATTTAATACAACTTCGGGGGGGAAAAAAAAAAGAGTTCTAGCCTGACTCTATAGCAATTAGGATAATGGAATTGCTAATGAAGTGCCAATATTTGCTCTGTTCCACGTGCTCAGGGACACCTTCACAGGTACGCTGGCATTCCCTTCCCTTAAGCTGGGATCTGCAGCTGCCTGCTGGAATTCCAACTGCAAACACTTTGCCTTCCCCGTTTATCTTTTAGCACAGATCAATGCCCACTGAAACCTCCACAGTGGCTCTTTAAACAGCCCTTCCTTCCCCTCCTGTTCATCTCTGGACAGAATGTTCCCTTTTCTGTGCCCCGTGGTGTTCAGAGCCTGCTGGAAAATTATTTCTGGGCATCTTGCAGGCTGTGCTGTGGAAAGAACTCCCTGGGTGCCTCCCAGATGCCCGAAATAAATGGGCAGGGCTCCCTTGATGCTGAAATCCCACTCTTGGAGGGTGTGGGGTTCCTGCTGAAGTCCTGAGGATCACCCAGGGCTGGGAATGAGATGGTCCAGTAAATATTCCCGTGGCCACGAAGAGAGGCCCTCAACATCTCCGTGCTCTGGCTGATGCATCCTCTGTTTAATCACAAGAACTCGCTAATGGAACCATTTCTTCTGCCCAGACCTAGCCAAGAATAACCACAGTCACATTTTTAGAGGGCTGTCAGTCCAAGCTTTGATGTTCTAATTCTGCACATACAGAATCCCGGGGAGAAAAAAAAAAAAAAATAAAAAAAAAAAGAAGAAGAAGAAAAAAGACTATTTTGGAAGCAGCCAGGCATGAAAAGCAAAAGGTTGTTGCATCTGAGCTATTAAAGAGACCGAACACAGCAAGCTGATAGTTCAGGGTGTTAACTCCTGATACTGCTCCACAGCACACCCTGGGTATCTCTCCCTGCTCGGTGTCACACCGGGCTGTGATTTACAGGACCTCTTTGGGAAGCGCTGCTGCTTCAGCTTTGTTCAGGTGTTTGTCACTGTCCCCTCACAGCGAGCACCGGGAGATTTCTTCTCTTCCCCAAGGACACAGGACACTTTCTCAGGCTGCTGTTGGACCCTGATTTAGGAACTTTATTTCCTCCCCCAGTAAAGCTCTCAAACAAGAGCCTTACTGGCTTTAACAGCAGCTGAAAACTTCCTCGTGCCAGGGATGGAAAAGTCTGGACCTGTTTTATTTTTTATTCCAAAAACTGAGCACCACAAGAGTGCACAGCTCATCCCCTCTGAAGCCCCTGCTTTGCTTGTGGAAGGAGCCTGAAGCAATTAAGACAAAATCGTGGCCACCTCGGGGAGCTCCTGAAACTGAGGAGTGAGAAATGCCAGGCAACACCTAGAAAATAACAGATTTTTAATTTTATTAAAATTTTTTAATCACTTTGGGAAAGGCGAGTGGCTGTTAGAAGCCAATGCAGATTCCGAGGAAGGGAATATAAGGATGAGGTGGGGAGTGGCAAATGCTGCGGGGGGAAGGGGGAATGTCACATTCAGGGCCAGAGCTGCCACTGCCCTGCGTGTCACAGGGACTGAATATTGCAGGAAGGTCTTCAAAGCCACGAGGGCAATTGTTTGCAGTTTGTAGAGCAAACCTGCAGGAGCTGAGTGCTCGCTGGGTATTTGAAATTCCCTTTTAGCCCCTGAACCAGAAACAACAAAAAAACCCCTTCCAGACGTGCACAAGCATTTTCACCACCACCGAAGGGCATCTTTGAACGAGTCCTTAAAACAGAGCTGAGCTTCTTGATTTCCTTGGCCTCGCAGAAGCCAGCAGAGGTATCCCAGCTTCTGTGCCGTGAATAAAGCAGTGGAATTCCCTCCCCAAAAAGCATTTAGCACACAAGCTGAGCTGGGGGGTGCTGAGCAGAGCAGCAGCACGAGGCTGGTGCAAAGGTGGGGATCCAGCTGTGCTCCATCCCGGCCTGATGGATTTGCCCTTCAAAGGGAGCAAATCTTCAGAAATCCCTTCCTGCAGATCTGTGCTCCGGTTTTGTGGAGCTGCACCACGACCAGAGCCCTCCTGAGCCCTTCCCCACAGCTCACTCACTCACAGGGCCGGGTTCTGCCCCCGAAGGAATCAGATGTTTCCACCCAGGGCTGCCTCCCCTGCCTCTGCCCCGTGTTTTAAATCCCAGCAAATCAGCCCCAGCGTGGTTATTTGTACAGTGGGTGGGTAAATATTCCTTGACTTCCATACAAACACTCCGGATCTCCAGAGATTTAGGCCCCCTAAAGAAAAGATTATTCTTTGTCAGTGGCACATAAGCATCAATTTGGGGGATTTTTCATAAACAGAGCCTTCCTGAGGGCAGAATTATTGATTTACTCCTGACCTAGCCCAGCACAAGCGTCACGAGCAGCAAAGGCTCCTCTCAAATTGGGAAGTTCTGCTTTTCCTTTAACTTCATTATCAAAACATTCACCGCTCTGAAGGCTGTAATAAAGCAGCCTACTTCTGCCAGAGATAAATTCTGTTTATGATCTGAGCCGTGGCTCTGATAATTGAGACCTGAATGCCAGAAAGTCATAAAAAAGTTCCCCGTGGTCATGAAGTTCCCTCCAGTTTGCTTTTCCCGCACTAATAATCTTATCTTTCCCACATTTTTCTCCTGTTAACCACGGCACATTGAATTATCCAGTCCCTGCAAGGAGCCTGAGCAGTCCTTCTGTACCTTATGGGTTGTTAGAGCTGCATTTCATTAAATAATAAAGCAGCACACGGTGTTTACTGGAATAACAACACATTGTACAGGCCGAGATAAGCTGCTGTCAGGAAGTGTCTGGTGAAGCACAGGCAATTCCAGGGTTTGTTCTTTATGTTTCTGACATTGTTGGGGGAATTTCAATTCTGCATCCTGCAAGAAGAGCTCGCCGTGGTTGTGTGGCCCCGAGACAGCACCCGAGAGGAGCAGCACCCAGCCTTGTGCTCCCTCCTCTGTGCTGCTCAGCCCTGCTGTGCGAGGGGATTCACCCAATAAACCAGAATTTTTTTAAAAAAAAAAAGCCCAGAAAGCTGTGAAAGTGGAGCATTAAAAACTCAGAGAAAGGGCTAAACTGGTGTTGGTGAATGGCGAACAAACCAGACCCTGCAGGGAGAATAATTCATCTTTGTCAGCAAAAATTCATCCCACAATGAGCAAAAAATTGGGGCTGAGGTTCAGAAACATGCAGAAAGTTCAGCAGCACCTAAATTCAGGGTGCAACACTCCCAGTGCAAGAGTATTGGAAGTTTTTTTGGGCTGAACAGAGCCTGGCACGAGTCACAGGGTGCTCCTGTTTCAGCCCCCGCTGGGTGAAGGGGAGCAGAATCCTGCTGGGTTATAACCTGGGGTAAATCTCACTGCAGCAGGAGGTTCCCACTGCTCTTTCTGCTGTTTTTATTACTTTTTATGGCAATATTTAAAGGAAGTTTAGCACTGTGTTGCTGTGCCAGCAACCGGGCAAAAAGAGAGCGAGAGCTGTGACTCAAAGCACTTCTGTCACTCCTCTCGTCCTGACTCAAAGCACTTCTGTCACTCCTCTCGTCCTCTCCCAGGACATTTCCATCGAGCCACGGGACCATTGTAGCACTTACCACGCTTTTCAAACCTCAGAAATTCCTGTTTGCAGATGAAAATGCTGCTCCAGGGTGTGGCTCAGAGCACGCTGGTGTCCATTATCTTTGAGCTTTGCAGGTTTGGGGTGGGGAGGGTAATAAATCATTCCTTTATTTGCCACAGAAACCATTTTCCTCAGAGCCTGGAAAGTTTTTATGAGGTTTAGGGGCTCTTCAGGAAATGGCAGAGGCAGGTGATGCTTTTTCCCCTGCTGGTGTGGGACTGAAGTTTTCGAGGGGCTTTTCCTCTCCTGCTGCTCTCGAGTGTCACATGAACCACTGGAGCACTCGGATTGTGCCAGACCAGAACTAGCTCGTGCTTTGTCTAAGACTCTTCTCTCAAGAGGATAAAAACCTGGAATTTCTCTGAGATTTTCCCTTCCCCTCTCCCCCTGCCTTTCCCTGGGCAGCAGTGCTTTCCTCAGCCTTCTTGCTCCATCCAGGACAACCTCAGACCGTCTTTTTCTCTTATTTTCCCCCCATATTCCAACCGTGTAATCAGCTGGAGCTCTGCTTCAAAGGAGGAAAGGACAGAAATATCAGCTGGTTTCTCTGCTGCCAGGCAGTTTCTGAAGCTGTTTTCTGCTGCTTGCCAGCGTGCTGCCTGGACACCTGTGGCCTTTGGAGGAGCACAGCCTCCCCTAAAGCTGCTCGTGCCTCTTGCAGCGGGATTTTCCTGAGGATTGGGAGTCTCAGGTGAGTGAAAAATGAGGGGCAAATTCATCAAAGCATCTCCTCCTGCTTTGCCCTTGGACCACGCAATTGTGTGGAGCCGCACGGATTTTGGGTGCTAATAAGCAAAGGAGCAACAGCAAAAAAAAAAAAGGCAGCAGTGATTTGTTTCCAGCATGTGCTGCTCCATCATTAGCTGATTCCTCTGGAAAATTACCACCAGGGCAGCTCTGCTGACTGGCACATGGATAATGCATGAACGGAGGCATCAAACTTTAATGCACCCTTGGCAGTGCTCTGCCTCGCTCTGGCTGCGACACCAGCTCCGTTTTTGGGTCCCCACACTTTGTCACACCCTGGGTGACACCAGTGCCGCAGAATGAAGAGCAACCAGCCACAGAGGGGTTTTTTCCCTCATGCAATGTCATTTATGGGGGTTTTTTTTACAGATTTGTGGAGCCCGAAAGCCTCTCTGCGTTTATCCTGAGCCCAGGGTTCTTCCCTTTATAATTACCAACACACATGGAGGGCAAGCCTTGCCCCAGGGAGGTTGTGATTTAAACAGGAATGCAAAAATGAAGTTAGTACACACAGCAACAATAGATGAACAAGCCCAAGCCTAAATATTTTGTGATCCGGGTCTTCTGCCGCCAATAGATTGTAATTTATCCATGTTTTTCTTTGTATAAAATTAAGAGAGAGTGAATCTGGCTTGATAAGTGTAGAGAAATAAGAGTTTAACAGGAAAATAGGTGAGGGAAGTAAAAGGTTGGACTCTATAAAGAAAATGCTTTCTTCCAATTTAGATTTCTGACAGGGGCATTTGCAGGAGTCTGAATACTTTTATTTACAGGTTCGCCTTACAATTAGCAGCCAGCGTGGCAGATTAATTCCTCACATTCCAGGAATTCCTCCATCCGCCCCTGGAGAGGGCACACTTCTGCTCAGGCAGAGAGGAAGGGAGAGATGCAGAAAGTTCAGTTCTGAGATTCCAGAGCTGTGGAAAACTGTGATGGGATTTAGGCACAGCCTCAGGGGTTGCAACATAACTGAGAACTGTGTGGGTTTGCAGCCCTTCTGGACTCGAAGGCAGCAGCTGTGTGGTTTTCCCTGTGAGCTCCAAGGGGAGGAAATTTAAGAAGGAGGAATGAGGTGGGAATGTGCAAGGACAGGTCTCGGCTTTGGGCACCAGAAGCCTGCACTGCTGAGCACTGCTGGATAACCAGGCTGCCCCAGAGGCACAGCACAGCAATCCGTGGGCTCTGCTGGTTTCCAGATTCTCACTTCTGGCACAAACTTCAGGGATCACCCCAAGCTGACTGTCTAAGTTTAGCTGCTCACCCTGTTAAATTAAATTCACTGCGTTCAGCAGCATCCTGAAACATGATGTATGTGTTAGCTCAAAGAGAAAAAAAAATATTGACCCAGCAGTATAACATCTCCAACAGGAACTGCAGGCACTGGGATAATTATATTGAGATTTGGAGCCATGTATTTTTGAACTAAACCACTCAATGACTTCATAGATTTCCTTACTTTCTTCCCTCCTGCAAAGAATTATGTTCTGCTGCAACTCTGTAATGCCAAGCTCCTTTACATTTCCAACCCACGGGAGAGTTCACAGCATTACTAATTTTGTTCCTCCAAGCCAGCAGGTTTTCATTTAATAAGGGGTAACGGCGTGGATTTATTCCAGGATAATCCAGCAGCTTTTCCAAGTGGGAGCACAGCATCTCCACGGGGCTGGGATGCATCCCTGCCCTCCTGCTGCCTGGGATCCCACTGTGAGCTCGGGGCTTTGCCAGCTCAGAGGGGGATTTGGGGAGCCAGGAGGACTGAATTCCCTCCCTGCTGTTGCCATGAGGTCCCAGGTCAGCCTTCATTGCTGAGGGGTGATTTCGTGGTGCTATTCCTGAAACCTGCGCCAGCTATTCCACTCTCAGGGGCTCCTTGAGCTGTTCTTGCAGGTGGCTCCAATTCCCTTCACTCCATTCCATCGGCTGGGAACGGGGAGGAATCTTCCCCACATTTCTAAGGGCTGAAGCTGCTGTGGGTTCCTGGGGGCTGGGTTGTCCTGGGGGGTTTGGTAACTCCTCTGCTGGCAGGAAAGAACAACCCTTGGAGGCAGCAGGAGCAGCACAAAAGTGCCCGTCAGGAGGAGTTCAGGGAGGAAAATGGGGACAAAACGATTCCCTCTGTGAGCAGATCCATTGGGAGGAGTTCAGGGAGGAAAATGGGGACAAAACGATTCCCTCTGTGAGCAGATCCATTGGGAGGAGTTCAGGGAGGAAAACAGGGGGACAAAACGATTCCTTCTGTGAGCAGACCCACCAGGAGGAGTTCAGGGAGGAAAATGGGGACAAAACGATTCCCTCTGTGAGCAGACCCACCAGCAGGGCCTGAAGAAGGTTCTGGAGGCCACCACCCCAGGGAAAACAGCTCTGAAGGCTGCCAAAATATTCCTGGTGCAAGGAGACAGCAACACCTCCGTGCTGTGTGAGCTGAGGGGAAGGCAAGCAGGAAAAAAAAGCTTTTTTCTCCTCTTCCCCGCCGCCCATTATTCACTTTAAACATTAACCTTTTAGGGAAGTAGAAAACAATCACACATGCTGGAAAGAAAAATTGGTTTGGTCTTTTCTGTAATGGCTTTCTCAGCTCCAAGAAAACGTGAAAGTTAATTTTAAAAACAAAGGCAGAACAGAGAAGGGCTGGGAGTAATGGGAATGTGAGGTGGGTTTTGATCCTTCCTCCAGCACTCACTGGGCTGCAGAAGGATCAGCTCGAACTCAGCAGCACAAAGCACTTGATTAATGTGAAGAAAACAGGAAACTTTTCCCTGTGGGGAGAAGAGTAAACTTAACTTATAAGGTGACAGAAAACAGTGGTTTCATTTTCAGGTTCCTTTTTACTGAGGTAAGGTTTTTATTGGGGTAAGTAATGGGCACCCTCTTTGCTCTCGGAGTTGTCAGAGCACCTCTCCAGGCACCTTTTGCATATTTAGCAGCAGAAAGGAGGAGAAAAGGGTGGAATTTATGGAAGGTGCCATTAATTACTGCTCACCCTTCTGTTGTGATGGCAGAAAGTGGTGCATTCGTAAGAGGTGTGCACCACAGGCACAGTAAACAGGCAACAAGCCTGGAACACTCGCAGTGCTGGAAAGAAAACTGTCAGCTAAAAAATCCCCCCACAAACCTGTCAGGAGGAGTTTTATCAGAAGTCATATAAATTCAGTTTATGACCTTTGTTTACGTCTTTGTTCACTTCCACTGATACGGTCACAGATTTTTAGTTCAGTCAGGGGGAGCTGTGGCATTCCGGGCTTGGGAGATGCCTGGGAGCGTTAAATGCCATTAGAGGAGTGATCACGGCAGGAAAGAAAAACAGAGGCAGCTGAAATCTGGGCCATGCGCCTTTCAGGAGACAGAAGCTTCATTTAAAATGGGTGGCACGGTTTGAAAGGAAGTGCTGAGCACCTGGCAATGCTTCTGGGGGTTGTGCAGGAGAAATCCTGACACTTGGTTAGAATTTAACTGCGGTGATTTGGGCTTGATTCGGAAAGTCCTGGCTTTGAGGTGTGACCAGGGGCAGGGGGAGAGGTTCCCGACCTGTGTGAGGGAGCAGAGCCGGGTCAGTGCAAAGCAATCACAGAATAAATGCATTTTCCTCTGAAAGATCTTAAATCACTCAGGTGCCTTTCAGGAGCAATTTAAGAGACTCAACCCGACGCTTTTGGGATGCTCTTGGAGCGGCTTACACAGCAAACCAGCGGCCCTAAAAGAAGTTTCACTCTTGCATTTTGTCTTTTGTTTCTCCACTCTGCTGCTTCTGCTCTAAGGTTGGGCTGACAACACCCGGGTGCTCCTGCGGGGGAAAAGCAGAGCAGGTTCTGGGGGCACCCCAGGGACATCGGGGACTCCTCTGCTCACACGTCTGGGGAGGCAGCCAGGGCAGGGGGGTGAGGAGCAGGCTGCAGATTTAACCCCTGCTCCTCCAAAGAGCTGCTCATTCTGGGCAGAGAGATTCCATCAGCCACAAGTTCTCCTGGCGCTCCTCGGGCATTTCATGGCATCCCCCCCAGGTGCTGGGGTTCCAGGGAGTGGAGGGGAACGTTCTCCCACACTCCTGCGTATCCCGCGTTTCCAGAGTCACCAGTTCCACCTTTCACAGTGGATAAGACACTGCAAAAGTGAGGGAAGCAGCGTCTGGCACCTCGATACAAAAATCTCCTGACACTTACTCATAGCCATCGACTCAGTTATTCATCTCACTCTTCCTGCGTTAATTATGCTGCTGGCTGAGTGTGTGACTTATAACTCCTTTCTTCCCTTCCCACAGACTAATTCTGGAAGCTGAGCCAGCCTCAGAAGGAAAAGCTGCTCGTCCCTCTCAATGGAAGGCTCTCTCCACTTATCTCCTTGCCACAGAAGAAAGTCTGCTGAAAAGTCTGGGGAATGAAAAGGCACAAATCTTGGCTTTGTTCCTCCCCGCTCCCTGGAATCCCAGCACCTGTGGAGGATGCCGTGAAATGCCCCAGGAGTGCCAGGTGTCAGGAAAATTAATCCACAAACACCAGAGGTTTATGTCCAGAAAGGAGACAGAGAACCTGCTCTGCTTTTCCCCCGCAGGAGCACCCGGGTGTTGTCAGCCCAACCTTAGAGCAGAAGCAGCAGAGTGGAGAAATAAGGGACAAAATGCAAGAGTGAAACTTCTTTTAGGGCCGCTGGTTTGCTGTGTAAGCCGCTCCAAGAGCATCCCAAAAGCGTCGGGTTGAGTCTCTTAAATTGCTCCTGAAAGGTACCTGAGTGATTTAAGATCTTTCAGAGGAAAATGCACTTATTCTGTGATTGCTTTGCACTGACCCGGCTCTGCTCCCTCACACAGGTCGGGAACCTCTCCCCCTGCCCCTGGCCACCCTCACAGCCAGGACTTTGCAAACCAAACGAAGATGAAGAAGCCATCCCAGTGTTTTGCCTGCTCCCACATATCAAGGAATTAGAGCTGCTCATGCCACAGAGGTGGCAGCAGCAGGGGCTCCACGGCCCGTGCAGCACGAAACCCACACCAGGGAGGGGCAGCTGCGCTGGCAGCAGGAGCTGGGAGAAGCCTCAGGTACTGCTCCAGGGCTCCAGGAGGAGCTGGAGATAAAAACCTGCTTTGCCTGGCATCGATCATGCCGTGCACGGTGCCCACAGCCCCGGAAGGCAGGGCAGGCAGCAGCTCCCCCCAGAGCAGTGCCAGAGCTGTCCCTGCACAGCCCGGCTGCCCTGGCGCCTGTGGCAGAGCGAGATCAGCCCGGCCCTGTGCTCCTGCTGGGTTCTGCTGTCACTGACAGCTCCCCCCTTGCCTGCAGCAGCGCTTCCACCGCCCCTGCCCGTGTTTTCGGAGCGTTGTTAAGGATTTAGCAGCGATCCTGCATCCCTTTACACACGCTCTCTAATTGCTTTTTGCCTCCAGCTCCGCACCAGGAGGTGCTGCAGGGACACCCAGGGACATTTAGAGCAAGGTTCCTTTTAGATGAGACACCTGATCAGCTGCTGGCTTCACTCTCCTCTCCCAAATTCCACGAGAAAGCAGGATTTCCCATAGAGGCAAGGGGAATCAATTAAAATTTGTGTTTTACTTCTCCACTCTGCTTCTTGTGCCCTAAGGCTGGGCTGACAACACCCAGGTGCTCCTGCAGAGGAAAAGCAGAGCAGGTTCTGGAGGGCCACAGCACCCCAGGGACATCAGTGACTTCCAAAATTCCACAAGAAAGCAGAATTTCCCATAGAGGCAAGGGGAATCAGTTAAAATACCCGTTTCAGGAGGCAGAAGCTGCTTGTGCCACGGCAGGGAGTTTTTCCCAGAGCACCTGAGTTCCAGTTTCAGTCTTGGCTTATGAAAATCTGCTCTCCTTGCCCTCTCCCAGCCCTGCTAATAAAGCCTGGCTGCCTGTGCCAGAGGGCTCTGATGGACCAGGACCTCGGGCAGAGCCAGGAACAAGCTCTGAGCATGGAAGGCAGGTGAAATAAATGGCCCTTGGTGTTTCCCTGCGGGTTTTGCCCGGAAGAAGCTGCAGACCTCCACAGCAAGCTCTCGTGTGGAGCTGGCTGGGATAACTGGAAATCTGCTGGAGAACGGAAACATGTGGTGTGCTCAGTGCCTCAGAAACCCCACGTGAGCTGTGGGTTTTTTTTTTTTTTTTTTGTGGGATAAAATCTCTCTTTTGCCTAGCAGTTGGCTTTTAAGAGGCTTAATTATGGGAGTTTGCCCCCAAACTCTGGATTTGAGCAGCGCCCCGTGCCAAATCTCTCCGGCAGCTGCTGTCCGTGCTCAGGCAGAGCAGAATTTCCTCGGCTTTTCCCTCTCTGTCCCATCACTCCTCCCGTTCCTGGTTCTGTGCCCTCTGCAGTTTGCTCCCTGTTTTACCCAGCACAGTCTTTGTGCTCGCCGGGGGTTGCTCCAGCTCCTCACCAGCATTAATTCCTTTCACCTCGTTAATATTTCCTCCCATTCCGTGGCTCTCTCCAAAGGGGGACGCAAGAAATCCAGGAAAAGCCTGGTGCTTATTCCTTGAAGTGTTGCCATGTGCTGGCTAATTGAAAGGAGAGAGAAAAATACCCCCATGCTCTGCAGCTGCACTGCAGCAGAACTCCGTTAAATAGGTGTAAGATGTTCAAAACTATTGGCTCTTCACAGCCACCACCACGCTGGCTTTCTGAATTTCTAAATCAGTCCTGGCTTAAGCAGGCAGCATCCATAATTGGTTTTTTAATTTTATTTTATTTTTTTTTCCAGGTCTTTTCTCAGGGATTGTGTTCACAAAGCAGCAAGATGAGGATCTGGGGGCTACAAGCTCCTACAGAAGAATGAGACCGTGCTGGGTTTTTCTTCTATCAGAATATTTTCGTGCAGTTAGGCAAAAGAATTTGAACAAGTTTAATATCTTGTTTCAGCAGTTAGGCAGGACAAAAGTGTGCCAGCTCCTGAGATAGCTGGAAATTGATTATTTATTTATTAATATCAGTGTGAGGGGTGGTGCCTGTGCACAGGAATGAGCCCTCCTAGGAACAGCTCCTCAGCCTCCAGCAGTTTGGGGTTAAGGTGCCACAGATTTTCTGTGGCTGCTGTTCTGTTGGCCTTGCTGTTCTTTCAGTTTGCAAGCACTGAAAATAAAATGAATGCTGATTTTTAAAAAAAAAAAAATCAGGTAATTTTGGATGGATTTTATTTAATGTGAATTGTAGCTAAGAGTGTGAAATGGATTTTTTGTTGTCCACATGAAGATGAGGTGAATGCAAGAGGTTCAAATCTAAGAATATTCACATTATTAATTTCAAGTCGCTTGAGGGGTCAAACCACAGAGAACAAATCTGTGTTAGATTATTTTCCCTGCAGTAAGAGGCTGAAACATTTACCTCAGACCTGCATTTGATCCAGGTGAGCCCTTAATTAATTGATTAGAGATGATTTGCTGAGATTTTCCCAGGAAAGAAGCAATAAAACTATTTTTCCATCACCTGAAACAGGTACCAGGTAAGAGATTTCAAACCAGGTCACCAAAGCCTCAAGTTTTAGGTTTCCCTGATGTTCTCAATTCAAAGTTGTTTCCCTCCTGCAGTGGAGCTCTGGCTGTGATATTCCACCCCCAGTGTTGCTCCTTTTTGTCAAAAATGATTTCTAGCCAATACAAACCAGAGTGCCCCTATTTATAAAGCCACTGTTCCAAAAGGATCTCTGCAGGAAGCACTGCAGCAAACACCTGTCTGCCCTTAAAAATAAAAATATCAACCTATATTTGAGGAATTGATAAAGGAACAAGGAACTACAGGAAATTCTCTCCTCAACAGAGGAAGAGAAGGAAAAAAGCAACAAAATTTTCTAGCTGCAAAAAGATGATCAAGACTCCTGAATTCTGGGTAAAAACCTTTGTAACTTCAGGAAAAAAAACCAGGTATCCACCTTGAGGATGTTACCGTGGGAGGATGTTTTCACAGATCTGAACTGTTGTCTGGAATTGTGCAATTTTTGGGGGGGAAAAATGGGGAATTTTTAAACTTTCCAATTAAACTCAGGTTTCCAAAGTACCCCAGTGCAGGGAAATGTCACAGCCTGATCATGGAGAGCACTAATCCTGGCACTGTCCCACTGTTAGTGTGGTTTTATTTAAGATGTCCCTGAAATCTCCTGCCTGCTGAATTCAGAGCAAATTGGGACAGTGGAATAACACATCACACTTCAGGAAATCTCTCCAGGATTTTGTCTCAAAAAA
>VZTF01006773.1:278263-386959 GCA_013397755.1 Cnemophilus loriae | reverse complement strand
ATCTAAGCAAATTTACAGCAAGTTTAAACAAAGTTCCTTACCTGAAAGCTGAGGAAATCACAGCTCTGTGATCACTTTTGCTCGGGTGTGTGGTGAATATTGAAGCTGCACAATGAAAACCAGGATTCCTCCTGAATTTTTAACGAGCTGTAATGGATGGACAAGGTGTTATCAGCCCTGCTCTGGGGACAATGGCAAAAGGAAAAGGAGGATGAAAGGAATGAAAGGAATCAGCTGAGTTGCTCTCCAAGCAGAGAATCCACCTCAGAAATGCAGCTCAACACTCCAACCATCCCTTTTCCACACTCAAGGAGCCTGACAGATCCTGAGCTGCTTTATTTCCCCAACTTTCAAATTTCTTATGATTCAGAGCTCTCTTCTTCAGGGCCTCCACTCCATCAAGAGCTGAAACCTGGCTTAAAAAAAAACCCCAAACCAACCAAACAAAACCTAAACAAATAAATTCAAAGAATCAATATGTGAAACAAACAAACAAAAAAGACAGACACCTTCCTGCCTTAAAAAAAAGAGACTGAATCAATAAAGGGTGAAGGCACTTCCCCACCTCACTGACTTTAGGAAAGACTAAAAAAAAAAGCTTTGCTACCTGCAACAATGAACATTCCAGTCTTTTGGGGGGTGCAGCTCTGCTTTTAAAAACTTCCTGCGACTTCGATGTGGGGAGCCTGGAGATTACACGAGGCAAATGTTATCCTTAGAGGTCATTAGCACCCGAGGAATTCTTCTTTGCACGGGAGGAGGCAGCGCAGCAGATGGTGCTTCTGAGCACGAGGTGCAACACAGCTGCTTCCCTACTTATTTATTTCTTGGCTGGCACAGCCAAGTGCTTGGGGTTGAGGTACAGGTGTAGAAAGGAAGGTGCTGAAGCTATTTTTTTTAGTCTTAATTCTGTTTAAGAAGAGCTCCAAGGTGTGCTCTAAGCTCTTCAAGGGGATTTTAGCAGGAATATTGATGCAGTGATCAACAAGACAAAGGCACTTTGCTGTGCCTGGTCACCTCGGGAGAGCTGGGGGTGCACATACAGGGGGAACATCGAGGCACGGAGTTAAACTGGGGCTTCTGAGAAGGAAAAGGACAAGAACGAGGAGTTTCCTACTTGTGGTCTGGCCGGGAATAGGATCAAAGTTGCCATCAGCGCCCCAGAGCAGTGATTGAGCAGCACCCAGGGCGGGAGCAGCTCAGGTACCTCGGGCAGGTGCAGGAGCTGCTCCAGGAGCTGCTCAGGTACCTCGGGCAGGGTGCAGCTCCAGGAGCTGCTCAGGTACCTCGGGCAGGGTGCAGGAGCTGCACAGGTACCTCGGGCAGGGTGCAGCTCCAGGAGCTGCACAGGTACCTCGGGCAGGGTGCAGGAGCTGCTCCAGGAGCTCACGCTGCTGCTCATCATCTTCCCTTGGCATTTCTCCCCCTCCCTGCTGCTCCAGGCCAGGCTGGCATCCCCCAACGAGCTGGGCAGCTCCAGCAAAGCCCTGCAGCCCCTCCTTGGCTCTGCCAGCTCCTCTTTTTCTTCTCTCCCACCTCCCAGAAGGATTTTTGCCCCCAGCTGGAATCTTTAGCAGAACAAGGCTCAGCATTCTGGGGTGTGCTTAGGTCAGCTCTGAGACAGCTGGAGAAGCCATGTGGATGACACAGAGCTACAGCAATCAAATAAATTAAAGGCTTTTCCTGAGCCTGCATTCCCTGTTTGTCCAGCAGCAGCCCCAGCACAGCCAGACCAGCACTGCAGGGAGCCCTCCCAGTCCCCACTCCCCACATCTGTGGGCAGGCAGTGCCAGCCCATCCCCTGCTTCCCTCCCTTATCCCACTGCCAGCTGCAGCCGAGGCCTCACTGGAGGCAGTGAAAGTGGCTTTTATTGGCTTACAGATACAAAACCACACACAGCAAACGCTTCCAGCAGCAAAACTGGAGCCCCTTGTTCACCAGGCCTCCCCCACAGCACCCACCACCACCATCATGCATTCGTAAGCATCTACTGGTTCTATAATCTATTAATTTAGGCTGATAATACTCATGCTACTGATACTTCTCTCGGACCATTAAGCAGAGCAAGTTATTACAAGCAGGGGAGAGGAAATCAAATAATGATAGGAAGCACCAGGAAGATACAAAGCTGCACCTTTGCAGGGTTTCAAAAAGGAGCTTTTACAGAGCAGCCCCCAGTGAGAGCAGAGCCAAAAGATCCTCACAAGCTTCTGGGGGAACAGAGCCCCTTCGTTTCCCTGCTCCACCCCTTCCAGGGGGAAGGCCTTCTGTGCTCCCCGCAGGGTGTGAGACAGCCAGGGACACCCAGCAGACAAGCAGTTTAAAGAAGACAAAAATAACGTCCTCTCATTGTCTACAAGGAGCACTTTCTTTACCAGGCTTTTTTTTTCCTGTTTTGCAGGTATCACACTGGGCACTTGGTCCTTTTGCAGTCCTCAGGAGCCTCACTCTTGGCTGGTGACTGCACCGGGCTTGGCTTTAGGTTTTTCTGCTGGGGCCTGGAGTTTCTTCAGCCACCTGCAGAGAGGGCTGGCCCTGCACACCCTGCCCTTGGGTCTCCTGTGCAGCCCTGAGCTGCTTTTCACCGTCCCCTGCTCGGTCTCCGCCGCAGGCTGCAGAGGCGAGCCCCTTGTTGCCACCTCCGTGTGCCCTCCGGCTGGCCCAGCTCCTGCAGCTCTTTCCTGAGTTGGAGCACGAGTTTTTCCATGTGGATGTATGGCAGGGAAATAAAGCCCAGCCTCCCCTGCCTGTCCTGCAGGAGGCCGGGCCTCTCCAAGCTCCCGCAGCTCCGTGCTTCTCACCGTTCCCTGGCCCACCGGTGGGGAACACGAGGCCGTTTCCCTTTTCCCTCCTTGCTCTTTGCCGTGCAGCCCTGCAGCATCTCCCTGGGGTTTCTCATTCTCAGGGTGGCTCACGCTGCCCCCAAACCCCCCATCCTGGGCTGGCTGGGCCGTGGGGACGGCGGGGACATCAGACACGGCTGTTCTCTCCTCGGCTGGCAGCCTTTCAAACCGCCTGAACCTCCTGCACCAGTACCTCCTGTGGCTGATCTCGTTCCCCATGGGCAGGGTGGGCAGAGCAGATCCTGCTCGCAGCCTTCTCCAGGGAATCCCGAGGGACTTGGGCACCAACAGAGCCTTTAGGAGCAGACACAGGTCCTCATTCCAGCCTGGCTGAGCTGCCAGACCACTCCTGTGCCCCCTGCAAGAGAGGAGAAACCCAACAGAACTCACTCCTCAGGCCTGTGTCAGAGTGGGAAAGGCCCCTTTAAAATGAAGAGCAGACTCCTGTTTCATTTCTTAGCCCCGTGTCAGAGCAGGAAGTGCCCCTCTAAAATCAAAATCAAAATCCCACTTCTTTTCAGAGTTGCAGGTTTTACTAAGTCAGTCTTAGCTCCAGGAACAGCCTTTTGATGTCACTGAGAGCCTTTAGGAAGTCGCTCCCTCCCCAGGACTCTCAGCCCACGCTGCAGTTCACAGTTATTAGTTTATATTCCCAAAGTAAATACTGTTTACGTCTCCTCTTGTTTCCTAAACCACTTACTAATTCTACAAAGAAGTTCTCATTTAGCCAGAGAAGCTCTGCATAGGCCTGGTAAGATATGGGAGGGAGGGGAAAGGAAAGGAAAAGAAAAAGATCTCCTTATTGAGAGAGGAGAAGCAGGTGGATTTCAGGCCCTTGGGTCGTTATTTTACCAGTCATTAACTCACTTTTTAGAAACCACAGCAATGCCACCGCTTCAAACTCAAACATTAAGAAGGGGCAGCGTATTCTGAATGCAGGGAAACATTTCCCTCAGGTTATGTTTGTAAAGGGCCTTTTTACAAACACAGCATTGCCGGAAAACAGCTCAGGCTCTTTGCAGGGAAAGAGCAGAAGTTGTGTGGAAGAGGCAGAGAGGGACCTGCACACAGCTCCAGGAATTCCCCTCGGAATCTGCCGTGCAGAGTGCTGGAAGGAGGCAAACACAAGCTAAAAACTCATTATTAAGTAGGATACAAGTGCCCAGTTTCTGGCAGGGAAACCACAAAGCAAACATGACTTAAACCGTTTCTTTGCAGCACCTCAGCCTTCATTGCTGGCTCAGGGTGACGAGGTTCTGCCCTCCAGCAGGGCAGCCAGCAGCAGCAACCCACTTCCCCAGCAGCCCCACATCCTCAGCTCCCTCCCAGCGCTGCTCCGCTCCAAACCCTGGGCCACTTTTTACAGCTAAATGTTTAAAGTGGGATAGGAGTGCCACACGACACGATCTGATTACAGCTGCTGCTGCTGCAGAGAGTTCAGCCAGCACAGAGCGAGAGGAATAGCAGAAAAACAGATCTATAATTCAGGAATTACCGTTTTTAAAGCAGAGCTAATGGATCCAGAGCAGTTTTGCTGCACTGTTTGAGCTGCTTTTATGGGCAGAATCTGTAAAAACGTGTGATTCCATGGTGGTGAGGCACTCACTTATAAGAATATGTGAATTTAATCACTTAAAACTACAGAGTTGTGAGAAAGGAAAAGCAAGAAAAACGAACCCATCCACTTCCACTGGTGGAGAAAAACCAAAATAAAATAAGACAGAGAGATGCTCTTTGATACCAAAGCTGCAAAGAGGACAGGTTAGAAATAAATGAATGGTTTGTAAGCAATTGCTGCATCAGCAGCGAGGATTTTGTGTAAATGAATATAGCCAGGAAATGTTTCATGGCATTTTGGTAGGGCAGTAAAATGCCAGGAGAGGAAAGGGAAATAATGACTTATTTTTGTGTCACGCTTTTATTTGTTCGCCTTCACTGCAAAAGCAGCTCAAAACATGACAAAAGACAGATTCTACTGCTGCTGTCTCCAAAGAGCATTTGTTTATAAAGATGTAGATATTTATTACCTTAAAATACCAGTTATTTTCAGATGTAGGAAAATCATTTCCCCTTCCTCATCCTCATTTGGCCATTTCATGCTGTGAATGTTTCAATTTTAGTCCCACCTTGCCACCAGCAGAATTTTGTTCAAAGCCAAAGACGCAAGAAAGCCTAATTACAGTTTTGCTGGAACCCTAAAGGCAGAGCTCTCTTTCCCTCTCACTAGAGAAGTCAAACAAAACCCTCAAAAATAAAGTACAAAAATCCCTTCTTCCCAAAAAAACCCCCAAATTTGTGTCATGCAATGCCCACACTCACTTGCAAAGGAAATGCCTCAAAGAAATTCCTAGCAGTGCTGGGGAGGGAGCAGCTGGACCTTAAATCGGGCAGGGCAGCAATGCTGAATTGTTTCCCACCCAAACCTAATGATTTAATCACTGATCCCTTACACAGCTGCCTGAAAGATGGGGAACTGTTCTTGCTCTGTGTTTATGAAACATCACGTAAAGTTTCACATCAGAGGGCTCTGTGTACTTAGATATTGTCTTCTTTTTTGTCCCCAAAGTATTTACACATAAGGGAAATGTTGTGGGGTCTCTCTTTAGGTATTTACACAGAACTGAAGGAAATGTTGTGGGGTCTCTGTTTAGGTATTTACACCGAGCTGAGGGAAATGTTGTGGGGTCTGTCTTTAGGTATTTACACAGAACTGAGGGAAGTGTTGTGGGGTGTCTCTTTAGGTATTTACACAGAGCTGAGGGAAGTGTTGTGGGGTCTCTCTCTCTCTGCACACTGACAGGTTGGAGAGACTTCTGACAAGAAGGGGACAAGGGGGAATGGTTCCAGCCTGGACAGAGAACAGTTTAGAGGGGGGATTTAGGAAGAAATCCTTCCCTGTGAAGGTGGGGAGGCCCTGGCACAGAGAAGCTGTGGCTGCCCCATCCCTGGAAGTGTCCCAGGCCAGGTTGGACGGGGCTTGGAGCCACGTGGGATAGTGGAAGGTGTCCCTGCCCGTGGAAGGTGTCCCTGCCCACGGCAGGGGGTGGAACTGGATGATTTTTAAGGTCCTTTCCAACCCAAACCACGCTGGGATTCTGCAGCTGCAGAGCGGCAGCCGCACAATAGAATTTAGGCAAAACCCCTTGTAGCTGAGGTGTTGCAGGCACAGAACATCCTCCTCATCCACAGGAACAGCTCTCGGGTGCTTTTCATCTCCTGTGAGGTGCTGGCAGCAAAGGAGGCAGAGCTGGGGGAGATCTGTGATCATATTTTCTCTCTCTCTGTCAGGAAGGGAGTTTTGAGCGGCTTTTGTTTCAGAACTTTTCCAGCTCTCGCACCGTGGTTGGGTTTGGTTGTCAGACCACTGCAGATTTTGTGATTTTACATCTGGGCTCCTTGGATGTTGTGGAGAGAGGGGAGTGTGAGGAAGCAAGGAAACCACTGTGCTCCTGAAAGCCAGGCAGGGATCCAACAACCAAAGCAATGCAAAATTGTTTGGTGTTGAACAAGAATATTGACCAACAGCTGCTGCTCTGGATAAGGGAAATGTTTGGGTTTTGACCAGCTGTTTTCAGAACTTTTTATTTAGTTGTGTAAGAGCTCAGAAGGAACAGATTTTCTGTGATGAGGAGGGTGATGATAATTTATAAAGGTGCTTCGAAAGGAAGAGAACCACTGGAGTTCCTAACAGCTCCAGCAGCTCCTAAACACTGCTGAGGTTTTAGTTTCTCACGTGTAACCAGTTCTTTTCTTTAAGCTTTCCTGCTGAATGACAGGAAGTTTAATTATAAAAGTCCAAAGCAAGGATTCTTAGCAACAGGAGCTAAGATTTCCCAAACGCCAAAAAATTAGATTGCACTCCAAGACAGTTGTGTGGCTCGGTAATGCTGCTTTAGACTCATTTGCAGCGATTCATCGTGGATTTCAGCAAGGAATTTGCTGCTGATCATCTTAAGAGGGCAGCCTGGAGCCTGGGAACAGCGCTGAGTTAGAGCCACGCCACTCATTGATAATAAATCCTCCCATTAGGAGTCGCCTAAAAAGACGAGGCAAAGAGCAGTAAAAGGTGTAATTTGCCTTCAGTCATCAGTGACAGAGTTTGGAGGAGTCAGGGGTGTGCTCTGCTGGATGGTGCAGGAGTTCTGCTGCTGCAGGATGGGCTTGCCCTGGTCCCAGGGCAGGAACAGGAGTTTAAAAGCATCAAGGTGCTTTCAGACCTAAGCCCTGCTCTAAACGAGTCACATTCAGCAGTTTAGCCCTTCATCTTTAATTTTTATCGGGGTCTAAGCACAGCGAGCCCAGTTGGTGCTCCAAGATTTGCAAGGAAATCACCAGGAGAGGAGCAGCTTTCACCCTGAGGCCAGTGGGATCAATATTCAGCATTTTACCAACCACTTTACAAGCTGAAAAGGGTAAAACCATCAGTTCCGGCATTGGAGTCAATGCAAACATCAGAAATGAGGCAGAGTCTCCTCTGACAAAGGCATTTAAAGCCATTAAAATTGCCAAAGCCAAACCTCCTCCATGTGTAATTTGGGGTAGGTCAGACAAGGACAGGGCAAACCAGGAAAACTTGAGGGTAAAGCTTGGCTTTACGGAACTTGGGCTTTACAGAACTTGGGGCACATCTGAAAACCCCAAATGAACGTGATGACAAAAAAGCAGCAGAACTGGAATAGTGTAAGAGGAATTTCAGCTGGTTTTTTCTCATTTACTACGGAACCTTTTACACTGCAAACCCTCAGATTAGTGTAATTGAAGTCAGGGGCACTGCAAAAAACTTCTTTCCCAAAATTCCTGCAGTGTTGTGTGTGGTGGAAGATTATTCCATGATTTTTCTGAGAAAGGAAGGAAAAAAATCACTCCTTTTCCAGAGCATGAGAGAATGTCCCTGATTCAGAGTGCAGCTTTGCTAATTAGATTTAAACACCCAAATTCCAGCAAAACTGAAGTGCTGCACGGTGCCACTTTTGTTGCTGTAATTCGGTGATCACCTGGCAGGGGTTTTGTGATGATGTTTGTGAGGCAGAATTATTCTGCATGACTCCTCTTGGGGCGAAAATTGATCCCTGTCACCCATTTCAGCGTGGCACCAACACTGTCAATTAATTATTAATTTATTGTGACCCTTGATTAGCCCCACACCTTCAGTCACAGGAAGAAGGAGCTGCTAGGTAACTTTAACATGACTCCATGAATTCTGAGATGCTTTTGCTAAATCACAAACACAGAATACAATTACAGGGGTTGATCTGAGCATCCAAGAGAGAGGCAGAGCGATGCACAGAGGCTTGTGTTGCTCTCTGCTTCTTTTCCCATGATTTCCTCGCTCTCCTGGCAAGGAGGAGCTGCCAAGCCACTGCTTTTTAAATCTAAATTCTGTGCAATGAGGACATAATCTCCAGCCTAACAGCAGAGCTTTGCCAGGGGCAGCCAAACCCAGAACCAGCTGCCGGAGGGGACTTTGGGATCGTGAGGAGCAGCCAAGGACAAGGAACAGGCTCTGTGTTATTTCACTCAGGGCACATGAGACCTTTCCATGGGCAGGGTCTCCATCAGATTGGGTCCTAAGGAAAATAAAAAAGTATTAAGCAAGTCTGGCTTAAGCTGAGAGGTTTGGAGTGTGGCAGCCTGGGCCTCGGAGCCACAGGAAATCTTTGTAAGGGTACACCAAACTCCTGATGTGATTAAGCACATCAGGACAGTAAAACCAATCATCCCTTAAATAGAAGCATTGCTCTCAACATCCTCATCTCCTGGCTTGCCTTTAACCATCATTTCTTGCCTCCTGTGAGCGCCGTTAATGAGGGTGCACGCAGGAACACCAGAGCTGGAAGTGCTTTCCTTAGGGAGGATCTTGCTCTCCTTCACAGTGGAGTTTTCCAGCTGTCTAATACAAATAATTATTTCCCTTTTCAATTTTTTTTTAAGTCCCCATGAGTTCTAGCAGAATAATGTGCTATAAAAACCTTTTGCTTGAAAGAAATGAGGCTGTATTATTTCCCTGATTCTCTTCAGCACCACATCATTGCTAAATTCAGTGAGAGCTGTGCCACCAGTCAGGTTTGATGGGAAAACTCCCCTCTATTCAGCAGTATATAATTAGAGATCAGTATTGGATATGCAGTTGCCAGAAATTTATTGATTATTTGCAGCAAAATGACCACTAGAAGCTCTTTTTTGTTGTTTACATGTCCTTCTACCAGCCTCCAGTCTGAGCTCCATGACCTCCATCCAGCCAGCACAAACCATAAAGCAGGTGCCAAGTTCTGTAAAGCCAGATTCTGTAAAGCAAATGCTCTAAATGAGTCACATTTGGAAGATTAGCCCTTCATCTTTAATTTTATCAGGGTCTAAGCACAGCAAGCCCAGTTGGTGTTCCAACTTTTGCGAGGAAATCACCAGGAGAGGAGCAGCTTTCACCCTGAGGCCAGTGGGATCAATATTCAGCATTTTACCAACCACTTTACAAGCTGAAAAGGGTAAAACCATCAGTTCCGGCATTGGAGTCAATGCAAACATCAGAAATGAGGCAAATATCAGAAATGAATTATCAGAATGTTAATAACCCAGCACTTCACAGCAGTCAGTGTTAAAATGCACCCATTTATTGATTCCAATTGCAACACACGCGTCACACAATCCATTTCCAACAGTGGGGACAGTCAGTGGGGTGAGCAGACAAGTGTAATTAATAAACCTGGTTTGTTTGTTAGGCATCACTTAACCCCGTGCAGCCACGCACAGGGAGACGACCACGCAGTGCACAGCCCTAGCCAGGGAATAAATACATCAATAAATACATAAATACACTTTTTGTCCCAAGAAACACTCAGCCCATGCCCACACTCCCTCCCCCAGCAGAAGGAAGGAGGGCAGTGCCGCTTGCAGAAGGCAACGCATAAATTTTAAGTTCAGCATCTTAACATTAAGTTTTTCAAGGCAGGTTCTGCCACACCCACCCTGATTTCTGGGTCCTTGAGGGCACGAGCACCCTTTGGCATCCCTCCCTGGCAGGATGGAGGCAGCAGGTTCAGCTCTGGGCTGCAGACAAACCCTCAGCATGCTCCGTGGTTGCTGCTCCAGGTTCCATGTGCTCTTTCAGTGCTCCTCTGGTTTTTCCTCGCTGCTAACTTGGATTTTCTCCTCCTCTTCCTCCTGGGTTTCTGGCAGGTGGGCTGGGATCTCCTCTGATGTCTGCCCATCACCACAGGCCTCGGCCATCTCATCAGCTTGCTCTGGTTCACCAGCAGTCCCTTTCACACCTTCAGGAACAGGAATCTCACCTTGTCCCAGTTGGAGATTGGGTGGGGTTTCAGTTTCTTCTCCCCCCTGCTCTTGTGCAGCTCTCTGCCCATTTGTGATGCCCTCTCCTGGCTCTGGAGCCTTCAGAGGCAGCTCTGGCTCCTCCAGGGGACCCGGAGCAGCCCTGGAGTCACCTGCCTGCTGCAGGGGCACTTCCCAGAGAGCCTTCCCAACACCTTCTGCACCGCTCCCGGCCCCGGCCTCCTGCTCTGCACCGCTCCCGGCCCCGGCCTCCTGCTCTGCACCGCCCAGCAGCTCGGATTTTGCAGCATCCTGACCCTGGCCAAGGTCCCCGTGGTCACCTGCAGACACGTGGACATCAACCTCCACCGTGGTCTGAGTGAGAGGTGTCACCCCCTGGTCCCCAGAGCTGCCAGGGGGATGCAGAACAGCTTCAGGCTCACTGCCCTCGCGAGGGCTTTGGGATCCTTGTGCCTCTTCAGGGAGTTCCTGGTGTTTCATCACCTCGGGGTGGGGTTTGGCTTCAGGCTCCTGGGGCAGCGAGGCCTCGCCGTGCTGTGCCCTTGGACAGGCAGCTGAGCCTCCTTCCTCCCCTTCAAAGTCACTTCCAGAAGCTTCCATCACCAGCCTGGCAGCCGGAGGCTCGGAGCCCCTCGGGGCCCTCCCAATCCGTGCTGATTGGAAATGGTTCTCGCCAGTCCACGTGGCTGCATCGCAGCACAGCCGGGCGGCCCCCGCTGCCTTCCTGCCCTTGGCCCTGTAAACAACCCTGGGGAACACGCAGGGCCTCTTGTTCTTCCCAAAAATACCTCCCATGGCCGGAGGGAACGGGGCAACTCCACCAAGGGCTTCTCCTGGCGAGGCTGCAGGGGCTGAGGAGGAGCAGGGAGCTCTGGCTCTTGGGGAGGAAGGGGCTTCACACCTGCAAGACACAGATGTTTATTAGCCCACGCTCATTAGGGCGAGTTAATTACCCAGTTCTCAACCAGCAGTAGCTCAGGGGTCACAGGAATGAGCTGGACAGGTGGAATTGCACGTGGTGGGGTCAAGGGAGACAAAAAGAGACCTTTTAAGGAGTAACAGGCTGAAAAGAAGGGAAAAAGGGACAATTTGTCAGTCAAAGCAGAGCACCCTAGAAAACAGCAACAGTTGTCAGGAGCCACTCTTCAGTCAGGGAAATGTTTAGACTTCAGTAATAGATGGGGGCAGGAGGGAAGAGAAGCAAGGCAGGCAGGAAAAAAATTACAGATAAATTTAAAATTCACAGGACACAGCAGGGTTTATTCCTGAATAATAACATTGGGAGAGGACTGCAAGAGACACAAGCAAACTGAAAGGTAAAATAACATCTCCCAGCACAAAACTAATTCAGGAATGAGAAGCAAGGTCTGCCTTAAACATTTAAATGAGCTAAAACCAACAAAATTACTTGTGCTCAGAGAGGCCCAGACGGTAAAAATGTGCATGAATCAAAGCAAGGAACACATCCCATGAGAACCAAACAGCAAGAGAGCTCCCAGACCCCACACAGCCCCTGCTCACCAGCACAGCTCCACACCCCCACTGAGGATCCCTCACCTGGCAGGCAAAGCCCTCACCTGGTGTTAAATAGGAGGGGGGGGTCACACTCAATCCCTTCCCCTCTTGACTCCCAACTTTAGTTCCAGCAGCTTCTGAAGTTCCCTCACTGTATTTCCTATTTTCCCAGGAAGTCCCAGCCATTGGGAACAGGATACGGCTGTGCTCCCGTGGGCAGCTGGTGGGTGATTAACTTCACTGTGGGCTTTTGATAATTGCCATTCAATGTTCAAAAATAAAGCTCAAGATTTACACAGAGCAGCCGTGGACGAGGCAAACTGACCAGAAAACCAAGCTGGGTTTGTGCATAACTCAAAAATTATAATACTGACATTGCAATCTCCCATTTTATTTGATATTGAGCAGTTAGGAGTGAAAAATTACCCCCTTTCCCACTTGTGTGCTGTCTTCAGCTGGCTGAGTGGTGCAATTAGCAGTTTTACAGTGGCTGCAGATGATTTGAACAGTCCCAGGGACAGCTGATCACCCTCTGCTGGCGCTGACTTTCCCCAGCCCTGGTTGCGTTTGCTGGCTGGGAGGGAGCTCTAACGTGGAATTGGTCACACGGGCAAAACACAAAAGCAAATATCCATTGAAAACAAACTAATCCCAGCCAGGAGCGTGAAGGCAGAGCCTAAACATCCACTGCCAGCAGCACCAGTGCTGTGGAATGAAAAAAAAGTCCAAATGGATGGATTCCAGGCTTCTTTTCTTTACATAAAAACCCCTTAAATCTACAATTTTGGACGCCAGATCTGGTTCAGCATCCTAAACTTTGCTGAGCTCCAGTGACTCTCTCTGAGAGCAGAGAACAAAGGAGCAGCGTTTGGCGAGGTAAATCCGTGTGTGCAGCCAGAGCTGGGGCCAGAACAGGACAATGTCCCCGTCCTGCCTTCTGATGTGCTCCAGCATCTGCCGTGCACGATAACAGGCAGGGCTCTGTGTCTTGGTGGCACCGCAGTGTCACACTGCCATGCCTGGGAGGGCCTCGCTCCGTGGCTGCTGTGGTTTTACAACAGCTTTTCAAAGCCTTTTTTTTTAAATATACTTCTTTTTAGGCTTCAGTGGAACTGAAATTCAGAGGCTGGTCAGGATTTCTTTGACTGTTGGAAACGTCTCGGAACCAATCCGCGGTTCTCACGTGTGACAAACACAGATGACAACGTGTGGGGAGTGCCACAGGGCAGTGGCTAAAAACTCTGGTGGCTTTGGGGACATTGGTGCTTTGCAAAACAACACAGCTGGAAGGAAATTGCATCCCCAGCTGCTCCTGCGTGGGGGAATGTCAGGCACTGCAGCACAGGGAGCTTGGCAAGAGGATTTCCAAACCCTGCAGATGTTGTAGGGACTCATTTCAGTGTTCTGTGCAAGGGGAAGATGCTCAGTCATCAGCTCGTCAGGAGGTAGTTGGAATATTTCTGAGATTTAAAGTGCTGAATTTAAAACACAGATTTAAAGAATTTCTTACCCTTGAATCACAGTGAAATATGGAAACATGTGAAACATATATATGAAATATTGTAGTTTAAAAACTCCAACTTTGGCCTGTTTGAAACAATCCAGAAAATCTCCTGCATGTGAGACACCACGGGAAATGGCAACGCAACGCACGCACGTGGAGGAAGAAAAATCCTCCCGTCAGAGCCATCACATCTCCTTCCTTTACCAGGCTTAGCATTTGTTCCAAAAGCCTTTTCCAATCTCTGCTACTTTGATAGATTTAAAAGGGCTGCTCTAAAAAAACCATACACTTCTTTTTTTTGACAAATAAAAAGGAAATAATCACAGCTCGTCCAAAGCTCGGGCTGGTGCTGCGTGATGGAATGCTGCACAGCAGCACCAGCACAAAGCCTTTCCGTGGCACCATTGCTCACGGGGAGCAGGCTGCAGGCAGCTCAGGGCATCACTCTTTGTGTTTGGGGTTTTTTATTGCAGAGTTCAAGCTGCTCCCTCTTAATAGAAGTGTCTCTTCCTTCCAAGGCACGTGGCAGGGCCTCTTGGGGCGTTTGGTGTGGCGTCAAACCCAGCGAGGATCTGCCCAGGGGCTGCCCTCGTTCATCACAGAGCTACAGGAAGACACCACGGGGCTGAAAAATCTTCTCCTCAAGGAACAGGAAGGGTTTTCCACCACTGAGCTGTGCAGCTCTGCTTTTCCAGCTGGTACAGAGCACGGATTGGAGGAATGAAATTCTGCCTGACCCCTGGCCCCAGGTTCAGGAGCCACAGGCCCAAGACTCTCAGTGGTTAAAGAACATTTGCTGTAGCACAGCTCCTGCTTAGAATCCTCCTCAGCAGAATTAAGTAACCAGCTCGTGGTCAGGCATAAATGGGATAGAGGCTGATTCCCCTCAGGGTTTCTTACTTAAGCCTTTTTTCCCTGCCTCAAGTTTGGGTTTTGGGGGAGGCTGGGACAAAGAGGGGCAGTGAACAGGCCCAGATCCCTCCAAGACAGCAGCAGCAGGAGGGGTGGGCAAGTTTGGCAGAACAAACAAAAAATAAAACAATTGAATTCAAAAAGAAGAGCCTTCAGTCAGCTTTGTTTGTGTTTATTTAATACCTTCCCACCTTTTAGGCCCGAGCAGCCCCTGGTTTAATATCAGGGCAGACACAGCCCACCTGGGCAACAATTGGAGTTTATTAGCTCAGAGAAGCCTTTTGAAGAACAGAAGGTGTTCCAGGCACCTCCTTCTGCCCAGTGAGTGAAGGCAGGTTTGTTTGGCAAGTCTCACAGGCAGGAGGCTTTGGCAGCCTAAGGGCAGTTGGAAGGACAGAAGTGGAGGTGTTAAAAAAGCCCTATCCTTTTCCCAAAGCATTGAATTTCATCCCCAACACCACTGGTGACACTCAGCTCTCCCCTCCTCAGCCTCCAGCTCTGCAAGACAAATGAAGAGGCACCTGCAGGATATTTTATCTTGCAGGTTTCCCCTCAGCATCCCCTTCCTCGAGCACTCTGTAATGCCTAAAAACCCTGCAATCCCCCACTCTCCCTCCCCCCACTCACACAGCTGGGCACTTTGTGGAGTCAGAGGCTGCTCAAAAGGCTCCTTTCAAAAGGAGCCAGTCCCTGTTTCTCCTCTGAAGCATAAAGAATACGGCTGAAACCGCTCAGTGCTTTTCTCCGCTCTCATTTATTCCCAGCAATTAAAACACACTCAAGTTTGGGGTTTTGCCATGATCTTTAAAAGTGTATTTTATTGGTAGCACAGAGTGAGGAACATTAAAAGTCCGTAGATTTCAGCTGCAATACACTGACTTCTGCATTCTGATCAAGACTACATTTGAACTTCTGCATAAACTGCACGGGTTACTCAAACACTTCCACTACTACAAGAGATACAAAGAACAAGCCAGGATTAGGATTTCATAATCTTCCTGTGAAAATATTTTGTTCAACATTGACAAGAAAGCATCAATTGTACAAGAGAATTATTCAGGGAGGTAGCTGAAATATTTCATTATTCCGAGGTAGCAGGGGAAGCGGCTGTTGGCCTCTCAGAAAACATCTGGCTGTACACAATTAGAGGAGCAGTTTTCTGTCCTGTTCCCAGACTCTTCAGACCAAGGGATGAAACCTCCCATCAGCAAACCTCACTGGGGGAGCGCAGGGCCCAGCACCAGCTCAGTGAAATCCTGGTTCGAGTGAATCAGCTCCCTCCCAGCGAGGCAGTCTGAAAAACAGCTACTGGAAAAAGCAAGAAACAGATCTGTGACTGAACAATAACTCAGGGGAACATCTGGAAAGCTCTATAAAAACTTCACAGATCTGTCTGGCAAGGGTTTCTGAAGTCCAGGACGCATTCTGCAAAATCCTGAGTCCAGCAGCTGGGGTTAATCCCTTCCTGAGGGCAGGTACCTCATCCTTGTCCCTGAACAGGTGTGGCCCCAAGCCACCCCAGGACCAAACATCTCAAGCTTCAACATTTTCAGCCTCCATTTCCCCACTGCTCCCAAGCACTTCAGGCAGCGAAGGGGGCACATTGGGGAACTCAGCTTCTCGCTTTACTGGTGTGAGAACAGAAGTTGCTGGTTCTTCTGGAAGCTCCACTGCTGGCTGCATGCTCCCGTGGTGCAGCTCTGCCTCAGGTCCTGCAGCACATCCCCTGCTGCCCTGCTGCCCCAGCTCACACAGGGCTCCATCGCTGGGCTGCTGCAAGATCTCACCCAGTCCCGCAGGCCCTGCACAGCACAGGCTCCCCATGGCCCGGGCAGGTGACAGACCGCCCTGCGTGCCCCGGGCAGGTGACAGGCCGCCCTGCGTGCCCCGGGCGGGTGACAGGCCGCCCTGCGTGCCCTGCTTTAAGAGCTGCAGCAGCTGGTTTGGCGGCTCCAGAGATCCCCACTGCGGGCACAGGGACTCCCAGGACACAGCAGACGTGGAGCAGAGCTCAGCCACCCCCCTTGCTATGACCTCCGAAGGGCTCTGCAGGGTCAGGAGAGACATTGCTTCTACCAGACAGGTGAGCTCAGCCCTCTGGGCAGACTGAGGGCTTATCTCAGCAGCTTGAGCCCTGTCTGTCCCCTCCACGAGGGCAGCACACAGAGAGGGCTCAGGCTGCCCTGCCACCTGCACAGCACACAGTGACACATCCCTGCCTGCGAGAACCTCCCCGGTGTCTGCAGGAGGAGGTGTCCCACAGCCTTGGCCAGGCTCAGCTTCACTCGAGATCTCTATGAGGCTGAGAAGATTTCCCTCCTGGAGGGTTATCCCAGCACGTGGGGCTCCCTCGCTGCCAGGCTGCCCGAGGTTGTGGGGCTGCTCCTCCTCTGCCACGGGCTCAGCACCCAGAGCTGTGTCTCCCACAGGAACAGCTTTCATTTCCTCTTCTGTCTTACCCACTTTCTCCTGCTGGCTTAAGTCTTTAACTTCTCCTTCAACCTCCTCATCAGCAGGGCCCACAAAGAAGTCCATGGGATTCCAGGCTGCCTCCCACCCTTCTGCCCTTCCCACGGGATCTGCAGCAGAGCAGGGCTCCCCATTGCCCTCCAGAGCCTCAGCTGAGGGCTGGCAGTCCTGGCTCGGGTCTTTAGAGCCGTGTTTGGGGACTTTCAGGGCTGGCGTGGGGGGCTGTGTGTCGAAGAAGGTCGGTGTGTCCCCGGGGCTCTGCAGGATGGGCTTGGTCTCGCTGGGCTCTGCGTTTGCGGCCTCCCGTTGCTGCTGCCTGCACCTCTCACAGACCGCACAGCACAGCTGCTGGCTGAGGCTGCTGCCCATGCTGCCGCCCCCGGCACCTGCAAAACAATGGCATTTTAGCACCTTTCAGCGTTAAAGGCTCCTCGTGTACCACAGGTTTGGTGGCTCAGCTCCCGCAGAGATCCGTGACCTTCAGGCAGGGTCCTGCCCCAAAGCACAGCCAAGGTCTCGCCTTTGCTTCTTCCACCAGAACCAAGCTGAGCTTCCCACACCTGGGAATATTTTCCTACCACACCTCGGGCAAGAGTCATGGAGGCAGAAGGGAGAAAAGCACCATTGCCCAACCTGAGCAGCTCAAAAGCGGGAGAGTTTCAGAGCCCAAACCCCAGCACTTAATCCAGGATTCCCATCCATCACCCAGGCAGGTTTGTTAATTAGCAGGGTGGCAATCAGCACCCAGGAGTAGCTGCTGTTAATTCTGTCAAGTAACAGTTCAGGTGCAGCATCTTACAAGGGCAACTCCTTCAGTTTGAAGGGAAAACTGAGTTCAGACCCACAACTGGAGTCCCCACAAAACAACAACAAACCCACCCAAGCAAATGCTCCTCATTAATTGGGACAAAAGACTTGAACTGCCCACAGAGAAAATTATTTTGTTCTGGTTGAAGCCACCAGGGCTTGTTTCCTTTTCAGGGCTGGGGCATAAAAAGCCAGTTTCTGTCTGTGGGATAATCAACACCACACCATAATCCATCAATTATGTTGTACACCCAGGCCCAAGCGTTTTGGGGCACCACATTTTCCAGCTTCAGAACAGCCCTCCAGCCTCTCCCCCAGCATCGTATTCACAAGAGCTGTTAGAAACATTAACATCTGAAGGCATTAATTTAAGATATGGGCCCTTAAATACCAAAATATTTTTGAAGTCCAAGCTTATTTTCTGCCTTTGTTTTGCATCACAACAGAACACTTGGCTTAAGAACCGGAATTCCCAATAGTCAGATGGTTTCTTCTGAGTTTCTACTTTTATGTTTGTGTTTCCTTTAAGAAAATGACAAAAAACTCCAAGAAAAAGCATTTTATGTTGTCTTCTCAACACTTAAGTGCACCCCCTGAAAACTTGAAGGAAAATTAAACAATGAACATACTGTGATTAGGAGGAACCTCAGTTTTGAGTAACGCTTGCAGCATTTGAATAAAAACCAAAAAGTAAAACTACATACTATCATTTGAAGGCCCAAAGTGAGCTAAAACCCACGCAGGATGAGCCCAGCATCTCATAATTTACGTATTTTCCCAGCACCATAATTAGCTTATTGGAAACTAGAGAGCTGGGTTAAAAACCATGGGTAAAAGTAGTCACTTACCAGCTTGGAACAAAAGAAACCACCAGAACACAAAAAAAACCCTCCCAAGTACCTCTTGGACCTCGAGCTCAGCCTAAATACTACCAAGGGGTCACACAAAACCACTTCCCCCAGCTCCTGGAGCATCAATCCCCTGAACCTTTAGTTCCCTCCCACTCTCATTCCCCTTGGGAAGGGCTGTTATGGCCCCATCCTTTATTTTACAGCTGAGGGTGTTTTACTGCTTGTTTTGTGGTGCTTTTTATCAGGGGGTAAAGTAAAAATAAAAAGGCAGCTTCTGTTCATGGCCAAGGAGTGACCAGCAGAGATAATCCTGGAATAACAGTGGCATAAAGCAGAGGAATATTCCAGGAGCAGGATGTGGGTTTGGGGTTTCCCTGGGGCAGTTTGGGATTTCCCTTGCCTGTGTCTGCCGTCTCCAGAGGCAGCGAATTCCCAGGTGTTTTTCTGGATTTTCTGCACAGGAAATGGGGTTGGTGGTGCCCCTGGACACCCACCCTGCTCTGCCACGTTTGGGATAGCAGAACGAGGGTGATGCTTTCATGGAATGGGAAAACCAACCCCTGAGTAATTAATTCAGGCACAATAACGGCAGCCCTCGTTATGCTCAAGGCCTCGAGGCTGATGCAAGGAAAAGAAATGAAGTTTTCCTCTTGATTTTTTTCCCCTAAATAGGTGCCTGTGTTTCGCAACTCCCTCAGCTGTGGCTGCAGGGAATCCTCCAGAGCCATGGGAATCAGGGTCATGGCTGAATTTTCTGGAATTTTCACTCTGTCGTCCACAACATCTATTGCCTGGCAAGAGCAAACGACCAAATCTGTGTCTGGAGTGTCAGTCCCGCCCTCGGAGATCTCACCCGAGCTGCTGAGTGAACACGGGGCACTCGAGGCTTTTACAGAGCCTCTCCTCACACCCTCGTGCGTTTTCACAGCTCTGTCACTTCGGAGCACAAACACCCCCAGAGTGAACCTGGCCGGGCTCTGCCGAGCTCTGGGTGGATTCTCCCTTTTCTCTCCAGGTGTCTCAAGGCACCCTCTGCCTAAATTTTAAAGTTTTCTCCACTGCAGCTCTTAAACTGTCATGGATTCCTTTGGGTGGGCAGAAATTCTGCCTCTCCTCAGGAGGTGCTTTTCCCCCCCCATTTTTTTCTGAAGGTTCAGATGTGATCCGGGCCAAATCCAGCACTGGGAATGAGCCCAATTGCCATGGGCAGCGCATTGATATTTTAATATTAAAATCACACCGATAAATTCCACTAACACTAAATAATTGTTAAAATAACAGACCTGAAAGGTGGCTTTTTATTTATGGTTCACCCTCAGTCTCGATTGACAGGGGAGGGGTACAATCTCTTCTAAAGAGGAATAAATATGAGGTAAAATAAAGTATTTTTGGTGAGATTTTTTTTGCTTTTGACAGCTTCTGGCCGTTTCCACAGTTCTCACAGCCTGTGAGTCAGTCCTTAGTCTACTTTAATGAATTTCCTCATGACTTTATCACCTGTAAATATTATTAATTTGGACCAAATTCAGTGAAAATGCCTCATCAGGATCAGTCAGGTAAAAAAGGCTGAGCTTGGACAAACAGCAAGCAAAATTATTAAACCCAGAGAGGACAGAGCTGCCTGGTCTAAGCCTGTTCCACTTCATGAGCTCCCTCCACCTTCCCTTTGTCCTTCCATAAATATAAATATAAATATAAATAGAAATATAAATAGAAATAGAAATATATTAAATCTAGTATTTTGTATAAATAAATATAAATATATTAAATACCTTCCATATTTTATATTAAAAATATATGTTAAATACCTTCCATGTTTTATACTTATATTGTAAATCTATATTAAATACCTTCCATATTTTATATTAAAAATATATGTTAAATACCTTCCATGTTTTATACTTATATTGTAAATCTATATTAAATACCTTCCATATTTTTAGTAGAATAAATCATCCTCTTTGCCAATAAATCCCTGGATCCCAGCATCCATCCTGCCCCTCCTGGCACCCTCCAGCTGCGTGCTGCAGACAACTTTTGTATTTCAGGAAACAGAAAATGGAAGCAAAACACTTTTACAAATTATTGCTTTAATATCAGCCTCGCAGTTAGAGTCGAACAGCCATGCAATTATGGTGTATAATTAAAAAACCCGGCATGATAAAGCTTTTCCATGGCAGGATTGGAGAAAAAACCACCCCAAAAGGTCCTTTGGGAAGGGAACATTGTGTGATGCACAATGGAATTCCTTGACTTCGAGGAGAAAGAGCAGCTCCGAGCTCCTGTTTTTCAGCAAGATATCTGCTGGACTTGCAGGAGAATTGGTGCACAGGTTCCCCTGGGGTATCCAGGGCATCCAGGCACTGACTGCTGCCCAGGGAACTGCAACCACAGCTCCCAGGACCCACGGTTTGATGGCGAGGATAATTTATTTTATATAAGATTAATGTTCTGTCGCACAAGCCTGGATGCTGGCAGTGTTTTAAAATGGAACAAGAGCTTTCCCTTTGTGGGGTGAGGAGCAGCAGGAGCTCCAACACAGCTGAGCTGTGTTTGGACAGGTGCTCGGTGACACCAGGGTCTCACCAGGCATTTCATTTCCCTTGCCGGTGTCCCTGGCAGGTGGCAGAGGAACGTTCACCACGTCTATCAAACACGGCTGCACATCGTCACCTGCTGTTAAACACGGAGCAAATTCAGCAGGAATGACACACCTCCCTTATTTTAGCAGCTGGGCATGTGACAAACAAAGCTCAGCCCACTAATTCTGGTTTTTCCGAGCATTATTTCCATCCAGTTTCTCCTCAGACGTCAGCACGTGCAGGACGACACTGATGCCATTTTAAAATATGTGCTTGTGACTCGTATTTAAATATTAAATATTTTAAATATTGTAACTTTGGTTTTTGAGCTGTTAACATAATAAAATAAACAAGAGAAGTCTCCTTTTACATGTTTTGGTGTTTGCATTTACAGCACTGGAGGAAGACATGCACTGGAGGGACAGGGAGTAGAGAAGAGCAGACATCAGAATCTCCTCAGAACAATGAAAATTACGGGTTAAAAGGAGATTTTTCTCCACAAACCTTGAAGCACACCCCCCACCTAAGCACTGCATGCTGGGCTGAGCACAAACAGGGTTAACAAACAGCTGAAACAGAAAAAAAATGAGACCATTTAGCAGCACAGCAAGTGAAATACAGCGTTTTTAAGACGAGACTGCCTGGAACAGAAATGGAACTTGAGAGCCTGTGGTTCAAAACAGCTTTGAAGAATGCACGTGGCAAAGGCCTTTTCAAGCCAGAATGTCAAAGTCTCACTTTGGCAATCTCAATTAGAGACCAAGACCCCTTCACCTCATCACAGCCATCTCCAAGGGCTTTGTTGTTCAGCCCCTGCACAGAGGCAATTGCAGGAGAGCTGCATTAGCCCAGCTTTTAGGCTGGGCTTTTAGGCCGGGCTTTTAGGCTGGGCTTTTCTCTCCCATCTCTTACCCAGCTCTTAGGTCTGGTTACAGCATCACAGGTAAAAGAAGAAAAAACCAGCTTTGTTGTAACTGGCGGCTGAGACAGGTGGAAAGCTCTCAATCCACAGTTCCAGCTGCAGATTTCCTCAGGTCCTGCAGTGGTTTTCAGGCCCTGAACCCACCCGTGGCCTTCAGAAAACTGCATTTGCACCAAAACTCTAAAATCTGTCGGGTATCCTTGTGCCTACAGCCAAATCTCAGTAGCACAGGGCTTGGTGCATTAAGAAGCTTCACTAATGGCATGGAAAAAATATTTTAAACTCTGTTGCGTGTTCAGCTGTTCAGAGTTCTGCTGTTTAGTCTCCCAGAAGGCTGACACTCATTTAATAACAGACCAGAATCAGTTAAAGTGTGGCAGGAGCAGGCAGCTCCAGTCGCTGAGGACATCATCCAAGGACTCTGGGAGTGCCACTTTGGGGCAGCAATTCCCATCCCTGCCACATCCACCAGGTCCCACATCATGCCCTGCACAGAGGCACTCCCCGCTGCCAAGGGGAAAACCCAGCCTGCAGTAAAGACACGCAAAGTTTCTGTGAAACTCCCAGAAACTGGGAATTTTATTGAGCAGGTGTGGAAATTCAGACATAGAGAGGCTGTTTGGTGACAGCCATCACCTTCAGCTGGGAGCTGACGGAGAATAAGCACCAGTGCTCCCCACTGGAAACAGAGCACAGGAAGGGCTTCAGCCTGGAAGAGGGGAAATTTCGGATATTAGGAAGAAGGGTGGTGAGGCACAGGGTGCCCAGAGAAGCTGTGGCTGCCCCTGGATCCCTGGCAGTGTCCAAGGCCAGGCTGGACAGGGCTTGGAGCACCCTGGGGCAGTGGAAGGCGTCCCTGCCCATGGAACAAGATGATTTTTAATTTCCCTTCCAACCCAAGCCATTCTCTGTTTCTATTCCATATGTGCAGCCTGCCAGCAGGGTACACAGTTTTATAGAAAATTAAATCTGCCTGTTTCACTCCCAAACTTTTCCACTAAAAATCAGTGCAGGGACGCCCTCCCCTTTGCCCAGGGCTGCTCAGGGGTCAGCACCACGGCCACAAGAGGCCTTTTGGCCACAAAATCTCCATCTGATAGAGAAGCTGTGTGCTGGACAGCAGACAGATGGGAAAACATGCACAACAGCGTGGGCATTTCATCCAGTGGACAAGTTAAAATCGGATTTCTAATATCTGGCACCACACTAATAATTATATTGCTCATAACAGACTCATTTAATACAATGGGGCTGGTCCCATAATTGCACAGAAGAGTGTCTGGAGGACAGTTGCAAACACCCATTAAAATCATGCCCACAGAAGTGAGTGATGCTGGCAGCAACACAAATCAGCTCCTGCCAGTGCAGCTCCCAGAGCTGTTAGGGGAGCACACATCCTGCTGCTGACAATAAAGGAGCTGCTCGGTGCACTTGGGCTTTTTATTATTTGTTTCTCCCTAATTACACTTATTTCCAGACAACACTGATGGCAGCCCATCAGCATTTGTTCATTCACCAAAGCATCTCTTGATGCCAGGTCAGGCTTAAAAATAGACTCCTATGTGTTGTGGAGCTCAGTTTGGAGATGATTTCTTGTCTGGAGCGTGAGTGATTACATGGATGAATTTATCTTACAGCTCTCCAGCCTGCTTTTCCCTTCCCAACCCACTAAAACTTCATCTGTAATCACACAGTAAATTGCAGCAGGCCATTAGTTTGGAAAATAATCTGTTCATGCTGTTGAGCATCCAACTTCCGTGTGCATCAGGATGTTATAAACGTTATATCCCAACCAAAACTTCTGCTGAGCTCCCTGACATCCATCAGCACAGTTTGGGTTCTGGCCCTAACACTCCTGGAGGGGCAAAACTCAAGTTTTCAGCAAGGTGGATTCTCACGGTTGGAAATAAAATGAAATTTAAGATATTAAAGCCCTTTTGGGAGTTGAGAGGATGTTAGAGTGCCTGCATAGAAACAGCCACAGCTAAACAGCCCGTGAGGTCGCTGTGCTGTGACTTAAATTTAATTAAGAGGTGTTTCCACAGGGACAAGAAGGCTTCTGAGGTAAATGCACCGTTCAAAGGGCACGGAGCCAGGAACTGGCAGCAGTGGCGTGTCAGATAAAAGCCTTATCCCAAACTTCAGGCTCTCCTCCTCCAAGCAGCTGTCAAGTGTCTCTTGTACACCCAGCACAGCCAGGAGGGCTCTGAAGGAGCGCTCTGGAAAGGAGTTTATAGGAAACAGGTCAGTTCTGCCAGCCTCACACAGCACAGCAAGCACGGAACATATGCACCAGCTCTCACAGGGCAATTAAACACCAAGCCCAGGCCTGGAAAAAGGTGTTTAACATCTTGCAGAGAGCCCCTGCAGCAGGGATGGCTGCTCAGCGCGCGGGGTTGTGCGTCCCGGTCTCCGGGCCAAGGTTAAAATTCGTCCCTGGAATGAATAGTGCTGTGAAAATTCAACAGCTGCTCAGCCACAGGCAGAAAAATCCCAGCCTGTTGCTTTTCCTGTGCCTGATTGGTGCCACCCAGCAGCTTTTTTGTGTGTTCCCTGAAACAGCTCTGCTGTGACCAAGAGTTTGCCAGTGGAAATGGTACCCATGGATCAGCACCATCTTAAATTATGGGTTGTTGTGAAATTGTTGTTCACTCAACCATTGTATTCCAATTTCAGAGGGTGATTAAAATAAGGAAGATTCCTAAAAAACCCCCTGGATAAACTTATATGTGCTCTGGGCTCCAGCACCACTAACGCATCCAGCACAACACCCCGGTATTAGATTGTAAAATCTAACTGAGTTTAGGACTAAATTCAGTTTGAGGCTTTGCCACTGACACCGAGTCAGAGCCTGCCAGTGCTCCCTCGCTGCTCCCCAAGTGTCAGGACGTGTACAAGAGATTATACAGATAATTTACACCAAAATCAGGGCAGCACTCGCTTCATGAAAACTGCAGCGAGCTCTCTGGAGAGCAGAGTCTGCCTTTATCTGGGCAAACAGCACTTGCAGCAACATAAACATCTTCTCAGGTAGCCCCTAATCTGACAGGGGATTACAGCAGCTGCTGATTTGCTTTGCTTTGTTTTTCCCTCTCTGCAGCTCTTACCTCTGAGTTACCCCACGGAATGCACAGCGGTTCATAAATGATTGATGGCCACGCTAAGCTTTGCAGAGCCAACCACCAAACTGAATTATGCTGCTGGTTCTAAAAGAGCAAAGAAAACTCCTACAAATATCCTGATCCCTCTGAATCATTTTAACATCAGAAATTTATTCTCAGCAGCCTGAAAAGTCTCAGATATTGATGAAAGGCAGGGATTTTTAAATACCTACACATCTCTAACTGGCTTTGTGGTGCAGGATTTCCCCTGAGTCACGTCTTGAGATGAAAGTTGTCGTTCATAAGGAACACGTAACCAAACAGACTCTGTGTTAACAGGTCCTGGGGATGAGGAGCAGCAGGGAGCACACAGAAATAGAAATGAAATTAGAAATAGAAATTAAACAGCACCATAAGGTACACCCAGCCTGGGATTCACACACCTGAAGCGGCTCCAGGGAAGGGGTGTGAGAAAGGGGCAGCTCCTGTCAGTGCTGTCACAGTGAGGGAGGAAATTCATTCCAGCTTTTTCAAGTCAAAAAAACCCCACTGCAGCATGGGTGAAAACATGAGTGGTAGCAAAGTTTGTGCTATCAGGTAGAAAGAACATTTATTATAAAAAAAAGGTTGGGCTGTGCTTCCACAGAACTAAAGCCTTGAAGTTAAAACAAGCTGAGCTGACAGTTTTAAGTCAGGACTAAGTTTACTAAGTGACCAAAACTGGGCTGGAATTCCAGCACTGGAGCTGTGTGTTAACAGAATGAAATAATCAGTCAGGAATTCGTCCAGCAGCAGGTAAAATGCTGGGTTTCAAATGGAAGACAGAGAATTTCTGTGGCTAAAGGAAAGGTTACAGACAGAGAAGGGCAAAAAGGAGACTCCAAGGAAGATTTGCTGATAAAACAACACCCAGAGGTGTGGGATTGGAGAGATGCAACCCTGGTGAGGAAGGAAGAGAGCAAACAAGGATCTTAATCTGCTCTAGAGGATTTCAAGGCAGAGGCGGCACAGAGAGAGGTGGAACGCTGACATAAAGAGGTGGTTCCTGCAGAGTGAGAGCTCCTGAGGGCAGCACAGCTCTCCTGTGCTCCCAGTTGTCAAATCTCACCTTTTCCTGAGGCTTCACCTCATCTGGAGCTGCTCCCATTATTGAAATTGAGTCTGAAAATAAAGAGATTAAAGCTCTAATGGAGAAGGGACGGGTGACATTTCCTGGGGCTGCCAGGGATGCTCTGCAGAAAGCATCACAAGAGGAGCCCAGGCACACAAAACCTCCCAATTAACGGAGCACAGGAGTAATTGCAAGAACAAAGCCATGCAGGAGCCTGGGCCGTGACTTTCCCCCTTTTTTTAGCAAGCCAAATGAAAGCTGCCTCAGAAGAAATAAGGACATAACCGTCGAGTAATTTCGAAAAGAAGAGTTGGTGGAAATGAACAGAACTTCAAAAGATAAAATAAAATTTGTTGAAAGGCCCTCATTATTGTAGCAGAGAGAAGAAGGAGTGTTGGGTCAGTGGGAGTGCCTAGGATTGTGTGGAAGCAAAGGGAAAATAAAGGCACAGAGCTCATAAAGGCAACTGATCAAATATTGTAACTCCCCTTGTCTAAGACAAAGCTTCTCCCCACCGAGCTGCAATCTCAGCAGCATCAGCCACATCCAGGAAACCACCACGGACTCCAGGCTGGGCCCTTCAAAGGCTTCAGCCCAGGAGGCAAATTCAGCCCTGCCGGGGCTCACAATCATCCTCACAGCGCCCAGCTCCAGTGCTGCAGGGACACCTCTCCGTGAGGGATTTCATTCTCCTGCCACAGGTTACGTGGGCAGCACCACTGGTGTTTGCTGGAGACACATCCACACACATCTTGGAAGTTTTTGGAGAAATCCCCCTTCCCTTTACTTTTTCTTTGGCCAAATTCAAGTGAAAGCATCCCAGGATTTACAGCTCAAGACATCAGAAATACATGTGGTTTTTAATCCCAGCCCTCCTCACCCACGACTATCCTTTAAAACTCCAAATGACAGCCTTTATAGCCAGAATAAAATCTATATGTTCAATTCAAATGCTGATTTTCTGGTTTGCACCTTTTATTTTTAGTGTATATTTTTGTCTTAAGGTTTATTTTTTATGTTAAAGGTTTTTGCTTTTCGTTTGAGGGAGTTTGTGTGGTGCAAATGAGGGATAAAAGGTTGTGCTGAGGTAGTTAAAAACACCTGGGTTTGTGGTGTGGGCTCTTATTGTCCAGGCACGAAAACAAATGCTCTAATGCACTTTTAGATGTATCAGATAAAATTCAGGATGTGTTTCCCGAGGTGAAATTCAAGATGTGCTTCTTGTTGATGATTTTTATCTATTTCAGTGCAGCTGAGGAAAAAAAATTCTTTACTTGGTATAAATATAGAAAGAGCATAACCACCACAGAGAAAAAAAAATAAATAATTCTCATATTCCCTCACTTGTAGAGTTGCTGGAGGCAAAATTTAATATAGAAAACCAGGAAGGAGAAAGTGAAAGTTCAGCAAGATGAAATTTCATCAGGATAAAGTGAGTTAGTCCCTTGTCTGGAAGATAATCAGCTTGGGTGCAGGCCTGAGAGCTGAGGCTGGGAAGTGGAGTGTGGCTGACCCTGTCTGAGACGTGGGGCAGGTGCTGAAATGGGCAAACACCAGCACATCACTGGTGAAAAAATATCTGTTCCAAGCGTTTTTAGAGACAGCAGCTGTTCAAAACTTGATTCAAAACTTGATTCTTGCCGTTTCTACCACACCTGGTAAAGCCTGGCTTTATCTTTCACTGGTGTTGAGAAGGAAAATCTGCAAGATAACTTGGCTTATTTTGGCTCTTCAAGCCACAGGGTCAGAGAGTCTCTTCGTGAAGGAGCTCCTGGAGTGGATTTTCTGTGTGTGCTCCTAAGACACAAAATCAGACAGATAGTCCTGGAACTGAGCTCAAAGGTTTGGCCCTGACAGGAAAACTCTCCCTGTTCTCTATCTAGGCCATAATTGAGGCTTATTTAGTCCAAGCTGAAAGCCTTTTTCTGTTCTGATTTTAAAACATGCATTAAAATAACGTGTGGCTGTCAGAAACTTGATGATTCCATAAGCCCCAGGTATTTGTGCTGATCAAGGTCAGACTAACAGAGCTCTGAGCACTGCAGGCAATTTCCCTATGGGGAAAGAGGCATCCCAAAAACGGCCTTTGCACTGGATTAATGTGTGCTGGTCAGGCCACACATCAAGCTGCAAAATCAATCCAGCTCATAAAACAAAAAGCCTGGACCATCAGGGGGTTTTGGCCAGCATGGAAAAGAAAGTCTCATCTCAAGAGTGGGCAAAATTTGGGTAATATGGGTAAACATGCAAAATGTCGCCTGCATTTATTGGGCGGGAACTGCTTTGAGTGGAGTGTGCATTTTCAGCTGTACGGAATTGAAAGGCTCATTAAAATAAGAGGTTTGAAGAGATAAAGCTTTTGTGCAACTGCGAGGTGGCTTTTTGCCAACAACCCAGTTCTCTGCTGCTGTTTCCTCCCTCCTTTTTGGAGCTGTCACCGAAGCCTGTGAGGTTTCTTTGAAACAAATAACACCCTGCAGCTCCTTCATGAGGTGCTGTGAGTGTCAGAGATGGGTTTGGTCTCCAGAACCCTCCCTGTGGAATGGGGTGAGAGAAATCCTGAGGAAGGGCAGGGATTTGTGTCTGCACAGGTGAGAAAAGGGGCAGGAGGTGCTTTATTGCAGCTCCTCGTGCCTCCTTCCACCAGCAGTGGGTTCCTGTGACCCAGCAGAACGCACAGGGCGTGCTGGAATCTCTTTAAATACTTAACTATTTAAATCTATTTAAAAATACTAGATACTTAAATCTGTACTTAAATCTATTTAAATACAGGAACACTTCCAGTCTCCTCGGAGTTTTATCCTGCTGCTCACACGGAGATGAAGGCAGCACAAAGGGGAGTCCTGGTGCTGGCGGAACACATCACCCCCCCAAGGATTTCTCTCCTCGTGTCAGGGGCTCGTTGAGAAGGGGTTTTATGAAGTAGTTAATTAGTCCTTGCTCAGAGAAAGCAGGCAGAGTGCTGGCTCTTCAGGAAGGTGGTGGCTGAAGAGCTCAGTGACTGTTGCAGGTAGTAAAATAACTGTATTTTCAAGCAAGGAACGCTGATTGAGTTGCACTGGGGGTCGCTGCTAGATAAGCGCTGTGCTATTGATAGAAAAATTAAACCAGATGTAAACTGACTGTTCTGACCCCCAGAAATAAGCTGAAATTACCTGGCTTTCTGTCTGAAATGGATTCATTTGGAGTGGTGATTAGAATGTAGCAGGATTTGTGGCAATTCAGAGCTGAAAGGGTTTGCGTTTGCCACATTCCTTGTTGGAATTTGGCCCTTTTTTGTGGTTACTTAAAAACAAGTGACCACATGTGCTGCCCTGCTTTCAGCGAGTTGCCGTGGCCTCGGTCTGCTCCGGTGACAGCTCCTTTCCTCAGAAATCAGGAATGTGTGGTGGAGCTGCTCTTCCCTCTCAGTCCATCCTCCCTTGCAGTTCCTGGGCTGAGCGTTCCGTGTGAACGCGGTTGGAAACCCTGAGCTGCTCCCTCAGGCTCTCCAGGCTATCTGCATTGTTTTTACAGGTTATAAATTGGGAAACTTCCACAGGCTTGGTGTAACAGCGCACTCCTGGGTGTGTGATCAGCTCGTGCCCTTGCTTTTCGGTTCGGAGCTGGAATACAGATCAGCCAGAGCTTTTAATGGAGCTTTAACGAAGTCCTGAGCCTTTGAGAGACAAGGCTGCACGTAATTTTTGGCTCCCTTTGTGGCTGAAAATATAACAAATATCTAAAGGTCTTTACAGACTGGAATGAAGGTTTAAGAGAGAAGGATACAGATGTTGGATCATGGGCAAGCTGTTGGTACCCCAGAATCATCTGTCACACGGGAATATTCAATTTTTGGGAGGCTGTGGAAGCTCCTTCTGGGAAGGGAAATCCACAGAGGACATTTTCAGAAGGCTCCAAACAAGACTTCAGAGGAATCCCTTAATTATTTTTTTTTTCCCTCGACCTTTCAAACGCCCCTTAAGAGTCAGAACTCAGGTACTTGATTTTAGAAACCAAATTTTGATTGGAGTCCTCCAAGCAACAGTAAAGAATAATCTGTTCACATTGCAGGGCAGCAGCTGGGACTGGAACTGCCTGGCTGAGACGGATGTTGCCCGTGAGTGTGGTGTTTATTGGCATTTTAATTGGCTTTTGAAGGGCAGGATTTTAGGTGCAGACCAACTTTTTCTCCTTCAGGGCAGCTGATAAGTAAATGCACAAAAGTGTGGAGGCTCCACACCTAAAGCGGGCCGTGGTTTGAGTAAATGCAGAGTAAACTTTGCTCATCTGTGAATGGGAATTGAGTCCTGGGCTGCATTTACGGTGCTGGGAGTAGCACGAGCCCCATGATGGGTGATAATAATGCTGAAGAGCTCCAGGGGGGCTCATTCCATGGGGGAATGGGCTTGCCAGGACGAGAATTGAGAGGCTGATATTGTGTGAGTCACAAAGTGCTTTTCAGGTGGGGAAATCCCAGCCAGCTGAAGTTATGGGAAAGGGGTGTAAAAAAGGCGTTTAAAGTGATTGTTGGAAAGGTGGGTTGGCTTTTATTTCTCCTTTGACTTAGAGTAAAGGGAAGTCTCTTTGTTTGGAGATGCTTGGAAGAGGCTTTACTTCTCCTTTGGAGAGCCAGGGGCTTGTTCTGCCTGGAGAGATCCTGAGGCCGGCTCTCCTGAAGAGAAACCCAGGTATTCNTTGTTCTGCCTGGAGAGATCCTGACCATCCTAGAGAGATCCTGAGGCCGGCTCTCTTGAAGAGAAGCCCAGGTATTTACCTCCAGTGGGAAATCCAGGCTGTTTCCAAGACTTCCAGATTCTGTAGTCAGCTGGGAAGGAGGAATTTCGCCTGATAAATTCATATTGTAGAAGCACAGTTTGGGTTTGTACTTGTTTATCAGTTGGGTGTCTGGTTTCTCCTGCACTGCTTTGATAATGTTGGAGAGTTTGAGCCTTGCCTTAGCTTGGTGATGCAGAATTTGGTGCCTTCACAGGCTCTGATCATTTGCAGGGCTTTTGATCGAGGTGCCTCGACTGTGTCAGGCGGGTTATGGCAGATGGGAGGAATGAAATTCACAGAAATTCAGTGTTTGACAGGAAATACAGCACGAAATGCACTGAGTGTCCTCCTGCTGCAGGAGGGAACCACTACTTGAATAAACTCATCTGTTTTTTCCTGAGAAAAGGAGAAACTTGGAGAGTTGGACTGGCAGTGAAAGCACCTCCTTGGGGAGGAATGATCCTTTGTAGCATAAGAGGCAGAGAGGGAAGATGGATCCATCCGTTTCTCTTGAAATGGAGGAGTTTGCTGCTTTTTTATTTGATGAGGACATAAAGAAATGAACCAGGCTGATATTCCCCACGCTGCCATTGAGACCCTGTGAATTGATCACCGCTTGTCACCTAAAATGGTGAATTAAGTGCAGAGGGTGAGAGGTGGTTTTGTCCCCGAGTGCTCCCAAGCTTCATTTAAATGGGGAATCTGAGGGCGGCTATTTACAAATGCCAATTTTCCCTGTGTGCTGAGAGAGACAAACTCCTTCAGGGAATGATTTGCATCAGCCCTGACTTAGCTCCAGCCTCTGCTGCACTTTGCAGCAATTGGCTTCCTGAGCTGAAATTAGCCCTGGGTGCTCCCAGAGGTGCCGGGTCCATCACATTCCTGAATGTGATGGAATGTGTGTGAATCCTGATGGAATGGATGTGAATTCCACCGAGATCCTGGGCAGGATCCTGCTGGGAAATGAGAATTCCTCTGTCACAAAGCTGTTGGTGCAGCTGAGCACTGGGTGAGCATAAAGAGGATTTTCCACCCTGGAAAAATCGTAGTTCTCCTCGTTTATAAAATATCTTGATCCTGTTTATAAAATATATCGATTGCCCACAATCCTGAGCTGTGAATGTCTCAACTGGAAGTTGCTGGAGCAGTCCAGGGAATTCGTGGGAGCACAGGCAGAGGCAGGAGTGGCCACCTGGCCTGGCAAGGGGCTGATCCAAAGGTTTGTGTGGATGTGTGGGGATGACTGAACGCCCTGTGCTTCAATCAGGGGCTCCTGCCTTTAAGCCTTTGTGTGTATTTCACCTGGAACACCCAAATTTGTCATTATCAGCGTGGATTTGCCACTGAGGAGAAGCAATTTTTTATCCCCTGGGAGCTGAATGCTGATGGGGCTGGAAGAAGAAACAGTGAACGTGCCTTGCTGCAGCTCTGAGGGGGTTTTTGGGGGGGATTTGTGTTTTCATGCGCTTTAATATGGCCAAAACACTTGTGGATCTTGGGCTCTTCGTCTTGTTTCGTTATCTACCACAGCCATTTAAAGCAGGGAGGTTTCTGGCCTGAATTACCGACTTTTGGCCCTTAAAAAGAACTAGAAAGGGAGTTGTTATTGTAGCACGAGCTGTCAGTGGTGCTGAAATCGCAGAGGGCAGGAGCTGACAGGATTGCAGAGCGCGTTCCCGCAGCTTTTCCTCGGAGAACAGCGCCGGTGGCTGCTCGCCAGCCAGGAACGCTGCAGGAATTCCTGCCCTGGAACGCGCTGGGACACCGGGGGATGCTCTGAGGGCAGCCAGCAGAGCACCGCTGGGAGGAGATGGGCATGGGGAAGGTCTGCCAGGCACTGCTGCGAACTCTGAGCTGGCTGCTGACGGGGATAAAACGGCCCAGGTAATTAATATTCCTGAGGGAACACATGGGATGAGATGGGGCTGCTCCCACTGCTGTGAACTCGGTGCAGATTTGACGCTGGAGGTGCTGGTGCCTCTCAGATGAACCAGCTCACCAGTTGCATCCTGGACATCCCCAGCAGCCAGCCCGCCAGCCCTCCGGAGCTCCCTTCCCGGGATTTCTGGGGTGCTGGGAGGCTGGATGGGAGAGCCGGTGCTGCTGTGGCTGCCCCTGAACAGGCTCTGATGCCAGGCTGCCACAGCCCCTGTGCCTGAGGTGGCTGGAGGGGCTCAAAGGAAATATCTCCTCTAGCTGGAATAAAGCAACCACTGTAAAAGTGAGCTGGAGTCACCAGCACTGCCTTCCTCCTGCACTTCAACTGGGTTGTACAAACAGCCCATAATTTCCAGTGTCTGCTTTCCTACTTGGCTTCTTTGTGCTTCAGCTCCTTTTTTTGTCTCCTTTTCTGAAACTGTAATGTGCTGTGATAGTTCACATCCCTTCTTGTGACCTCCGCTCACGACAGATAAATTCTTACAAGGATTCGCACGAGATGAAACCAGGCAGAAATTACATTCCTCTGTGTTAACACGGCCCTTCCTTAATTGAAATTAATTTGTGGTTAAGGCTACAAGAGAATTACAATTTTCTGGAAGTAACGTGAAGGGATAGACAGCTTTGGATGAACAGAGCCTGCAATAATTATGTGTGAATGTCACAGAAGGGTTGGAGAACTTTTCTGTGGAGTGTGTGGCTTCAGATTTGTGCAGTGATTCTCACATGGCCTCTGCTGGAGGATCTCAGCATCAAAAGGGAGTTAAAAAAGTGAGGATTTCACTGTTTTTGAGGGAACGCCCATTCTCCGCTCTGCTGGAGCACTTAAATTTCTATTTCGTGCCTTGAATATTTTACTTTTAGATCTGAAAGAATTAATTGATGGATAATTACTGGGCTAGGGAGTGAACCACCTGAAAACACTGAAACCCCTTCTCCCAGAACGCTCCCAAGAACAAACACTGTCAGTCATTCTCCTTGTTAGCTCGGTCAAGTGGCCACAAGGAGTTTGCAGGCGTGAACAAAACCCTGCAGATGCTCCACCTTCATTATTATTCACACAAACCTGCCTTTCCTTCTGCTCAGCATTTCATGGTCCAATAAGCAGGACAGCACATCCTGCAAAGGAGGCAGAGCCAGCCCTGCATCCTTTCCGCTTGGCTGGAATTCCTATTAATAGACAGAACGAGGGCTCCTGGCTCCCTCGTTAGCATTTGGGTTTTCCACCAGAGCTGCCTGATGTGCTCCTTGCACCTTGAAGGGTTTCCTGCACGCTGGCTGCGAGGTGTGGGTGTAAACACAGGATGTGCCCGAAACTCTCGGAATCATCCCAGGGAAAAATCAGCCGGAGGTCTGCGGGTGTCCCTGCCCTGCACAGCAGAGGGAGGCCCCTTCTCGGGGCATTTTGGCTGCGATTGATCCATTCTCAGTGTGTTTGGGGTGGAATGGGTGATGCCTCTCCAGCCTTTCAGTTTCAGGGGTGACGGAGAGCCCTGTCAGAGCTCAGAACAGGGGTGGCCAAAAGACCAAAGATCAGCTGAAGCTGCTCCCGTGGTTTTTTCTTTTCCTGTGGAGGGGGAGGGATTGTTCAGTGCTGGCAGCGGAGCAGAAGCATGAAAATGAATTAACCTGAGCACTGAATTGTGCTGATCTTCATCCAAGGATCATAAAACATCCGGAGGTGATTTGGTAATGGGTGTGTTCGTGGCCAGCTGAGGAACCTGGGGTAATGTTGTACCCCTGGGTCTGTGGGGAAAAGCACGGATGATATTCCAGGTTTGAAGGCAGTGTCAGGACTGGCCTGCTAGGTAAGAACAATTTGGTCTCAGGTTTCTGCTGTTGGACAAAAATACTTTGAAAAAAAAAAATAAAATCATGCCTTAGATGAGGGCTGGCAGGAGATGTCCGGTTATAAGGTTTGGTTTAGGAGCTGAGGGTAAAAGGGCAAATCCCTTCTTTTCCCTCCTCCAATGATGCACAAACTCCTCCCACAGCGATCTCTGTGCCAATCCGTGCTATAAATCACTGTGTTAGACAGCTGTTTACTGGAGATGGGACGTGTGTGCTCCAAACTTCCTCCCTGGGTTGGGAAACACTCAAACCTCCCAGCTTTTAGCCAGGAAAGGATCCATTCTCAGTCTCAAGTGCCCCTGACAAGTGCTCAGTGCTTTTACATCAGCTTGTGGACAACATTCTGTGCAATTCAGCTGCTGGAAGGACTCGGAGCTCTCTAGAACTGCATTTTTCTAGGGCTGCTAAAGCAATAACATCTTTAAAGGGAATAGCTGCCCGTAAACAAGCAGAGAGCAGCAAAACAGGTTGTTGTAGGAGCAGAACTCCGCTGCTTTCCCCCAGGATGAGCCCCTGGCAATGTGAGAACTCTTTCCCACCCCTCTGGCCTCGCTGCTCGCTGTCCAGCTGCTGCGCTTGAGAAAAGAGGAAAACCGCAGCTCCTTTTCTCTCCGGGCCTTTTTGTCCTCACTCGGAAGTGAAACAGCTGGGAGGAAGCTCCCTCGGAGCTGTTCCACGGCGTTGCCATGGAAACCCTCACTCTCCAGCAGCTCCTCCGAAGGCCACAAGCTGTGGATGCCTCTGAGTAATTATGTTCACACGTTCCTGAGCATCGTCCTTGGGCACCGGCAGGTCCTGGCAGCGGTCGCCTCGGTGACGGCGGTCGCCACGCCGCGGGCAGCCACGGGCACGTTCGCAATGCAAAGCAGAGATTTCTGCACCTCTTGGAGCCTCTGCTGAAATCCTGGGGCCACGGGTTCCTCTCTGAGCTGTCTCCTGCCTAACGGAAGCGCTCGGTGCCCGCAGAGCTCCTGGATGTGTTGAGCAGCTCTCTTTCTGGATGATGACTCCATTTAAGGGGTTACTTTATGCCCTGAAAAATGAGGCACTCGATGGGAAATTTGTTGTGGGTTGATTTAATAGTTTCTCTGCTGCCTTACAAGGGTTAAGCCCTTGTTTGAGTACCTGAAACCTTATTTTGTCATTCCATGTCAAAAGTACTGACAGATATCCGACTTCCCTTGACACGCAACAAATCTCTTCTCTTTTGATTCAATAAACTGCTTTTAGTCTGTTGGTTTTGCTCTGCTGGAGTTGTTTGGAGTTGTGTTGCTTTATGGGGCACCATAACAACAAAAAGCACCAGCAAAGACTTTTGCTCTTCTCAGGAAATCTGACATAAACTCCTCTGTATTTGCAGGCTTTCCATATAAAGTGTAACATCCAGTAAAATAAAAATAAATGGATGCTTGCTGTGAGTGCACTGAGGGGGAGAAGGGAAGAGGACATTTCTTCCCACCGAAAGTGCAGCAATAATTTAGGGAGGCAGAGAGCATTGCTCAAGGTTTTTTGAGCTGGCGCCTTCATTTTAATGACTAAGGGCAGTCTGGTGTTTCTTATTCTGTTTTTCTCGGCGTGTTTGAGGGTGATGCCACTTCCTCACTAGAACATCCTCTTCTTTCCTGCCGAGTTCTCTGGGAAAGGAAAAGTGGGAGAGAGGGAGGGTGCAAAATCAGAAAACCCAGGTGGTCTTCAGAGCTTTTTTGGATGTTTTATTTGTTGGCATCTCCAGGTGACAGAGCCCCCACGGCTCCCCTAAGAGAGCACTGAGCATTTTGAGACAGGAGGGAAAGGAATGAGGGATTTGTCTTTACAAACAAACTGTGGGTCTGCTGATAAATAAAACTGGGTACTGAGAGATGAAAGAAACGATGGGAAGAACCATAAATTCCAGAGGAATTCCACGGATTGACACAAGGAAAAGAAGAAAGGGGGGTGCACATTAGAAGGGGGCCTGTGTGAGGTGATTTGGGAAGTCTGCACCTCTCAAGTACCTCAGCCACTGGGGAAAGAGAGAGGAAATTAGGATAAAAAGGAGGCTGTGTCCTCCAAAAATCTGAGAGACCCCATGGGAAATGCCCCATGACCTCTCCCTTTATTCTGATAAAGTTACAGGACTCCTGTGTCTCCTTTTTGGACATAAACCTCTGGCGCTTGTGGATTAATTTTGCTGACAGGAGGGAGCAGAGCAGAAGCTGCAGAGAGAGAGAGAAGGAGGCAGCAGCTCCTGTCACCTCCTGAAAGACTCTGGCACTGGTCCAGGTGTTGGGAGGCGCTCTGGAGCGATTCCTGTGCCTCTTATCTGCTGGAAGAGCCTGAGGGCAGCGCGGGCAGTTTGATCAGCACCGCGTTTCCCTCCTGCTGGAGAGCCCCAGAGGGGTCCGGGCTGTCACCTCTGAGGTCAGGGGCCCTTGACTTCCTTGGGCAGTAGATATTCCTCCTTTCCATGGGTAAATAACCATGGGAAGTGGCCGTAAAACTCGGGCCAGGGAAGGGCAGGTTTGTTGGTTTTTTACAAGCAGGACTCTCACACGGAGGGAGGACTTTCTCCTTCTGCCTTTTCTTGGCTCTGAGAAAGCTCAGCACTGGCAGGGCCCATTAATTTTTAATTTAGTCCTCTCTATGCTGCACTGCTATTGTGGTTTATGAGGATATTATGCTGGAACAGAGGCCTGTAAAACAGGATTTTAAAGTTTGGGAAAGGCATGGTTGTCATACATAATACGCACGCTGTAGTAGAAATGAGTGGGTATTTATAGCACAGCTAATATTAATTATTTTTATTGTAATGTCAGCCCTGCAGGTCAGCTGAGGAGTGAGTTGCCGTGGAAGCCAGAAATCTCCAGGCATTAAATTATATTAATATGAGATGTCGAAAAGTGGTTAATTTGTACTGCTGGTTTTGTTTGAAATGTTTTCCTGTGTAAAGCCGTTTCTCCAGTGTGATAGATTATTGTTAGCGGGGCTGTAATTCAGTCCCGCTACAGGGGAAGCCCATGTGCTTTATGAAACCTAGACCTGGCCTAAAATAAAGAACTCCAGCAAAATAACGCTTTTTGAATAGCAAATTGCTGTTTTTAATTGCTAACCACATCTCTCTGTCGCTTGCACTTCGTCAAGGTTATTGGCCAGATGAAAATCTCCCTGTCGCCTCCTGGCTTTCACGCAGCACAAACTCCTCCAAGGGGTGTTTGATTCCCCCTGCTTCGTGAAAAACCCCTCTGTGAGGCGAAGCCGACAGCAAAACACTCGCTGTGATTCTGTGAAGCTTTGGGAAGAAAGCTTGGGAAGATCAGGGGGAAAGCCCTGCAGAGCTTGGAGGAGCTGTTTTGTACCCACCGTGTGCTGGATCCCTGCAGGATGCCTGAGCCGGGGGCTTTTGAAGGTGTCTGTTATGTGTAAGAGGGACAAATTGCTTCCTCTAAAATCTCCTCCTGAGCTGATCATTTCCTAAAAACTCAAATTCTGGCATTCCCCTGCAATGGACCCCTCAGCTGCTCTGCCCTGGCTGTTTCAGCAGAGCTGTGCCTGAGCTGATTGCGTGGAAGTGGAGACTCGATTGATCTCTAAATAATCAGGGAATGATTCAGCTTTGATCCGCTGGAGAGGAGAGTTAACGGATGAATGTTTTTAAAAGATCTGTGCTTCGTGTGCCTCGAAACTCACGAGGTGGAAGTCTCCCAGCTTTGGAGCCAGGGGCTTTTCCAGCCTCCACGTGCAAGGTGAGGAACAGCTCCTGTTGAACTGTGACACCTCATCTGGAGATCCTCAGTTTGGATCACAGTGAGGACGAGGCTGGGGTTGTTTTCTCTGCCTCAGCATGAGAAAACACTGGAATGTGGAAATAAGGAGCACCAGAAACACTTCAGACCTGGCTTATCTGTTTGTAGGCACCATGAAGAACCAAGAACTTGTGGCAAGGCTCGGTCTGTGCTGTGCATTGCCTGAGGAGCTTCAGGAGCAGCTGACTTGCTCTGGTTCCCAAAAAGGTTGCTGCCAGAGAGGGTGACTGATTTGAGAGGCTCATGCAGCCTGAAAATTGCAGCATCTTAAATCCCTGAAGCCTCCCTCCCTGCAAAAACACAGAAAGATAATGAAAACTTGATGAAGCGCAGGAGGAAGTTCCTCGTCAGCACAGTGCAGCGGTGGGGAATCGGATTTTCACAGCTCACTAACCCCTTAAGTGTTTAATAAATCCAAGAGATCTGCTCCAAGGATAAGGTGGCCCTGGTATCTGAGCAGACAGGCTCTACCTGCTGTCATCTTTCTTAACGGTGACCCTGCTCAGCAGGACCAATTACCCAGCTAACAAAGTGGAGACGAGTGTCTCCTTCCGTGCCACCCTGTCCCCGGAGCTGGAGGCGTTGTGGTTGCCATGGCAATATTGCTTGAGATCCTGATAACCGCGGTGGTTGGGATAAAGTAACCGAGAATAGGGGATGTAGGCTTTCTTCCTGCTTTTCTGCTTTTTTGTAGGGATTTTCCTGGTTATCCGTGTGCCCCTGCGCTGGCAGGCTGAGGAATGAGCTTCTCCAGGCAGCTGTGAGCACTTGCTGTGGTAAATTGGCAAGTTGGAAGTGTGGAAGGTGCTGGGGACAGGTTGGTGAACGAGTTTCTGTGCTGCATGAGGGAGCTGAGCATGGATTCCTGCAGGAAAAGGCTCCTTGGCAGGCTGCAGAGCAGGGAAACCACATCCCAGGCTTTCCCACGAATCGCTTTTTCAGCCTTGTGCAGGGGACTCTTGTTGTGCGTGTCAGGGTGAGAATTCCTGTCCCACCCCCTCAGCTGCTCCTTGAGGAATTCCTGCTGGCCGTGGCTTGTGGATCTGGGCAAATGAGGATTTCAAAGCTGAGACCCTTCCCAGGAGAGGGCAGCTGATGGGACCAGGCCATGGATGTCCCAGTCCTGCTGGTGGCAGGAGGCCCAGCTGGCGCCTCAGGAGTGACCTCAGGGATGAGCAGCTTGTCCCTCCATCCAGGAGAATCCCCGTGGAATGTGTGTATTCGTGCTTTATTATTTGGAGAATTTTCCTGTTTCCAGTGTCAAGTTCTGAGCCGGACTTCGGCTTGTTTGAAAAATATTGATCAGAAAGGGCAAGGTTAAAGTTTTCCCCTTGTTTTTACGGCCTGGCTGTCTACACAGAGTTATGAAAAGTCTGAACTTACCTTCTGACAGGTTGACTCGCATCTTTGAACAATCCAGCAAAATCTGAGACAAGTGGAAGCAGCTTTGATGCAGGAGGTCTGGGACTGGCAGCCAGCCTGATTTATTGATATTATTGTTTAGGAATCTTGGGAAAATTGTGTCCCAGCTTCCTGCCTTGGTTTGCTTATTCAATATTAAAAGTACTGACTGAGCTTGAATCATTTAAATCTGGTTAATGTGCCTCAACCTAGGGAGGATTAAAAATTCCATGTAACCAGATTGTCCCAAACCAAGATGACTTTCTCTGCACAGAATGAGAGGATTTTGTGCAGTTTTATTCTTTGTTTGCCCTGTCAGAGCAGTGATTGATGACCTTCCCTGTTCAAGGGTTTCCTAGGGCTCAGCTCTTACAGTTGTGGGTCAGAAAAATCCAACCTGGACCAAATAATTGCTGATTAAACTGGCCAAGCTCTGGCTCAATCCTAAAAAACAGGCTCTGGTTCTGTAGAACTGGGTTCCAAGTGGGTTTTTTTTAACAAATTCTGTAAGAAATAAAGCATTTGTGCCCTCTGGGGGTGCGAGATGTTGCTGTGTGAGGGCACAGACCTGGAATGGCAGCAGCCAGGCATCGATTTGCATACAGAAGGCAAATCCTTTACACAGTGCAGATAATGCACATTGTAGAACAGTTACAATAACATTCACCGCAGCCATGAAAACAATTTTACAGCAGATTAAACACACTTAGAAAGAGGGGAAAGATGAGTGAGAAGGCAAAGCTGACACTAAATTAGACTTGAGTCAGCAGAAGCGAGAGAACAGAGGAGAAAATGAGAAAACGTTCCAAGAGTCCTGCTGCATTTTTTTTTTCCCCAGGCCAACTCCATTCTGTGCTCACCTGTTTTGTTGAACTGGGGAGCTTTGGTGCTCTCTGAGATCGTGGTAATTAGTGGAAAATATTAGGACTGAGGCGAGCATTGCCTGGAATAGTTTTTAACCAAAAAAGAGGTTAATTTGCCCCTCAGAGGGCAAGTCAGTGACATTGTTCTGGACAAACAGTGGCGTAGTGGGTTTGCTCTTCCTTCTTTGTCACATCAAACATCCTGTGAGAGCTTGAGAGTGTTGGAGTCATGTTCCAGTGGATCACTGAGACAGTTTTCACCACTGTGTGATGGATTCGAGGTGCATTATCAAGGGTGTGTTCCCTCTGCACGGGTTGGGATGTCTGCCGGGTGAACTGTTTGTGTGAGGCACGGAAGCTCAGGCAAACGCTGAGTTTTGGTCCACACAAGGTCTTGAAAAAACCGAGTTTTGTGCCATTGTAAACCTGTAGGGGGGATGTAAAGCACAAATTTGGGTTTCTGGGTGATCCATTAAATGCTGGTTTTTGCCTCCAGGCCCTGGATCACACAGGCAGAGGGGTCCTACGATGCAGAGGAGCTGGGAGGTGCTGGAGGCCTGGCACTGCCGAAGGTTCTGATGAAATTTGGGAGGTCAAAGACATTTGCTGCAGCTGCTTGGCTGTGTCTATAGAATTTCCATTAATGAACCGTTGCTTCTTGACTTTACATGCGTGTGTGATGGCTGATTATGCAGGATTATCCTCCTGCAGCACACAGACACCTGCTAAAGAGGCACTAATCTTGTTAGGAGCCAAATCGCATCTGATCGTTAAACACGGTGCGCTTACAACCCGCTTGTCAGCTCTGCTTAATTCAGCACGCAGGGCTCTGTCACAACGGCTATTGATCCATCGGGAGTGCCTGGCATCTCTGGAGATAATGATCGTGGTGTCTGACAAGCTGCCGGGCCCTTGCAGGAGCAGGGCTGGTCACAGATGCCAGGGGCTGTGGTGGCCGGGTGACTTTGTGCGGTGCCCTGGCTCCTGCTGCCACCGAAACTGCGGGAAGAACAAAAACCCTCCAGCAACATTTTTGATGTTAGAGAGTCAAGGATTTGCTTTATTCTGGCGAGGATGTTGTTCTTGGATCTGAATGCCCTCGCCTCTGATGTTAATTAGATCTTCATTCTTTGATTTTCTCATCAGCCTTTTCTGGACCAGGTGTCTCCAGCCATGCCAGGGGGCAGCCTCTGGAGCAGATGCTCCTTGATGTTCTGTTGATGTTCCATTGATGGCTTTTTAATCTTTTTGGGTATCTTTGTTCTGCTCCCAGTCTATTGGTATGCTAAGCCCATCTCCTTCGAAGGATGCTACATCTCCTAAAAACCTAAAGAAAATTCCTTTCCCCTTGGAAAGTAAAGCCGAGTCAAGCTTAACTAGGGAGACAAAATAAAAACTTAGAAGTTCTATTGTTTCCAACACTGTGAGCCTTCCTGGGCTGCTGCTTCCTGCTCAGGGGGTTTAGGACGACCCTGCTGGGCGTGGGTGACACTGAACGGGGGTTCTTTGCTGGTTTGTGCCCCACAAACCTTTGGAGGACATCAGTGGCCTCTGTCCCACAAAAGCTCTGTGGGATGAGGGTGTGGGTGTTGTTTCTCTGCTGCTTGTGAAGCATCCGTCTCGAATGACGTGTTTTGTTCAGAGCCGTGCTGAAGTGGTGTGGGGCTGTGGAGGAAGGCGTTGCACAGGTGAAAACACCTGGAGAGGCCAGGCTGGACGGGACCTGGAGCAGCCTGGGCCGGGGGGAGGTGTCCCTGGAATGAGCTGGGCTGTAGGGTCCAACCCAAACCATCCTGGCATTCTCCGAGGGAGACGTGGGGGCTGTGGGATGGGGAGAGCTCCGGTTGGTGTGGGGTGAGGGTGAGCCCGTCCTGTGGCGGCTCTGCTCCCCTGGGCCAGGTGAGGGTGGGATGTTCCTTGGAAAGTCAAGATGTCTCTGAGTTCAGGAGCTCCCTGGAGTCCACACGGCCTCAAATGAAGCCCAATGAAATTTGAAGTCCAATGGCTTCAAATGAAACATTGCTAGAGGGTGTGATAGCAGCGAACGTTGCTGTCATACCCCTCCATCAGTGTTTCCAGTCAGCTCCATTCACTGATTAAGGTGCCTGTTCTGATCTCTGCAAATTAACCCCTTTTTTGGTTAAAAACAAACCAATTCTGGAGCTTTTCAACCTTTAATGCCTGTTCGGAGACTGCTACCCCTGTTGCTCTGTGGAAGAAGTTCTTGGAAGGTTCGGATATATAAATGCTGCCAAAATTCCCAAAGGGAGGCCAGGATATGGGAAAATGCCTGTGGAAAACCTTCTTGTGGAACATTTTTTGTGAGCTGAGTGAATGCCAGGGGACCGAAGGTTACCTGAGACACTGAGGGTGCCTCCCTTGGGGACGTGGAGGGAAGTCCCCCCTGTTGTCCCCACGGTGGCCTGTCCCTGCCCAGGGTAAGCCTTGTCACTGCTCCTGTGTGACAAGGCTCCCTGTCTTTCTCTTTGCATGAGTTTATTCTGATGGAAGTCTGCGGAAGTTCCGCCTCCTGAAGGATGAGAGCAGGTTAAATGAAAGTCAAGAAGTTGATTCCATCAAGATCATCTGGGATTTTCCATCCTGGCAGATTCATTACTTCCAGAAATGATAACTGATTGTATCTGAAGAGGTGAGGGGAAGAGCGATTTAAATCGTGTCCATTACCTGTCAGCAAATAATGCCGTGTGCAGCTGTGAGGAGTGAGAGGAGTGCATCTCACAGGGTTGTTGCCTCTGCTGTTTGACTTTTCAATGAGAGCTGCTATTTGTGCTGCTTTTATTTCCTTTTTACACATAAATACCCAAAGGAAATTTCAATTATCACGACTGGAGGGAGAGGTACCTGTGGAATGTGTACAGTGAGTGCTCCTGGGTAGGGGAGGCAAGTGGAACAATTTGTTACGTATTAAATCTCGCAATCACGGAAAAACCTGGCCTGATGCAATATTCTGATCTGTTAATCACTTTCTACATGGCAGACAGCTTTCTGCAGTGTTGTTTGCTCTCAATCTCAAAGCAAATATGTGTTTTTGATTTGAGAATAATTCCAGGTTTAAGTAACTCCTGCTTCCCTGTTAACAAAAGTCATTGCTGTTAATTAGTCATGGGCAGAGAGGAAATATTTATTCGAGGGGGTGGTTTGCTCTGATTTCACTTCTTGCCGTGTCCTTACGTGGGTGTTTAGGGCTGAGGCTGGAGGAGAGGTGCAGCTCTTGTGATCTGTAATCAAAGCAGACAAAGCCTGGCTGACAGAGCCACCAAACCCCGTGGAATTCCCAGTGGGACGTGTCTGTCAGGCTGTCCAGCAGTCCTGGAATGGCTCTGGGTCGGTAACAGGAAATTCAGTGCCTCCAGTGAGTTGCTCAGCTGGGGAGTGCCCGTGCTGTCACAGCAGAACCCCGTGCTGTTCACTTCTCTGCAGTTTATTTGCTTTTCTGCTGTGCTCTCCTGGGCCCTGTCCAGCCTTGCTGGGCACCTTGATCCACCTGGTTTTAGGAATTTAATTTGTGAGGGATTACACTGTTAATTTTCACCTGTTACACATGCACACAGCTCCATGTAGGACGTGGTGAGAGACCTTCCTGGCCGGCGTGGAGTCCCCAGGAGCTCAAAATCCATCCTGGACCCTGCCTGCCACCCTGAAAATTCCATCCTGGACCCCGCCTGCCATCCTGAACCCTGTCTGCCATCCTGAGCCCTGCCTGCCATCCTGAAAATTCCATCCTGAACCCTGCCTGCCATCCTGAAAATCTCATCCTGGACCCTGTCTGCCATCCTGAACCCTGCCTGCCATCCTGAACCCTGTCTGCCACCCTGAGAATTCCATCCTGAAAATTCCATCCTGAAAATCCCATCCCGAACCCTGCCTGCCACCCTGCAGGACTGCTGGGACCTGCCTTGGAGCTGGTAAATCCCATTTATCCATCTGTTCCAGCTNAATTCCATCCTGAAAATTCCATCCTGAATCCTGCCTGCCACCCTGAGAATTCCACCCTGAAAATTCCATCCTGAACCCTGCCTGCCATCCTGAACCCTGGCTGCCACCCTGAGAATTCCATTCTGAAAATTCCATCCTGAAAATCCCATCCCGAACCCTGCCTGCCACCCTGCAGGACTGCTGGGACCTGCCTTGGAGCTGGTAAATCCCATTTATCCATCTGTTCCAGCTCCTGTGTGTGAAACCTGCCCCCCTGCTCTCTCCCAAGTTAAATTCCTGCCGTGGTGCTGTGAGGCTCATTAAGAAGTAGGGCTTGGAATATGTGCCAAGACTTTTATGGGAACAGCTCTCAGCAGTGTGGAGAGGTCGTATTTTGGTTGATTTCCTTGTGAAATAAAATGCAGAGTAGCTCGTGCTCGGTATTTTGGGGGTGTAAAACTTGTTTACAATGTGTGGAACTTATATGCAGTTTACTTTTAGGGGTTTTTTTTGGGCTGAATATTAATAGAGAAATAGCTTTAAATTCTGGGTAGTGTAATAAAAACACTGTTAAATTTTTAGAGAGGGACAGTTTTTTGCAGATGCTGAAAAAAAAAATAAAATAAAATCCTGCAGGGTTCTATTTTCTGCCAGCCTAAAATGCCCAGAATTTGGGGTAGAGATTATCTCAGTGTAGTTTAGCAGAATTTGTCACCTCAGTCGTAGAGGTCTCCTATGAAATGAACCCCCTGGCAAACCAGAACTTCCACTGGATTTAAATACCTGGCAGATGTTTAATTAAATGGGATTTCTGGGAACATGACAGGTGCACATGAAACTGGAGATCCACGTGGAGGGTTATGGATTTGTAAAACTCCTACAAAGCAGAAATACTCACAGACATGGCAGCAACAGGCAGGACGAAGTTCAGCTGGTGAGGTTTGCATGAGCATTGAACTCATTTCTGGTGGCTTGGATGTTCCTCGGCAGGGGAGGACAGGGAGTTCTACACCAAAGGCTCCTCTGGGCTGCTTCCCTGGGAGCAGAGTCGCTGTCACTGCTCCTGTCCTGCTCCATTTATGAGAGCTCCCCTGCCGCGGCAGGTGTGGCAGCTCTGCCCGGGGCTGAGGGATGGGCAGCGTTTCCCGGCGAGGAAGGGGCTCCGCCTGCTCAGGGGAGCTGTGCTGAGCTGTGTCCTCCTGATCGCACGGGAGGCTCCCTCCTCTCCCCTGCACGGAACACAAAACCATTCTGAAAATGAAACTGCACGTAAATAAATCCCCCTGAGCCCTGCCAAACCCATCTCGGGTTCACCAGCTGCCACAAAGTTGTGCCACATCGAGGGGAGAGCTTCTCTCCTCACTGCACGATCTGCGGACAGAGCTGGGGAGGGACAGGGACAAGGAGGTGCATTTCCCAAGGCGGGGATGGAAAAGGGATTATCTTGCTCTGAGACCCTCGAGGGGACACTCTGGCTTCCTGGGGAAAGTCCCATTAGCATTTCTAACTCGAGATGCTGAAAGTTCAGGGTCTGAAAAGCTGGAGAACATTCCATGGGTTTGCAAACCAGAGAATCCTGGCTCCTGCAGGGATAGGCAGAGGGTGCTGCCAGGAGCTCGTTCCTGTGGCCTCCTTAAACCGGGTTTGATGTTCACTGGCCACACTCACCAGCTCCATCCGAAGCAAACTGACACGCAGAGTGTGATTTAATATTTCATATTTCATCCCTCTCCTGCTTTGGATGCCATTAGCACAACGTGGGACAAGGAGGGAGTGGTGGCACAGGAGGAATAGATAAAAGCAGTTCTTGTCGTGCCCTGGGGGGCTTTTCCAGCCCCAGCTGTTGAGCCCCCAGAAGTTTTCTGACAACTGCTTTGCACTTGCTCTCTTGTCGCCTGCATTCACAGTTCAGGAGCGACGCTGAGAACTCTTGTTTCATGTGGAAATCTGAAAAAAATATTTGAAAGCATCACCTAACTTCACTTGTGAGGCGAGATTCCAGAGCAGGGCTTCCCAATCCAGGGGTAAAAATGGCACTGCAGAAACGCAGTGGCTGGTGAGAAGGTGGTGCCTGAGCTGGGAAGGTGTTTCCCTGCTCTTTGGCCTCTCAGGGGGCTGTTGCTGTGCTGTGCTGGAGGGGGATGCTGTGGCTGGGGACCAAGCGTGTCTCCTGTGCACATCTCCACAGCAAGTGTGCCCAGACTCGGAGGGAACACGAATTTTTAGCTCTGTCTGGTGTATATTTATGGCCATATCTGGTGTAGTGACAGCTGGGAAAGTGTTTTTTGTGTCAGTGCTGGGTTAGAACCAGGAGAAAAAGTGTTTCTGCTGAGTGCAAGAGCTGCAACCTTCAGAGCAGAAAGCAGGGCAGGCGACAGGGACTGCAGCTCCTGGGGCCCTGCTGAAATGCAGATTATTGTCCTCTCTGGCCAGCAGAACTTCCTGCAGCAACAGGAGCTTTTGAAGGCCCCCACTCAAGGCACTGATCCGGGGTAAGGCTGAGCTTGGGAGATCTCAGGCACTGCTGGGGCATGAAAAAGGAAATTTGGCAGCTCTGACGTGCAGTGTTGGTGCTGCTGCCTTTCAAACCCCACCTGCAATGGAAACAGTGGCTTGGAGAGAAGGTTGATCATGAAATATTAATTAATGCTGGCTACTGAAGGGAAATAACCAGGGTGGGTGTGTGCACCTGCGCCGGGGAGTGAGGAAAGGGAAAGGAGGGGATAATTGGGAAGGAGGAGTGGGAAACCAACAGGCTGCTTCTGATTTAGTAACTCTGAGGTTCAGTTCTCTGGCTGAGACGTTCCCAGTGAAGTTTTGATTGTCTCTGCAGTGTTCAGCCCCAGCTTCTCCAAGGAAGTGATGAGAAATAAGAATATTTGAAGGTGGGTGTGTTTATATCTAGACAAATAACAATAAAAAAAATACCCAGAACACACCTGTCTTTATCCTTTCTGATGTTTTGAAGATTAATTAAGTGCAAAGGCGCCAAGATACAAATATCACAAAATCGAGGCTGGAATTTTGGGTTTAGGGGTACAGAAGAAGGCAGTTCCTGCATGGAAAAGGAAAAATCACCATCCTCTGACCACATACGGCTGGAAAACAGCTCTCTCCTCAATATAGCACAGCTTGTGGTAGTTAGTGAACCTGAGGTGTTTGGCAGGGCTGAGGGGGATTTATTTACATGCAATTTTATTTCCAGGCTCCTTTTGGCTGTTTTGACACCTCCTGGCAATTTTCCTAAGTGCTTGAACTGCGCATTACAGTGAGGAATGTTTTTAAGCAGCTCCACGTTGAAATTGGGTGAGGTTTATTTACCGTTTGACTCCTGCCTCCGACAGCATTTATTTCTCCCAACGATTCCTGCTAAATGAGTTATTTTCCAGTTGGATCGAGCAGGTTCCCACACCCCCATCTCCTTTTCCATGTGCATTTTCCTTCCTTTCCTGGCGGTGCCGATCACGGAGCTCCCTGGGTAAATGCTGATTTCAGGAGCCAAACGTTGCCTGACGTGGTTTGTGCAGCAGAAGGGGCAGGAAAGCAGAGGGGGCTGAGGAGAACCTCGAAGCTTTTAGCTCTTGGCTGACACAGGCAGCTGGATGAGAACAACTTTATTTCATTTCACTCCTCGTTTTCTAAGGAGGATGTCTCGATGAAGCAGAGGAGAGAGACACAGACACAAATAATGGCATTTCTACAAAGAGGTTTGGGGTTAAGAGCTCCGAAGGGCTTTGGGATCCTTCTTTCCCATACCCATCTCCCATTTTCCGTGAGAAAAATGGAGTGGACAGAGATGCTCGGACTTCATCTGAGGGGCAGGATTTAACGGCCAGGGAGAGATGGAAGTTATTTCAGAATGATTCTCCCGTGGGACTTTAAAAAACACCTGCTTTGAGCTCTTCTCACCCTAGAGGTGAACTGAGCAGAGGGAGCTGGGCATGTTTATATCCTTGATTTAGATTTTTTGCTGCTTTTGGAGCTCTAAGATAAATTCTTTACAAAGGGGGGAAGATTAAAAACCACAGATAATCCACAGGGGCCTTCCTTTTGCCTGCTAGCACTCAGGTTTTGCTCTTGTGAGGAAGACAAGGAAGATACTGGTGCTGAAATTAAGAATCTTCGATTTTTGGGCAGTATTTCTGGTCTCTTTCTGCCTTCACTTTGGCTGTTGGACAAGAAATCACTTTGGTTCTTTAGGTTTTGTGTCTGTCCCTTGTTTACCTGATTTTTTTTGTGATGAGTTTGTGTTTCTGCCACAGAATTGCTGTAATTTGGATCCCACAACACTGATAAAGCTACAACTGTAGAATTTGTTTTCCTTTGCCAAAAGGAATCTGCCTTTATTTATATTTGTACCTGTCAATTGAAATACAGCTGAAAAAACAGAGGATTTTGGGGCTGTTCCGTCATTTGTGCTTCAGCTGTGACAATAAAAGAGCTTCTGCCTCTTTAAACCTGCTCTGCTTAGCAGAAGAATATTCTGAGTTTTGACCTAGGAAAACTCCACTGGTAATTGGAAGTTTGCTTCCAAACAATCAATAACAAATGCCATAAAGCACCAATCTATTCAGGAAATTAATTGGAGATACTTAGGAGAAATTAATAATGAATGTTCAAGTGATAGTTCCTTTTTAACCTTGCAACGTTATCAAGACAAAGTAAACACCAGAGGAATTATAGTAAAGCAGACAAACTGTGGGGGAAATTAAGTATGCAAACGAGAGAACTGCATAAATCTCCATGTTATTAATTGGGGGAGAGTTCCTGAAATGATCAGCTGGGCTGAATATTAAGTACCGTAAATAAAAATGAAATGCAGAGGTGCTCTGTGGGGGGAAAGGGGAGGAAGCGTTGCAGGCATCCCTCAAAGGACTGCAGCTTTTCCTGGTGCTGGATAATGAACAAGGTGGGTGTGATACTTTAAATGGATCCTGTTTCCTGTGTATGCAAAAAAAAAAAAGGAATGATCAAAGCCTGGAATTGTTCGTTAGAAACCTCTCTAATTGCACAGCCATTGTGTTTTACCTCCTACAGCGCCGGGGTTTTCTTGAGGAGTTTTAGCTCAGAAGAAAGCAAGTGATTCCCCTTCTGGCTGGCTCCTGAAAATGGCTTCAGGATGTGCTCGAGATGTTCTTCATGCTGAAAATTCAGAAGTGTTTCAGGTACCTAAAGCACTTCGACAAAATTCTCTGAACGAGAAAACATTTCTTGAACCCTCTCCCTATTTGAGATCACATTTTACAGAGGATTTCCACTTAGAAATCACACCAGATAAAGGTCTGGAGTAGGTTTTAGCTGATCCTGGGAAAGCAGTTGGGGGCTGTTATTTAAACCACTCACAGCTTCCTCTCCTCTGGTAGGACTCAGATGTAGGATGCCTCAAACACAAGCTGTGTCCTAGAACCTTCATGTGTGCAACTGTTATCTTAGCTGATATCATTAGGTGCCCTGGAAATACGCTACAACACAGTTTAATAGCTGGTAAAACTCTTAAAATTGAGAGTTTAGCTGAATGGCTCCAAAATGAGTTGTGAAATTGCTGTCAGTCGTTCCTGCAGTGAAGTTTTTGGGATCTCCATCAGCCCAGCTGAAGAGTTGGCTAAAAAGCCACCAGTGGCAGCTTAGGAGCTGTTTCTGCATCTCCTCTCCATCTATCTCTTCCCTTCCTCCCTCTTCAAGGCACAGAAATGTTTGCTGAAATGCCCGAGGAGTCGGATTTATTTCGTTTTGTGATGAAGCTGCATTATTCATGAGGCAGCACATCCCAGTTTATCACTTCCCAACAAGGTTGTGCAGGTGCTCATTGCGAGGTGTCCAATGATGCCCCTCCCGTGCTCAGAATTATTTCCAGCTGGTAAAAGTCTGAAATTGGTCCTACTTTAACTCATGAGTGGTGTAGTTAGGTGAGGGTTTAGTCTTAGCTCTGAAAATTCAACAGGAGGGATCTTTTGTGCTTTAAATCAGAGTGAGGAGACGAGTGGAGATTTTCAGGACTGCTCTGAACTTGTATTTGCCTTGAAATAAGTTGTTTTCATTTTGAATATCATTTTGAATATCACCCTGCAAATGCCTGATGTCTGTGATGCCTCACAACTGCTTTTAAATCTCCACACAATATGCGTTTTGCTTCCTTTTCCAATTAAGATTGAAGCATCACTTTCATTCTTCCCAAGCAGGTATTGAAGAACTGAGCTTGCCAAATGGATGGCTCCAAGTGTTTGGGGACATCTTTCTGGCTTTATGCATTTCCCTGGGAAAAAAAAAAATTGCTTTTGTGAGGAGTATTATAATTGATTAAACAGGAAATTAATGTGGGGATGTGCCATCGTGAGTGTGAAGAGATTAAATTTCTGCTGTCTCCTTTTTCATTATGAGCTTGAAAAATGAGGGCGTTGGGATCTTGAGGGAAGTGACACCGGGAAGGGAATCCAGGAGGGACCCTCTGCTCAGCACCACTCAGACGTGAACCTGCTCCCCCCTCCCATCCTTCTGCAGTGCTGGCAAACTCCCCTTGGACACAGCCCCTCATTTTCTCCCACTGCAACGAGAAAAAAAAAGGGAAATAACCCAGCAGGTTATTGGCTAAATTTTATCTCCTGTTTCGCATTTGAAAACTGTGTCACAGCATTGGTTTGTTCCTGCTTTGCTATGAATAGCTCAGAGTGGATATTCTGCTTATTGCTGCGTCTGCTCGGGGAAGCCAGGCAGCTTTGGGGTGGCATCCAAAGTTCAGGTGAAAAAGGGTCGAGCTTCTACCTGAGCACCTGTGCTGGTTTTGCATTAACTGATTTTTTGGTGAGGAGGGGAGAAGTCAGAAGCGCTGGGGAGGTGGTGGGGGGAAGGCGTCTTAAAGGTTTATTTTAGTTCTCATTATTCTTCTTTTAATTCTCTTAATAAAGTTTTTTTTATACCTTATAAGTTTTGAGCCTGTTAAAGTGGTTTTTTTTCTCCTCATCCTTATCTCACCCCATGAGCCTTTTAAACTGATCTTTCCTCCTCCTCTGCTTAACTCGACCAGAGGAGAAGGGGTGGATGATCCTCGTGGGTGCACCGGCGTTTGGCCAGCGTCCAACCCACTGCAGCACCCTGTGGGACAACGGCTCCTGGTGAAGGGAAACACCAGGCACTGCCAATGGAAAGGAGCTGGAATGCCCTTAAAAATATCCCCCAACTTCCCCCCCACGGCTTCAGGATGATCTAGAAAATGTAGGCTCTGTGAAATCCTCATTTTGCTCCCAATTACAGGCATTAAACGCAATGAGAAGATGATGCAGCAGGAGTTGAGCTCTGATGGTGCTGCCAGCACCTTGGAGAAGACACCTCTTCATTTTCCTTCAAGTCCATGGACCTGGAGCCTTCCTGAGGGGATAGAGGAGTGGATATTCCTGAAGAACAAAAGCTTTTGGAGGAGCTGAAATGTAAGAGGTCAAATGTTAATTTTACTACGGATTTGTGAATTGAACGTTGGAAGCTCAGGTGCTCTCTCTTCACGTGCCCTGATTTTTGTCCAGTGGCAGGAAAAGTAGTTGAGTGGTTTTTGGTTTGTTTTTCTCTTTTTTTTTTTCAGCAGTGATAATTTTCTACAGCTCAAAGAACTGGGTAATTAACAACGTCAAGATTGTGCCTGAACACCTGATACATCTCTGCTGCACAGTCAGAACTGTACAGCTGCAACTCTGAACAGTTCCTTTGGCTTTCCCCAAGAAAATCTGTTTACATCATGGGAAATTATTTCTTTACACGTTTTTATAAGGGATGAGATCCCCTGCTACCATTTTTGGGATAATTGGCTTCTCCCGTGACTCCTTTGACACTGAGTGGTTATGGCAAGGCTGAACCTCTCTGTCTCAGCTCCAAAAGTGCTGTTTCCTGCATGGTTTATTTGCTTAATATCCTTTTTTACTCTTGAATTTAGTAGAGATGTTGAAATTCAGCGGATCCCTTCAGAGGCCAGCTCGTTTGAGATCTGGCCTCTGGTTTATGCTGGGTCTGAAGGTGGTTTTTAACGTAAAGTTGAATGGTTTTGGTTTTTTTTCCTACTAAAAATTGAAACATCATCCAAAGAAGCACAAAAACACCTCAGGGAAGTATGACTGAGAGATGGGAGACTTGGGGCTTTGAAATAGTTCTTGGGGCTTTGAAATAGTCGCATTTCCTTTATTTTTTCTGGATTTGTAGCCTGGTGTGGGGCTTTTATCAGGGACCCAAATTTCAGATGAAAAAGTGGCATCATTTACGGTCGGTGATTGCAGCTTCTGACCGTGGCACACCTTCAGAAAGGGACAAAATCCACGGAGGCAGAGAGGTCAGCCTGACTCCATCCTGAGTGGATGTTGGACCTGGGAATGAGGCTCAGATCTCCAAAATTCCAAAGTGATTCCTTTAAATTCACTCCACGCTGAGGGTGATGATGTGCTCGGCTCTAGACTCTGCTCCATCCCATTTTTTCCCCAGAAAAACTCACGGATTTTTGTAAAACTGCTCGGGACTCGAGCTCTGCAGTGGAGAGATGCAACATAAAGGAGATAATTCTGCAGTGCTCCTGAAAGGAATGAGAGATTTCCCTTTACAAACTGTGGGTCTGCTGGTAGATAAAACCAGCACTGAGAGATAAAAGAAACAATGGGAAGGATTCCACTGATTGATGAATGGAATGAGAGAGATTTGTCTCCACAAACAAACTGTGGGTCTGCTGATAAATAAAACTGGGTACTGAGAGATGAAAGAAACAATGGGAAGAACCATAAATTCCAGAGGAATTCCACTGACTGATGCAAGGAAAAGAAGAAAGGGGGGTGCACATTAGAAGGGGGTCTGTGTGAGGTGATTTGGGAAGTCTGCACCTCTCAAGTACCTCAGCCAGTGGGGAAAGAGAGAGGAAATTAGGATAAAAAGGAGGCTGCGTCCTCCAAAAATCTGAGAGACCCCATGGGAAATGCCCCACAGCCTCTCCCTTTATTCGAATAAAGTTACAGGACTCCTCTGTCTCCTTTTTGGACATAAACTTCTGGCGTTTGTGGATTAATTTTCCCGACACTCCCTTCCTGCTGCAGCCTCCGTGGCACTGCAATGCCCCCACGGAACAGACAGCAAAAATCCTTCCATTTTCCGAGCCTTTCCCCCAAGCTGTCCTCCCAGTCCCTTTGCAGGAGGTCTTGGCCTGTGTAATCCATCCCTGAACTGCCCTGCCAGAGGTGGAAGAAGGGAACAAAAAGCATTTTAACCCCTGCCCACGGCGCCTCTGCTCCCCTTGACCCAGCAGCAGCACCTCCATGTGCCTGCAGAGGCAGGGGTGACCCAGGGCTTGTTAATTAATTCTCCCTGCTTGATCCCAGCCCTTGGCGGGTCGGGTGGGCTGGAAAATCAGGCCCAAAGTGCTGCCTGTCTGATGAACTCTTTCAAATGAGCGCCAATTAAAGCATTAAGCTCTCGTCCCGAACGTTGGTTTTTTTTTTTTTTTTTTGGTGGCGGTGGTTGTTAAATTGAAGGCTGCGACAAAAGCGGAGCCATTGGCGGGGCTTTGGCATTGCTCCCGAAAAGGGTGAGGGGGAAGGACGGCGCTGGAGAAGCGGGGAGAGATGCCACGATTTCACACTTCGCTGAAATGCTCGGCGTTGGCTGCAATAGCTCCATAATCCTTTAAAAAAGCTCAGTCGCAGGTAGTTTTTGCTTGATTTTTGGGGTGGAAAACACACCGAAAAATAAAAATGCGAATGCCGCAGAAACTCGGAATTGTTGAACCCCACCAAAAAAAAAGAGCCGTCAAAAACCAGTGGGAACCAACCCAGCAGGCACGGAACAACCAAGAACAACACCAGAACAATCACTGCTGTGCCTGCCAGCCAGGAAGGTTCCCCTGAGGAGTCTTTCTGCTGCTTTATTGACCTTGCAGGTGCTTGCGGCGTTCACCTGCAGCAGGGAGGGAAGGAGGGGGCTGTTTGTCCTTGGTCCCCAGCTGAGGTGACATCTCTGGATGAGCCATTTCCCTGGCAAGGCTCAGTCCCTGCTGCCCTTGCAGCAAAGCTGTGACAAACAGAGAAATCTGTGCTAAAAAACCCACCGATGCTCGTCTGGTGGCACTTGGTTTAGGTGCTGGTTTACCCTGATTTTTTTTTACCTGCTGGTTTTTTTTTATTGCTTGCGGTTGGATTCATTTTCAGAGGGAATGCTGGACAATGAGGCAGGAAAAAGCAGCTGCTCGATGTTTTTTTTTTAAGTTTGGTCGCAGTCAGAATTCGGTGCTGAAAATGAAAAGCTCGTGTAAAAACCACACGGATTTTCCAGGCACTGCCCAAACCCCGGTGTGTGGTGTGTGTGTGGTTTCTCCCTGTACCTCTGTGTGGGTGTAAATAAACCCACAGCTCCCCTAAATGCCGCCCTGTTCCTGTGTTCACATCCAAGAATGTGGAATTTTCAGGGATATTTCACACTCCCTTGGAAAATCAGGCAGCTGAGGCAATACACACTGCTGGCAGGAAATACTGGGGAAATCTGCTTGTGGTCAAAAGATCAATAGTGAGAGGGTGAAGTTGTTCTAATGGGTGAGAATTGAGCAGGAATTCCTAATTCCAAAGAAACTCTTCATTTGCGAATGCTTGGAAAGGCTTGGCAGGGTTCTCTTCCCCCCACTTCTTGTGTGAGATCGANTTTTTTTTTTTTTTTGTTTCTGCCCCTGCCTCTACCACAGTGTTTATTTGGAAAAAACCCCAACCCAACAACTTACAAATACACATTTGCACAGAGCAAGTGTTTGTGGATAAATAACAGACCCCAGCTTGCTTTTCCTCTGCTGACACAATGTCCCAGAAATAATGGCCTGAATAAATGCTATCAAAGCAGAATGCTTAGCTCGGGCCTCTGCTGCTGAAGGGATTGATTATTGTAATGGTTTGTTTGGGGGATTATATTGTGTTCTACCTCCTTTAGTCTCTCTTGGCTGGTTCCTGGTTCGTTTCTAGTTGGTTTTGGAAGCTGTTTAAATTTAAACTTTGCTCTGGGTGCCTGCTCACTTCTGTTTCTGTGTTGCTGTACAAAACCATTCATTCATCAGAAAATGGCTTTGCTGGGGTTTTCCAGGGTTGGTGAGAAGAGCCTCCTTCAGGACAGGTATTTATTTACTGTTTCCCTTGCCTTCTGAGGGGTCTGGAAATTCCTGTCTGCAGCCTCATCTAGAGCCATCCTGAGCAAGGATTTATTCTGAAATAAAGCCCATTGGGAGGGTGTGAACTCCTGGCTGCCACATGGAGAAGTTTAAGGGACTGGGAGTGAACTTCTGATTGAATAATTCTGAAGAATTATTCCCCCTCCCCAGCCAGGTTGGCCTGATGTTGTCCCCTCTTCCTGTCCTGTGAATCACATTATTGAGCCCGTGGACAAGTTCCTCTGCTCTGGATCTGCATGAGGGGATATAATTTTAGGGATATTGTCATTCTTTCTCCCTCAGCCTCCAGGATTGTCCTTGGAGTGAGCTCAGCAGTGGAACTGTGCAGGTGCTGAAGTGCTGGCACTTGGAGCTCATCTGGGATTTTTCCTGTGCCTTCATACCCAGGGAGGGCAAGAATTCACCAATACCTTTAATCCTCCCCCTAAAGAAGGACTGCAAGTTTAAATTTCCTTAGTTTTCACTGCTCTTCAACGATCTCATGTCTTTCATTTTGTATCAGCTAGAACACAGAGCACTCCCCAAAAGCAGAATTTGAAATTCCCTTTAGGCCCCTTGCTGCTGTTCTTTCCCCAGCCACTGTGTTCTTTTGATGACTAATGTTGGTTCTTATTGTCTCAGAGCCAGATGGGTTTCCCCACCTGCTGTGCCATCCCGAAAATAAAGCACCTTTCTCCTGAGCTCGTATTGCTCCCAGTTTGGTGGGAGCCGGAGCTGTAATTTTCCTGTTCTGAGGTTATTTGGTGCTGAAATGGCTTCGGAGCTCGTGGCACACGTCTTGGTGCTCAAAAGCAGAGATTGAAGAAGGAAATGAAAGCCCAGAATGAAGAAGAAAATGAAACCCCCTGCTTGGAAAATGATTCTCTTGTACTCCTCATGAATATGACTCGTTCTCTCCGGGTCCTTTCCCCGCCAAGATTTCCCAGCCCCAGCTCTCAAACCGGTGTTTTTCTGCCTTTGTCTCTCTGAGCTGACAATTCAGCTGCAGTTCCATTTGCTGAAGGATCTCCAGCCCTGACCTTGCCGTGACTGCAAGGTCAAGAGGGAGGCAGGATATGGCAACGAGCGCCGGGATTGCCGTGGCAGCCCGGCCAAGCAGCAGGACAGCTCTGCACACTGGCACTGGGAAAACACTTCCCACTCGTTCAAACGTTCATCCACGTCACGTTTTACAGGTGTCTGAGGCATTGATAACGGGGTAGCTAACACAGCTTTGGAGAAAATAACGTGTGTGTGAATTACTGCAAAAATCCCGATTTTTCTGTTTGTTTTAAGCCGCTTTCACCTTTTTGGCATCTTTTTCTCCAAATATCAGCTGCTGATGCAGCGACCTGGTGCCGCTGGTGGCAGACCTGTGGCTCCTGGGTGTGTTTGCCTCGTGCACAGGGGTGTTCCAGCTGGCAGTGCCCCTCGGGGGCTGGGAAGTGCCAGCTGTAATCCGAGGATCACACGGGGAAGCTTGGGAGTCACAGCCAAACTGGTTTCCACAACAAAAGCCACAGCAGCTGCTGGTGCCGCGAAGAATTTTGGCTCTGGTCTCACAATACCAAACCTCTGCTGAATTATTTGAGAAGCTCGGAGCAATGGGAAGGCTCTAAGAGAGGGTTGGTGCCTGATCCCCTTCACGAAGTGTGGGCAGGTTTTGCTCTCCTAAACGAGGATGGAACCTGAAGCCAAGGGGTGAGGAGGCAAATCTCCGCTGGCCCTGCAGAACTACAAAAAACAGATTGCAAGATTCTCCAGCTGCTGCTAAAGAAGCCCCTCTGTGTCATCCAGCCCAGCTGAGCCTTGGGTTTTATCTGTGCACTCCCATCCTTCGCTGTGAAATTGGAGTTTGTGCAGGATGGACGCATCCACTGCATCGCAGGGAGCAGCGGGATCAGTCCCACGCCTGATTTCAGGAGTGTTGGGTGGGAATTTCCGTGGAATGAGCTGAGAGAACCTCTGGGCCTTCTCCCCCAGGCAGCTGCTCAGCTGGTGAGTGCAGCTGTCCCCTGACAGGGCTGCTCTCCCAAATTTCATATGCAAACAATAATTAAAGCAATAAACGCTCTGAATACAAATTCTGTTTAGAGCTGGCTTTGAAATTCTCTCTCTTTTCTGCTGCAGTGGGGACGGGGGAACAATGGAAGGGAAAACCATCGTTTTCACAGAAAATTCTTTGTGAGTATCTTTGTGGCTTTAAAGGAAATCAGAGCACAAAAACCACAAATACAAAATGCTTTGATTTCGAAGTGGAATTGACATTCATTTTTTCAGATGTAAGCAAAAAGGGTAAATATCAAGAGAAAACAAGTTTCAGTGCTTTTTCTCCCTACCAAATGCTTTTCACTCGGTGACATTTCACCAAGCAATCTTTTTTTTCTTCGTTGAATTTCCAGTAAGATAATGTAACGTGTGATTGGTGTTCTTGGAAATTGGTCAAACAGTCTTTCCAGGCAAGTCGGATGATTTGAAGCGAGCTCAGCTATTAGAGAGTGACATTTCTTCCTCTAAGAGCTTGGCTATGTGCAGAACTGTAACACTTGTAAGTCTTCCAGGGCTCGGATTTCCAGAGAAGTTGAGGTCGAGGGATATATGGTGAGGGAGAAGTCACATCTGTAACTTTTGGGGTTATTTTGATGAAAAATATCTTAATTTAGACGGCTTTTAAGTGCTCAATTCTGCCATTCTTGCTCATGAGGAAGAATAAGTAAAATTGGATTCCTGGCCCAGAATAGAGTCGCCAAGTGTTGAAGAAAATTTCCATGGGTAAGAACAGCTCCAAGTGACCCTGGAGTGTAGGAAATAAATTCATTGCTGCCTCTGTCCAGCAGAAGTTATGACCAACAAATTAAAAATCAGCTGTGTGACCTCCTGGGAGGGAGATGGGATTCCTGTAAAGTCCTTCTCCAGGCAGACAAAACCGCCGTCAATTTTTCCAGCTGTGGCAGCTCGGTAGGAAAATGAGAGCAAAGTGAGGGTGGCTGGAAGGAGCAAGGATCGGGGGGAAAGGGGAAAGACAGGGACAGCAGTGCTGTAAAGAGGAAGGAGCTGATTGAAGATAAATGAAGATAAATGAAGAGTGGAGACAAAGAGAAAACAACGAGTGTGGGGGAAACTTAGGAAACTGGAATTGCAGGAGAACAGGGTAGGTAATCTTAGCTGGGGGTTCAACACTGCCCCAGCACTGAGAGGTACAAAATTAAACACAGATCCTTCACTTTATAAAAACCCCCACGTTTAGTTCACCTGGTAAAAGTGATGAATTGTTCTAAAAGCTGCCTGGTTTTGTTTTTCTAAGGAAAAAAGCAGTTTGAAATGGAAAGAAAGCAGAGCAGTGAGAAGCAGCTCCTTAGCTGGCACTGTCCAGCAAACCTGAAACGATGAACGACGAAATCCAAAAGCCTTTTTGCAGCAAAACCTTTTGTGTCGAGCAGTCAGGGAGGTGCCAACCATCCCTCCGTGTGAGGAGCTGCGTGCTTGGTTCGGGAGGAGGGAAAGCTCCGGCTCAGATCCCGGGAGCAGGGGATGTGTGTAAGACGTTTCGGTGGTGTTTGGACGGTCGGGACAAACGGAGGCGAGAGATCTCTGAGGTCAGGTCTTAGAGCATGAGGTTTATTACGAAGGGCGTGGGTACAGGGGGCCTGCTTAGAGCTGCCAGCTGCAGCTCGGGGCAGGCCAGAGAAGTAAAGGAGAGCAAGAGAGAGAGAGAGCTGAAGAGAAAGAGTGCAGAAGTCGAGTCCCAGTAGAAGTCCTTTACAATACAATAAATCATCTTTTGTGTTGAATATTCTAATTTTCATCAACCAATCTAGTACAAGATACAAATCCTACAGCATTTACATACAGCCTATAAGAATCATTGCATTACTATACTGCGTTACATTTTAAACTCTAAAACTACTCTTTGGACCCCTTCTGCCAAGCTAGCAGGGTCTGCTCTGACCCTTGGACCTGTTTTCAAGCAGAGGGTATTGTTTAATCAAGAGGGGATTACCTTCAGTGGCCATACCATTGTTTTCCAGTTGTTCAGTAACCAAGGTTTGATATCTCAAAGTATGCTTTCATTTCTATCTGGTTCATAGTTTCCATATACTCAGCATCTTTTGCCAGGCAATCATATTTATAATTTTATAATCATATTTATAAACATCTTTCCTGTTTCATCTTCCCCAACAGATGTGCAGTGACAGGAGATGCCAAAGGGCTCGAGTGCCTCGGCTGCGGTGACACTGCTGATAAGGGGACGTCCTGGTTCAGCACGGGCCTCTCCAGCTCAGCAAATTACCCAACAAGGGGAGAAGCTGCTGCCGAATTAATTCTCTACCTGGAAAACAATTTCACGCTAGGCTAAACAGGGATTAAAAAAAAAAACTCCCTGGGCTGCTTGACAAGCCAAGCCTTGGGTTTAGAAGGGAATAAAACAGTTATCTCCAGGTATGACTACAAATCTGGCCTGTAAACAAGACCTGGTTTGGGGTGGCCTGACCCCAGTAAAGATCTATGGGACACTTGGCTACTGATTATAAATTTCTTAAGCGTTTCCTGCAGTATTTTTTTGGGAAATCTACAGCTTGAGTGGGTGGGAAAGGAGGGGTGACGGGTGAATGGGAGGATTTATCAGTCCCTTGCAGATCAGGATGTAATCAGAGTCCAGATGTTTAAAACCAAGTTCACTTCTCCTGCAGAGTGTTTTGCCTTTTGGCTGGGTGGTTTTCTTCATCATTTGCACTGTCCTGAAGGAACACAGGGGCAAGGATCTGAAATTTGTGTGGGTTAAATGTCCACTGGGAGTGGCCACTTTGGGGCTATTCCCAGGCTTGCTGGATGGGAATAACCAACAATCCATCCACACTTACTGGATGGGAAAAACCAACAATCCATCCACACTTACTGGATGGGAATAACCAACACTTGTTATTGTTATATAACAATCCACACTTACTGGCTGGATGGAAATAGCTTTTCCTGAAGGAGTTAATGGGGAAATATCTGCTTGAATCTCAGGTTCTGTGGTGAAACAGCAGCTTGAACCGGGTGCTTGCAGGGAATGTTTAGCTCAGGTAGAACAGGAGGCTCTTAAATTTGGGAATTCTGGGGCTCTGGTTCCTGCTGTGCTTTACGTTCATTTTGGCCTTAGGCAAGGCACTGAAAGGAGGGTCTGGAAAAGCTTTTAACGCTGCATCCTAAGGCACTGCCACTTCTGGGAGGTAACTGGGCAGCCAGTGGAGCAGAAACCACTCAATTCCAGGTTGTTTTGCTCTGTTTAAGCCAAATCCGGTCAAACCAGTAGGAAACATGTCAAATTACACAGGATATTGCAGGTGCCCGAAGGGTTGGGTTTGTACCGTGGTTAGCACAGGACAGAACCCCCCAGAAAGCCCTTCCTTCATGTGTTTACATCAAATGTGCCTCAGTACCCCAGGGGTAAAACACGTTTGGTGCCCTGACCCACGAGGATTTTCCTGTGGGGAATACACTGGGTGACAGGAGAGAGTTTGTAAATAAATGTAACAGCTCTGAGAATGCGCTGAAACGCTGTGCCCTGCCTGCTGATCCTGATTTTTCTTCTGTTAAAAAGAAGTGAGAAATGTTCAGTAATAAGCACCCGAGTTTAGAAACTCAGATTTTTTTTTTCATGTCTCACTTTGGCAGAATTTTCCAGAGCCACTTTCTCCATTAGAAGTGCTGCCAATCAGAGATGTGTCCCCTGCTCAAATTTCTTCCTTTTTTTTTTAAGCCCGTAAAGTGGATCTTTGAGGGAAAAACTTAAATGAACTTTCAGGCAAAGCTTAAATGAACTTTTCAGTGCTGCTTGCTGAGCGACCAGCACAGAAAAAACCCCATTATATGGAGCACGGCCTTTGTTCCAAGGAATAGGTGATTTTAACAATAGCTTTAGAGATTTCTCTACAGTGAGGGAAGAAGTTTCAGCTCTTCAGTTCCCTGGATGCAGCCCCGGTGCCTGTGCTAAAATTCCCCCTGGAAATAGGGGTGAGTTCCAGAAACTCAGCTGACAGAAGATATTGCAGTGGAAAAAGGGATCTGAAAGATTCTTGGAAGAATGGAGTCAGCACGACTGGGCCAACCTTCAGCTCTTCAAGTGCTTTTTTCATAATTGCTAAAGCTCCCTGACACTCTTGGAGCAGGTAAAAGTGAGATAAAGTGGCTGTTCAAGTGTTTGAGGTTGGAAATGAGAAATAATGATTTTTGGGCAGGCTGTGGAGAATAAATCAGGAATGTGGATTTAACACTTGTTTTTTTTCTCCCTTGCTCTTATCAATTCCAGTGGATGCAAGGCACCCCTAATTCAAACTGTACTGGTACAATGCTGGCTCTTTAAAACTTCCAGGGATAAATAAACATCCAAGCAGCTTTGTTCAGGGCTGCAAAATGAGTCCAGGCCACAAAACCCTGAAATCAGGATCATACTGGCTAAAAGAAGCTAAAGGAATTATTTCCTGACAAGAATCCAGTTGTAACAAATGCCCTTTAGTTGCAGGTAGACATTGGGAGAATATTTAATATTTTCAGCTTTCAGATGAATTCCTGATGGGATCCAGCTGGCCTGGAGTTTTTCCTCCTGGATGGACACGTTGGTTTCATCTCCCCTGTCCTGTCGGAGCCGCTCACTGCTTTCATCTGGATCTGAGCGTTGCACTGGAAACATCTCTTCTGTCAGGACTTCAGGGTGAAGAGAGGGAGCGATCATTAAGTGCCTCTGATGGGCTACGTGAGCTCCCTCAATAGAACACTGGCAGCTTTTGAGAAATTACCAGCCTGATGTTTTGAAAGCCCTTTTTTTTTTTTTTTTCCTCTTGTCCAGAACTCCTTTCAATCATTTCATATTCCATTGCTGGCACTCACTTCAGGCTTTTTGTTCTTTCTAGACTCTGGCTCTTAGGCTGCCAGCTCGGCCTTGGAGACTTCTGCCACAGACCAATTTCCCTGCTAAAATCTTCTGCAAGGTCTTGGCACGGCTTAAAAAGAGTTACTGCTGCTGCTGCTGGCTGACAGAACTGATCCTGGTTTTGAGAGGATGTTCAAGGCTTTAAACTTTGCTGCCCCCTGCAAGAAGAGGCTTTTTTGAAAGGGCAATCACCACCCTCGTAGCAATATTTAAACCTGTGGTCGTTATGCTGATGCCTTTGTTTCGTCACCTGCTCCTGTGATTTTATTAATTAAGAAGTGAGGCAAATAAATAATGTCAGTGGCAGGGGGCACTTTGAAATTAAAGTGCAATTTTATTGGAGTCAGCAGCTACCTCTGCTTTTCTGCTGTGGCAGCACTTTGGTTTGCCAATAAAATGCAGAGCAGGGGCCCTCGAAAGCAGATCTGGTGCTGCTCGGAGCCTTTAAACTTGGGATATTTCTGCCCTGTGTGCTCATTTATCAGTGCATGGCAAGGGCTGGGTTATCTGGACTCCAGTTCTTGGGTCTTGAGAGGATTTTTGTTTTATTAAAGGCTGGACTCGATGCTCTGGGAGGTCTTTTCTAACCTGAACGATTCTGTGATTAAATCAAAGGTACAGCATCAAAGCTGCGTGTTCCTGTTGGTATTTACAGACTTCAGACCCTCCTGGGGTTGTGGCCAACCCTGTGTTGGGAGGAGAAACAACACCCTGGCTGTCACATTCTGCCCCTGGTGTTCCTGCTCCATCCCTACTCCACTCTTGGATATTCCCATGAAGTGGCCACATTTCCCTGGATTATCTGCTCCTGTACCTGGTTTCTAGTCCTGTAGAGAAAGAAGAATTTCCAGACATAATCCATATCTGTTTTCCAGGGTGGTGTTTCCAGATTTATTTCCATTTATTTCCATTATTTCCATTTCAAATGCAGCCCACTGGAGCCAGGCTATGAGAATCCACACCCAGGTAAAATTCCTTCCCTACGACTGAAATGTTCCTTCACCAGTGCATAAAACTCCTGTATTTACAGATGCTGAGGGACTTGGATAAAATGGATCCGTGCTTTTTGGCACCCCTGCTGTTTATTTTGCCCATTTTTCCCTCTCCATGGGTTGAATCCATCTGGGCAATGCAAATATCTCCTGTGATGGAAGTAGAATAACTGTGTAGGTCTAATCCCTTTCTTTTTTTCTGTAATTCAAGCTGATGAACTTCTCAAGGGTCAGTTTTGGGGGTGCCTCACTTATTCTTCTGCTCCAGTTTTCCATATGAACCCTCTTTTTTTTTNTTTTTTTTTTTTTTTTTAATTGTTTGAAAATAAAACGCCCCCATTCCATGCAACAAATTTCAAAAGTTGTTTTTGTTTTCACAGGGTTGGGGAACATTCCTTTATTTGAAGCTGTGATGGGGGTTCCCATTTGGTTTATTGCTAACAGCAATAGTTGAAGATTCAGGGATGTAAATATGAAATGGGAGAGGTCAGCTGGAATAAACAAGCAGGAAACCCTTCGGTGGCACAGTGTGGTTTATTATCCCAGCCTGACGATAGCTGGGGTGGGATTAACGCTCGTGCCCAGGACTCACAGCTGATACTGGGGCTGGTTTGGGCAGTTCAGCCTTTTCCTGACCCTGAGCTGTGCCAGGTTTGAGGAGCCCTCCAGCAGTGCTCCTTTCGCTGTGCTCTGTGCCAAACCTGGCCACTGCTGCCTGGCAGGATTCCGGTGCTCATCCCAGCGAATTCTCAGGCCTGGGATTTTGGGAAACAGCAAAGGATTGGGGCCTTAGGAGCTTGCTCAGGGAGAAGCCAAAAAACTCCACTTGACCTCAAGGTCCAAGCAGGGATTGAGAGGTTTGACAGCGAAGCTGCAGGAATTCCTGTGTGGTGTCTCCAAAATGCTGCTCTCATTCCAGCCTGGACTGGCCTGGCACACGACAGAGCTGGAGCCAGCCCTGTTTATCCCTCTCCATGCCCAAAAACGCCTCCCTTGCTCCCTTTGGCAAACCCTCTGCACGTTTGTCTTGCTTCCTCCAGCTATTTCAGCCCCAGCTTGGTTTGGGAGCGAAGCACTGGCCCTGTTTCTATTTTTTGAAGATTTTATGATCGAATTCTCCTGCTGTAGTGGAGGGTTCAACATCAGCAGTGTGGATTCAACATCAACGATCCCATTTCTGCCTATTTATTTACTTCCCAGTGATGCACAAACCACATTTATGAAGCCACTTTCCCCTGAGCCTTCCAGCAGTGGGAGCTGAGGGCAGCATCAGCTGCTGGGGGGGATTTCAGATGTGCTTTTGGACAGCAAATCAGGGGATGTTAATCAGACTCAGGAGCTGGAAGACACCAAGAATTACAATTGCTGCTGGGCACAACTGGATGTGAAGGGTTATGGGCAGCAGAGATCAAAAGGGACTGAATTTTCCTGCCCTGCTCATGAAGGACAATATGAAGAAATAAGAGATTTTCAGCAGTGTCTCGGTGTAGTTTTCATTAATTGCATTAATTAATTATGTGATCAGTTTAACAAACGTTGCTTGAATCTTCTCAGGGTGCAGGAGGCACCAGCAGAAATATATCCTGTGTTGAAGTGAGATTTATAAAATTTTGGACACGTTGCCTGCCCTGTGCCAACATCCAGGGACAGCCCTGGGCTGTGTTTCAGGTTTAGGAGAAGAAAATAAGAAGCTGAGGGAGGCTGCAGCAAGGAAGGGTCAGTCTGGTCCTGCCCATCTCACAAAAGCAGAATTTTCTGCTCCCCCTGCTCGGAGACAAGTGGGATAAATGCTCTGGTATCAAAGTGTTTAACAAAGCTTGATCTGCAGTGGGGCCGGAGACAGAACTGATCCATCAGCAGGTGAGAAGTAACCAAGGGAGTCTCGTGTGTCTGGGAGGGATTAATGGGTGCTTTTAGCAGCGCTTGGCACTGGCGCCGTGAGCACCTGGGGCTCGTCAGCTCTGCCCAGCCTCACTCAGAGTGCCTCTGCGTGGCCGTGCTGCCTCTGCCACACTCGTTCCAGTGCTGGGAGGGTTTGGTGCTCCAGCAGATTTTGATATTTCTTTTGTGTTCCACCACTCTCTGTCAAAGCCGAGTTTAATGTGAACGCATCTGATATAGTTTATACCAGTGCTGTGTCAATCTCAGCCCTGTGGAAATCCAGGAATGTTTTGCTGTTGGATTCTCTGGATCTACAATTCCCCCCTTGTTTCTTGCCTCCCCTCCTGCTGCCTTGCACTCCCCAGTTCCATCAGCTTTCCATGTGCTGCTGGTGCTGTCTGGGAAAGCTCTGCTTCATCTTCATCTAAATTTTCCTGAAGCTCTGATTTTCTGTGTTACACCACCTAATTTTTCCTCTACATCATTTATTGCCTTTGTAAATTCAGTATTTAACTGTGCAAGCTTAGTAAGGCTGGAGTTTAGCAGGGATAATAAAGCTGTGCTGTGATTTTACACTGCTGCAGTTTATTCCAGAAGGGGAAAAACTTCCAGCTACGTCTTGGATGTGTGTTGGCATCCTGGTCATGCCACCCCCAAGGCAGGGAGTTGAAACCAAATGATCTTTCAGGTCCTTTCCAACCCAAATTATCCCTGATCTTGCTTTTATTTTCATATTAAACTTGCTGTTTTTTGTTCTCTGTACTCAACTTGCGCTAGGGCTGCCCAACAGGAAAGTGGCCTCTGTATCACTGCAGCACCTCTCAGTAAATCTGGAGGGTTTTGTATTGGTAAGCCGTGTTATTTTGGGATATTTGGTCATTTTTTTTTTCTCTCCAGGTCATTGGGATGCACATTTGGGAAGCACTGGAGCTGCCCAAAATCCCACAGTGAATTCTCGATGTGTTTTATGGCTGTCATTAGCTTGCAGAGTTATTTTTTTATGAAGGGGGTGAGTATTTATACAAATGCCTGCAGGAAAGATGCAACCCTGACTCTGCAGCCTTAAAAGGAGAATTTTAACGTATTAATCCACAGAATTCTGTCTGTGTAATGAAAAGAATGAAAAAAGGAGGAAAAGGGAGAGGGAAGCACAGGAGAGGAGGCTCCACCTTCACCCATCACTGCCATCCCTGCCATTCCATCAAACGAAGGGCTGGCTGGAAGTGGAAATGTCCTTCCTGCTGCTGTACAAGAAGTTTGGATTCAAAATCACAAATTTTATCCTTTTGTTTTGAAACCTCTGTGAGCTGTTGGTGCTACTGAAATTTCTATCTATAAAAATAAGTAACAAAATAAATCCCAAGGTGATTTCCAGCTCCTGCTTTCCCCCAGATTTGAGCTGTGTCTGTCCTTTCCCCACGTCCCTTTTTCACCTCCACACTCGCTGTGGGTGAAATGAGATGTGCAATTTGGGGCATTTGCATATTTTTCATTTAGGAAAGGGATATTTTATCAGGTTTGATGGCTGAGGAAAATTGCCTGTGTGGAAATGGGAACCAATTTCAGGATGAGTGATCGGAGCTCCCTGCGAGCTTCCAGGTCATTCCTGGCCCACCCAGTGCGTTCACACCCAAAATTCTTGCTCTGAGGAATTCCTGCCCTTGTAGTGCTGCTGATTCCACACCTGGGAGGTGCCACTGAGCTGAACAGAAATGAGTTTTTGGGGGTCAAATCAAGAAAAATGGTGAAGGACTCCGAATATTTCAGGGCTGACTGGTTCCTTTAGGATTGACCAAAGAGTTCAGGAAAAGTCAGAGATTTCCAGACACAGTCAGGGCTGCAGGAGAAACATCAAGAGGAGAGATGAGTGTGTCAGGGCTGGAAGCTGAGCTATTTGTATCCCAGAGGGATGAATATGCTGATACTTGGTCATCCTCCAACACCTGCATGGAGAAGAAGACATTCGTATTTATTTTCCTCGCTGGAGCCAGACTCCCATCCCTGTGGATCGATTTATAATTCAATCAGAGTCCATTTGTTTGCCGACAGTAGAGGATGAAATCATAGCAGCTTTTCTTTACAGCCAGGAAGAGAAAGCTGAGGCTCACCCTCAGCGGGAGGTGGAGGGGTTTGGGGGTGTTTGGGATGAGCGATGATGCTGCTGCAGCCGTGTGGAAGCAAATCCCAAAATCCTGGAGTGAGTCCCAGGTCGCTGCTGCCTCACAGGGCTTGGATTCTGTGCTTGGGGAGAAGCAATCAGGGCAGATTTTCCTTGTTGCTGACTCCAGTGGAAGTGGGAAGGTTCAAACTGGGCGTGGACGCAGCGGACCTGCTTTGAGAGGTTTCATGTGGGAACTGGGAATTCTCAGGGGGTCTGTCCCAGATTAGGGTGTGACATCCAGCGAGTCACGGCCCCTCAGAGCTGCAGGTGGTGGATCAGAGGAAGGACAAGTCAGCATTTCATCCCTCAGATGAGACCACAATTAAACAGCTGACCCTTCCCCATGCTCCAGGACGTGCCACAGGAGGGAATTTGACCTGTGAATGATCTCTGCATAAATCTGAGAATTCCACAGTGCAACAGGAGGGAATTTGACCCACGAGCTATCTCTGCATAAATCTCAGCATTCCGTAGTTAATTAGGGAACTGGAAACCAGACAAAGTGAATCAAACCCTTCCTCTTATCTTTTCTGCCTCCTATTGCATCTTCCATCTTTTCTGAACTTTCTGAAGTACAAGGGACAAGCAGGTCGAAAATGGGAAGAAAATGAGAAGCGCTTGGCCTGGCGCCTGCATTTCCACTGTATTGATTAGGTTTTAATTGGCAATTCTTGCCTGTAATAGAAGATAATTGCAGAGATTTCCAGGAATAGTTGTAGAATAGGAAGAAAAGACACATCTGAGTTCTACTGGAGGAGTTTAAAGACTTTTAGAAGTGCAACAGATGGTGCTTTGCTGGGTGGGATGACAGGCGTGAGGCCTCTCTGTGGACACGATGTGATGCTCAGAGCTGCTCCTCCCTCCTGCCTGGAAATGTTCTCCATCACCTGCATGAGGGCACTCGGACAATTCAAGGATAACCTGCAATTCACGTTTTGGTCCAAATCCTAAAGGTCTTTGTTCAGGAAGTGGAGTCAGGCAGCCCTGGAGTGAAATTCCTCCTGTGTGTGTGGCAGGGCTGCCCTTCCCTGCTTTTTGCTGCTGCTGAAGTTGTCCTCAGCTCCCTTCCAAAAGACACCAGACAAGGGGCAATGGCTTCAGACTGGAAGGTGGGATGGGATAGATGGATATTGGGAATGAATTCCTCCCTGTGAATGTGGCGAGGGCCTGGGATGGAATTCCCAGAGAAGCTGTGGCTGCCCCTGGGTCCCTGGAAGTGCCCCAGCCCAGGTTGGACGGGGCTTGGACCCACCTGGGATAGTGGCAGGTGTCCCTGCCCGTGGTACAGGGTGGGACTGATCTTTAATTTCCCTTCCAACCCAAACCATTCTGGGATTCTGTGAAACTTGGAAGAGCTTGTTCCTCCCCAGTGCCCAGCACCATCAAAGAGTTACCTTGGAAAAGGAAAAACGAGCGGATAGCGAACGCTCCAAGGGAGAATCCTGCCTTGGTAAGAGTTCATCCGGGTCTTCAGCTTCCAGCAAAAACCTCAAACTGCAGAACAAACAGGGAATGTCTCACCTGGGTGTTGATGGAAAAACAGACATTTGTGACCCTGCAGGGCCCTGTTCTCGGGGTGATCTCGGGCAGCCAGGCAGGTCTGCGAGGTGGTGACAAATGTCCTTTCAGTTTTCCTTGTGGATGCTCCAAGGGCGTTCATGATGTCCCGTTTAAAGGAGTTTTCTCACATTTTAGCCTCAGCAGGGCTGCAGGGAGCTCCCCTGAGATTCCCTCTTTGTCCATCTCCCCTTTCTGCAGCTCGGGGTTTCCATTTCACTTCGGGCTGTGTTGGAAAGTGATCACCTGCAAGGGGTTGGGTTACCCTGAGCCTCAACAAAGGCAGCGCCAGATGCTCAAGAAACATTTTAATCAGGAGCTCTGAGCTTTTCTTTTTCTAGGAACTGCTCACAAGCTGCCATGGCCCAGGCTTTGAGGTGGCTGATTTTGTTCTGGAGCCTGAGGACCTTCTTCAGAGGTGAGTGGGTGACTTTTGTACAGGCAAACTTCATTTCCTATTTATTGTATTGGTTTTTTGGTTGGGTTTGTTTGTTTGTTTGTTTGTTTGTTTTTAGTTTTTTCCTTTGTTTGGGTTTTTTTGGGGTTTTTGGGGATTTTTTGTTTATTTTTTGGGGCTTTTTGGGGGGGTTGTTTGTTTGGGTTTTTTTTGTTTGGTTGTTTTAGGTTGGTTTTGTTGCTGTTTTTCTTTTTGTTTTGTTTTGTTTTGTTTTTGTTTTTAATTCTCACTGATGCTGTTACCTTCCCAAAGCTATAAATATGCTGTTACCTTCCCAAAGCCATAAATATGGCTGGTTTTAGCTAATTTTCATCATAAAGTGTGGCTGCACAATCTTTTTAGGAATTAATTCAGGAGAGAAGACAGAGCAGGTGGGGGATGCATTCATCAAGAGGCCTTAATTTTCTAAATAGAGAAAAAAGCCATGAAAATGTCAGTGTGCTGTGATAACAACAATCCCAAGGTGCTTATTTGAGTATGAAACAAAGGGGGGAAAATCCTGGAACTTTCCTCCCCACCCTGCACACTCAGGTTTGGTTCCTTGTGAGGAACTTCCTCTGAAATCCTCATGGTGAAACTCACTTTTAAAAACCAAAGTAATTCATTAAGGCAGAGGCATGGCAGAATCTAAATCTGATAGCAAGAAATGCAAAAAGGGAGATAATTAAGTGTTTGTTGGATTTTTTAAGCTCGGCTTTCAGGTGCCTTCCTCTTTGAGAAGAATTTATCACCTTCCTCTCGCAGAATGGGATGTCAGGAGATTTCTTGAAGAGGGATGGATAAAAATTGGTTGAAATTATAAAATTATGGCATTACACAACACACAGCACCTCCTTCACCCCTTGGCTCTTTCCATCTGTGCCGTTCGCACTCTCCTGAAAACTGAGATTTTCAACTCTCTGGCAAACAAAACAGGACCTTTCCTAAAGCTGAGCAAGGCGTGGAAAAGGCTCCCTGCTGCCTGCAAGAGGTGCATGGATTAGCTGAATAAAGCATCTGAAACTGGGGTTTCCCCCAGGATTTTGTGCTCAGAACATTTCCTTAGAAACCTTAAGGGAGCAGATTTGAAACTTTTCTTAATTTTAGCCGTCAAAACTTCAGGCTGAGGGTGATAACAGGGAAATAGTGATGTTGCATCATGATGTAATAATAAGTGGCTGTTTAGCTTGGGGTCTTGAACGTTTGTTAATTGTATCTTAAATTTATTTGATTTTTTTTTTTTTTCTTTCTTTCAGAGGTCTCTTCCCTCTCAGCTGACTGCAGCCTGGACTGCCAGAGCCACTGCCTCATAGACTGCAGGCAGGGGCATTATTACACAGCTGGCAACTGCCTGGAGTGCCCAGCAGGCTTCTAGTAAGTGCCCTGAAAAAAGGGAGTTAAACACTCGGGGCATCTGACACTCAGAATATTCTGAGGGTTATAATGCAGGGCTGGAGGTGAGGCACAAGAAAACCCCCCACATAATGTCATTTTTTTATATGTGAATGATCAGCTGAGCAAGAAAACCACTATATTTGGGTTAAATCCACAATTCTGTGGCCACTAATATTTTTTTTGAGCAGCGGGCGAAGGGGGATGTTGCTGTCTTTACACGACACCCATGCTGGCTGATTGGGGGTGGAATGCCGAAGAAATTAAAGAATTTAATTGTGTAACTTCATTATTTTTGATCCAGCTGCCCTGGAGGCCAAGCAGCTCCAAGGAAATGCCCTCTGGGAACTGCCAATGAACTGACTGCTCAGGGAAACCTCTCAGCCTGCCAGGTGAGCTGAGGAGAGCAAGCAGGTGAAGTTCTTTTTGCCTCCACTCCCGTGTACTTTGAGCCATCTGACCTCAGGCTTCTCCCCAGATTTTTGCAGTCTGCTTTGAAGTTTTTCAGGAAATCCCTGCACTTCTGGGCTCAGGGAAAGCAGGTTGCCCCTCCAGGTATCCAGAGAGGAGCTCTGCCTCCATGCAGAAGGAAAAAGCTCCTGTGGGGAACTCAGGAGTGCACGGAGGCTGAAAACGATCCAAGATCCTTTCTGGCACCGGAGCTGGGGATCTCTGGAGCTGCTGGTTTGCATTATTCATGTAAAAAAATCTGTGTTTCCGTGGCTGTGCTGCTGTCCCTGCAGGTTTGTCCCCGTGGATACCTGAGCCTGGAGAGCAGGGCCGGCTGCCGGCCGTGTCCCCAGGGATATTCCTGCGATCCAGGCACGGGGACACAGAGGGGCTGTGGGCCTGGGCAGCACTCGCCAGAGGGAGAGCTGGGCTGCAGGGAGTGCCCAGAGGGACACGTCTGCCCCGACGGACGGAGCACGCAGGTACAGGAGGAGAAACTTCTGCTCCAAGGGCACATCATCGTTCCTCTGAGCACGCAGGGCCTGGGCAGCAAGGTCTTGCCAGGAAACAGAATTCCCTGGTTTAACTGGAGGATGTGGATCTTGATTCATCAAGGGAAAGCATTCAGAGCACTCTAGAGGCGTAGATTCAAGACTCATAGAGTCACAGGATATCCTGAGCTGGAACAGAGCAGGGGACAGGGACACAGAGGGGCTGTGGGCCGGGGCAGCACTCGCCACAGGGAGAGCTGGGAGTGCCCAGAGGGACACGTCTGCCCCGACGGACGGAGCACGCAGATATAGGAGGAGAAACTTCTTCTCGTTCCTCTGGGCACGCAGGGCCTGGGCAGCAAGGTCTTGCCAGGAAACAGAATTCCTGGTTTAATTGGAGTAGGTAGATCTTGGTTCATCAAGGGAAAGCATTCAGAGCACTTTAGAGGTGTGGATCCAAGACTCATAGAATATTCCAAGTTGGAATAGACCCATCAGGATCATCAAATCCAGCTCCTGGCCCTGCACAGACACCCCCAAATCCCACCCCGGGCATCCCTGGCAGCGCTGTCCAAACGCTCCTGGAGCTCTGGCAGCCTCGGGGCCGTGCCCCTTCCCTGGGGAGCCTGGGCAGTGCCCAGCACCCTCTGGGGGAAGAACCTTTCCCTGATACAAATATCCCTCTATTAAAAGGAATAAATACTTCTCATCTAAATTCTGGCAGTGTTAGAGCTCAGCTTTTCTGCCAGTCTGCCACCATGAAAACCCTCGGATGAGGGCTCAGACTTGGGGTTTGAGGTACCATTTTTGCATCTAGAAATTGTCATTGGAGAATAGAGTTGAAGCAGTGCAAGGCAGAGAAGAAAGAATGCAGTAATGGGGTTTTCCTGAATTTTCCTGACTCAGGCCTCCCTGGGACACTGCTTTTGGGCCCGAATTAGGCCTTTTTCTGCTGTGAATTTGTGTTTTTCCCCTCAGCACTGTTCGGCAGGTCAGCAGCCCAACCCCACTCGCACCCTCTGCGTCACCTGCACTCCGGCTTCCCTCTCAGCTGAGGACACTGGGCCCTGCCAGCCCTGCCCAGCAGGTAAACACATCTCACAGGTGTCTTCTGTGCTCATCAAAACACAGAATTTAAGGAGACTGGAGCGGCATTTTGCTCTGGCAACACTTCTCTGACCTAGTGGAACTGAGAGAGGCTCCTTGTGTTACGGTAAAGCCGGAGGTTAAAATGAATTCCTGGGACAAAGCAGCTGCTGCTCCAAGGAGCTCACGAAGGGCAGAAATGAAAGTGAAGAGAACTCCAAGGATCACAGCTGGCTGTGGGAGTTCATGGGAGAGGTGCAGCCCCGGGATGGGAACCAGAGCGTGCAGATGTTGCTGAGCAACGAGGGAAGCTTTTGGGTTCTGTTCTCACACAGAAAGCAGAGCTCTCACTCTGATTCTTAACTGATCATCTGTCAAATTGATTTACGTTTGATTTACGTGCAGCCAGAGCTCCCTGCACTCCAGGCCTTGATTCACTGGCTATCACAAGTACCATTTATAGCGAGAGCTGTAGGCATTAGGAACCATAGAGGGGAACACTGATTTTCTTACCTAATTTCCCTTTCTGCTTGACACTCTCAAAGAAACCCAAACAAGCCTGTGTTTAGGAAATTGCTGTGCGTTGTTGATGGTGTCACTGAGATGCAGAATGAGGCAGCAGGGGAATAGACTGAGAGGGTTTTGCTGCAAAACCATTGCCTTTTGAAATTCTGACTCTTCAGCGAGAGGGCAGGAGATGCTTTCCAGCACTGAATGGCCATGGGCCACGGTTTCCCCATAAAAAGAGAATTTTCTACAGAATTCAAATCCTGGCATGTCCCAGACAATGAGCATGAGCCCGGTGAGGATTTGGTAGTCCAAGATGAGCTTATTCTTTGTGCTTGTTTCCTGTGAGTTATCACAGTGGTGCTTGGCATCCCTCCAAGCCCTCCACGTAAATCCTGTCCTTATCCTTCAACACAGCCCCTGGCCAGGGAAGTGTGGGGCTGCAGGGAGCAGCAATACCACCAGCCATTCCCTCCACACACCCTCAGATGTAATCCCCATGTCCCAGCCCAGCTGGACCCTTGGGAAAAGGCCTGATGGAGAGTGGGGTGCAGCTGTCAGCCTGTGAGAGGATCAGCAGCTGGCAGTCTGAGGCCCTTCCATGCTTTTCCCTCTCCTCCCAGCCCTGAACTGCCACAGGAGATGATTCCATCAGCAGCTCCAGGTGCCTCCTGCAGAGTAACCGAGCTCAGTAACTCCATTCTGATGTCTGTAATTAGAACCCCTCCTATTAAATAATGAATTCCTGTGCTCTGCGTACCTCACCTGCTATCCAGGAGAAGGGTGAATGGGAGAGGTAAAGAGATCAGGATCTCGTTAGTTTGGTTATAAAACGTGGGGGAGGGAATAAAGCAGGAGTTCTGTTATTTCAGTGCCTGGGGTTCGGTATGAACACGGAGTATCCCATGCTGGAATTCAGCGTTCTTAAATCCAAGCCCCCCAGACCAATCCCAAAGCCCTGAGGTGGTAAGGACTCGGAATTCCATCACCAGCCTGAGATTCCCATGCTCTTTTTCGTGCTTTGACTGATTTTAATGACACGTAATCTGTGTATTTAGTGTTGCCTGCGTGAGAGGAGTGCACAGCGATGGATTTCAGCGTAGCAGTGGCTCAGTTAATCCTGCTTTCTTTTTCTTTCTGCTCTTCAAATTTCCATCTGCAGTTTAGGAAACCACTTCATTATCAAATTCTGCACAACCTTACTTGGGAAGAGCAATTAATTCTAGGTGGATGTGGGCGTTTTGTCTAAGTGTACAACTGGCAGCAGGATTTTAAGTGGAAGATCATTTATTGAACTGGGGAGAGGAATGTGGTGCTTGGAAAAATATTAGGAACACCTCAGCTGATCTTTAATCTCCATGATCTTGGGAGAGAGCAGAAGAATTGGAGTAGAAAGAGAGAACAATTAACTCTAGCCATGCTAATAAAACTAATTTAGCCAGAAATGTCACTGTATGTTTCGAATTTTAAAATGCCGTTTTGTGTTAAGAGTTTGAACTTCCTCTGCCAGCTCAGCTTTACCAAAGGAAGAAACATTTTTAGGCAGGTGGAGCCTGAGCTGCCCAGAATGTTGGGATTTTTTTTTTCATTCTCTGCAGGTCACTTCTGTCCTGATGGCCTCGAGGTCCCTCCGTGCCCAGCTGGGAGCTTCAAGCCCAAAGAGGGAGTTCCCAGAGCCAGCAGCAGCTCCTCGTGCTTGCCAGGTCTGTGTCCCAAAACATTTTAATGTTGGGCCTGCTGGGGTCACCCAGCAGCTCAGTGGTGAAGAAAAACTCAGAAATTTTGTTTTTAAACTTCTTCAACTGCAACTTTGCACGGGAGGCACTTTTTTAACACTCTTAGGGAACTTTTCCAGCACAGTCTCCTCACTCAGACTCCTTTCCAAGCTCTCTCTGGAGTGGGAACACAGGAGTAACACAATTAAAGCTGAGCATCCCCTTTTCCTTTGGGAAAGGGGTTTTTATTTGTGTTTGAATCACTCTCAACAGTCCTCAGCCCTTTCTTGCAGCCAGGGGAAATGAGGTTACAGATCAGGGAAAGCTTTTATATTGTAACAGCAAAAAAAGCACTGGAATTTCTGCCTTCAGAAGCTGCAGAGGCCCTGCCCTTAAATCTAAAAAATGCCAAGCAGATGAAGGAGTTTGTAATGTTTGTGATGTTCGAAGCGCTGCAAGGCAGCAGCACCAGGCTTCCCCAGATTTCCAGCTGTGATGCTTCCTTCTAAATATTTTTGTTTTGGTTTTCTGAGCCAGTGGAACTTTGTTTTGTACACACAGCACTGAGTCACCCTAATGGCTGGGAAACATGGGGAAAGCGACGAGGTTTTAGTTTAGTTATGGTGAAAATAAGTTTAAAAGGCAGAATAATAGAGGTTTGTCGGTCTTTTCTGGTATTAAATCTTTGCTTGGGCATGGAAAGGGAGCCCTGGCTTTCTAATTCCACGTGGCTGAGGCTTGCTCTGCCCGGGTTTGAGCACTTCAGAGCATCTCAGGGTCTCTCACAATGGTAAAAATCCCTCTCTGTCCTTAACAACACTGTACAAATAGTAAAATAGAGGGAGATTCAGGGAATGAGCTCAATCCACCAAAGTAAACCTTGGCCCAAGCCCAGAATGTTTTACCCAGGGTCACAAATCCCAGCCAGAAGCACAAACCTGGAGTTCAGGTGCTCGGTCTCCCTTTGCCTCTCTTGGGTTCTTCCCCTCACGTGCTAAGAAAATAATTATCTCCTTCAAATCAAGCCATAGCTTTGTCTATCTGATAATTTCTTTTCCAGCAAATGACTCAGCTGCTGAAGTGTCTTGACTGTTGAATGATTTTTCTTTTCTCAAAAGGCAAGTCCAGGAAATTGCTGCCTTCCGCCCACTCCTGGAATTAAAACCAGGAGTGCATTTCCGTGGTGCAGCAAGGAGCAAGCCTCACATCTCATCAGGACAGCCACATTCAACAGACAGGGCCAGTGGCATCTGAGAACAAAACCATTGTAGGAGCTGCATAGTAAATGGGAGTTTAAAAACTCTTTGGGTTTAGTAATGGAAGCTGTTGTGCCGTGCCCGTGGTGCTTTATGTAATGATTTTGTCATCTCTCCTAAGGAACACTTGGCAAAGGCAGGATAATTCCTGATGCCACAGGATACAGGGAGAAACTCGGAGAAGCCACAGGATATTTTAAATACGCTGCCCTGATGGTCTCAGGCTGTGCCCACCCCCTGCACTGCTGGGTGTCAAGTGTGACAAATTTGTTTCCCTGTGAAAGCAAATGTTTCGTGTCACATTTATTGCACAGCCACAGGTCTGGCCTGGTCCTGCAGAACAGATAAAAGCTTAGGTCAGAGATAACACCTTAAACTGGCCAGAGAAGCTGTGGCTGCCCCATCCCTGGGGGTGTCCAAGGCCAGGCTGGAGCAGCCTGGGATGCTGGAAGTGCCCCTGCCCATGGCAGGGATGGGATGGGATGGGATGGGATGGGATGGGATGGGATGGGATGGGATGGGCTTGGGATGGGATGGGATGGGATGGGATGGGATGGGATGGGCTTTAGGGTCCTGTCCAGCCCAAACCATGCTGGGATTCTGGGATTCTCTGCTGGAAATCTGCTCCCTCACTGATCTCATATGAAGTGTCCGGGCAGCCACACTCTGAAATCTGTTCTGAACTCCATCATCTCCAGAAATGGCAAGAATTGGGAATTTTCTGCCCCTATATCCATGTGGTTCTGTAAAATCACCATCCTGCTGGATTTGCTGGGGGTGCAGATCCACATCAGGCAGCTTTTGTCAGCTTAAGGCTGAGTTTGGAGTGGGTCTCATGGCTCCATGAGTTTGCAGCCCCCTCAGGTGTGTTGGTTCAGCTGTGCTCAGTGCTGGGGAATTTTCTAGTCTGGAGAAATTCAGATTTCATCCTGCTGAGGTTTCCCCACCTTGTGCTCCTCTGGGCTGTGTGGTGTAAATGCAAGGATGAAATAATGAGATTTCTCTGAGGGGTGGCAGTGAGCAAGTGTGTGGAAGGCAGACGACCCCAAAACTCACTTTGCACCCTGAGGAGTCCCAGCCTGGACCTGCACCTTCAGCCTGTGGAGGGGGAAGCCTGGATTTTAATGACTCCTGATATTTTGGGGGGCTGTAAGGCTCCACTGCAGCCTGCAGAGGCACACACACACACACCAGGGCGTGACTGAGTCTTGACAAACTCAGGTTTGGAGCAGTGGTCCAAGCTGGAAGTTCTCCACACTCAGCCAGCATTTTCCCTTCCCCTGGAATTGCTGTGTTTGCTTTAGGAAGGCCTGGCTCAGGAGCAGAGCAGCCACTCCTGCACTGAATTTGTGTTTCCTTCACTTGGGAACGTTCTGTAATTAAATGCATTTTCTAAACACGGTAACAGCATTGGGGGATTGTTGTTTTATTACCTATTGATCTCGCTGATGTTCCTTTGGGTTGCAACACGAGCATCTTTTGTTTAACATGTGGGATTTTAGGGATGATCACAGCTCAGGCTGGTTGTCATTCGAGCAGCTTTGCACTGAGTTTATCTCCAGCCTGCAAAACCCCTTCATCTCCCTGCATTCAAACATGGAAACAGGCCGGTTTTCCTGGAAACCCCAGGGGTTCTCCCAGCAGACCCCAGGCACGGTGATTATTACCTGTACCTGCATCCGAGGCTGTTTTCAGGCTGATGGGTTTGTTTGTGTTTTAATGTTGGGATTCTTATCAGAGCAGCTCAAAGCACAGAGCACAGGGGTTTAGTGGTTCCAGGACTAAATTCAGCTAATCCAACACCACCACCTCCTGGCTTTGCAGGAACTTGATTCCTGATGTGGAAGAACCTCCATCAAATTTCCTTGCTGCAGCTGGAAGCAGAGGTGAAATGTTTTGTAGGCTGCTCTGACCTCAGCAGGTCATAATCCCTTTCTGACCTTAAATCTCTCTCTCTTTAGGAGCTGGCTTGTGTTTGAAGTGCCCTGCTGGGCATTTCTGCCCTGCTGGAGCCACTTTCCCAGTGCCCTGCCAGCCAGGCACACACAACCCTCTGCCAGGACAGGACGAGGCTGCTGACTGCAGAGCCTGCCCAGCAGGGAGGGCTTGCACCCAGGCTGGCCTGGCCCAGCCTGACACAGACTGCTCAGCAGGGTAAACCTGGGTTATTTGCTGCCCACTCTGTGTCTGTGCATGAATTTCACCTCCACAGCTTTTGCTTTGTGCAGTTTCTTCTGCCTTTTCCTGCTCGCCTTCCCCTCAGCTCACACAGCACGGAGGTGTTGCTGTCTCCTTGCACCAGGAATATTTTGGCAGCCTTCAGAGCTGTTTTCCCTGGGGTGGTGGCCTCCAAAACCTCCTTCAGGCCCTGCTGGTGGATCTGCTCACAGAGGGAATCGTTTTGTCCTCCTGTTTTCCTCCCTGAACTCCTCCTGGTGGGTCTGCACACAAAGGGAATCGTTTTGTCCCCATTTTCCTCCCTGAACTCCTCCTGATGGATCTGCTCCCAAAGGGAATCGTTTTGTCCCCGTTTTCCTCCCTGAACTCCTCCTGACGGGCACTTTTGTGCTGCTCCTGCTGCCTCCAAGCGTTGTTCTTTCCTGCCAGCAGAGGAGTTACCAAACCCCCCAGGACAACCCAGCCCCCAGGAACCCACAGCAGCTTCAGCCCTTAGAAATGTGGGGAAGATTCCTCCCCGTTCCCAGCCGATGGAATGGAGTGAAGGGAATTGGAGCCACCTGCAAGAACAGCTCAAGGAGCCCCTGAGAGTGGAATAGCTGGCGCAGGTTTCAGGAATAGCACCACGAAATCACCCCTCAGGCGCAGGTGGCTTCGTGCCCTGTGCCAAGATTTCATTGCAGTTTCTGGTAAATTGGTGTGACACAGACTGCCCTGGTGGAAGGTTCCACAAAATCGGTGAAAACAGCCAAGAATGAAGCCAGGCCACACATCCCCCGGCTGTGAACGACGTGACCTGGCTGAATAACCCACTTCTGGTTTAAAATGCCTCACGCAGCCAGCCCGCTCACAGAGTTCCATTTTAATTCTGCCTTATTGGTGCTCAGTCGTGTTGCTGTCGGCCGCATCAGCTTTTCCCCAGCTCCCTCACCCCGGTATTTTTGTAGGGCACAGAGTTTGCCTCCCCCTGGCACCCAAGGCGCCGTCCCAGGTGCTGTGCTGTGTCCTCAGGTACGTGTGCCCGGCGGGCTCAGCCAGCCCTCACGCCCCCAGCAACGCCTGTCCTCCAGGAACTGTTGGCGACCACTTCGACCTCTTTGACAAGTCCCAGTGCGAGCCCTGCCCTGCAGGGTTTGTGTGTGCCAGAGGTATGTGGCTTTAGCACAAAACTGAGCTGAATTCTTTGGTCACCACTGTCGCCAGAAGTGGGTCAGCGAGGTATCACAGCGATGGGAAATGGGAAAAAAGCTTCCTTTTGGTTCCCTCTGTGCCCGCTGGATGAGCTAATTTTGCTCTGAATTTTTTCTTTGTGCCATCCCTGGTTGCTGTTTGAACTTCCTGACCTCGAGGCAGGCAGTTTTTACAGCCTTCCAAGTTTTTTAGCTTATTTGTGGCCTCTTCACCTTCATCTCCACGCCAGCTTTGGGCAGGGGCACCACGTAGGACACCGGAGTTGGTGAATAATTGCTTTAGTAACCAGCTCTGTGGCAGAGCCTCGTGTCAGCAGGGGCAGTAATTATTGTTATCCCATTTAAAACAGAGAAAAGGCACAAAATGGGGGGGAGATTTAACTCAGGGTTGCTCACAAAGAGCTGAAAACTCTGGGAATCGGGTGGTGTGAAGCCAGCCACGCCGCCCTTTGCTGCTCTTAAATTTCTCCTGGTGTTTCCACAGGAACAGGGGGGCAGCAGAAACCTCCCAGCCCGTGCCCAGTTGGTCACTACTGCCCACCTGGCACCAGGCACCCGGCCCAGCTCAGGTGTGCCCCGGGCACCTGGAGCAACAGGACCAGCCTGGCCTCGGCCCAGGAGTGCTCTCCGTGCCCTGCGGGCTGGTTTTGTGTGGGAGGAGCCCGTGTCCCCACTGGGAGGTGCAGCTCCGGGCACTACTGCCCTCAAGGTAGGCAGCTTCTCATGGGAATCAAGATTCCATTGATTTTCGGCTTGGTGAACTCTGATAAAGCCACACACCGGGTTTGGCAGCGTATTTTGTGCACCGTGGATAGCAGACTGTCCCTTCTGTATAGTCACTATTTTATATTCTTTGAACAGCAGCTCAATGTCCCATTATTTCCCCCCCCACACACTAAATTTGCAAAGAATTAAAATGCCCAGTCAAGCACCTGGTACAAGCAACCATTCTAAATCTGAATCTTCCTGCAAAGATTCCGCAATTGCTGCTAAATGCTGATTTTTTGTTGTTAGCAGAGCTGTGAGCAGCGATTTTTAAACATGAATTTACGAGTAAACCTTGTAAACACTTAACAGCCGCAAAAAACCTTCCTGCCTTCTCTGTTTGAAGCCGTAGTAAGATTTGGGGTGGTTCTCTGCTCTCTTTTTCTTGGGAAGGCACCTGGAGGAGCACGCAGTTCCCCTGCCCTGCAGGAACCTACAGCACCAGGCTGGGCAGGGGCAGGGTGGAGGATTGCTCTGCCTGCCCTGCCGGAGCCTTCTGCCCCCCTGGCACCTCCAAACCAGTGCTGTGCCCAGTGTAAGTGCAGGACGACGCCGTGGGGCTGTGCAGGTACAAGGGAAAGTGTCTGTTTGTGGCATCTCAGGGCTCTCCTGGTTTTAATTATTATTTTTTCTGCACTTGGAGTGTTAAAGGTGCCTTTCACCTCGCGTGAGTCCAGGTGAGTTCTGTCTGAACCGGGTGGGTTTTGCTGCAGAAACAGCACATTTCCTCTAACCAAAACACCAGGAATTCAGGCTAGGGGAGCACTGTATTTCCTTTCTTTGCTTGGCTGCTGGCTGGGAGTCTGCCCTGTGTTGTGTTTTCTCCTCAGAGGATCCTTTCGCTCGGCCCCTGGCGCGGAGGCGGCTGCAGACTGCACCCCCTGTCCTGGGGGGCATCACTGCCCCGAGCTGGGCACTGCCACCCCTCGGCCTTGTGGGGCTGGCAACTTCTCAGTACGTAGCAATCCTTCTATCCTGTCTTTCCTTCAGCACAAGCCTGGATTTTGGCAGAAGGGGAGCTCCCAGGGGAGGCTGTGAGTGCCCCGAGGGAGGCACTGGGATGAGCCCACCTCCTGCCTGAGAATTTGGGGTGGTTGTGTGCAGAGCTTGAAACACCACTGGCCACCTGTGCTGGCCCTACAAGGAGTTAAACTGCTATTCCAGAGACTGGGAATGTTCCTACAGCACGTTTGGAGCAGCTCCAGACACGAAAAGCATCTCCCAGGGGTGCAATGCTGCTCCTGCTGCTGTTCCCACCCCGGAGCCCATCCCAGTTGCCCTGTCCTGTGTCTGCTGGGTGGGAGCCTCGGGTTTTGGTGGCACATTTGGCCCTGGCAGGGAGCAGACAGCTCTGCTTCCTTCCTGCTCAAAAGGAAGTGTTGGATGGCACTGGGATTAAACTCTCAGGTGGCTCGGGGAGGGAAAGCAGCAGGGTGGAGTCACAAAAGGGGACAGTGGTGGCACAGCTATTCCCACAAACAGGTGCTAAGGTTTGATTCATATTTATCTGCCCCAAACCTGTAATTAATAGCTGTACTGATAATTGCCACTGTTGGTGACAAACTCCTGTCAAAGGACCCCAGTACCTCTGTCCTGACCAGTTTTCATCCCTGCACAAATTTGGGAGCTACCACTGGAACCCTCCACTGAGGCTGGGGAGGACATAAAATTACAAATGGAGATTTATACGTGGCAAACAGACCCAGATTATTCCTCGTTTGCACTTGGAGTTCGGTGTGACAAGGAAAGATGAGGGAATATTTCTGCATTTCCCCTGCTCCCGCTGGCAGCGGGTGCTGGATTCACTGTTGTGAGTTTGTGTGGATAATCCACAGGCACAATAGGGCTGATCCATGGAGCACGGGCTTCCTTTCTGCAGGGTGGAGGCTCTGAGCTGCACCCTGGTTGCTGCCAGAGCCTGGGAGCAGGTTGGAAATGGGAGGGGTTTTGCTGCCCATGGCATTCCTGAGCACAGGGAAAGTTTTACAAAACTGGCTGCACTCCCAGCCTTGGGTTTGGTTTTTTTTTGCTTGCCCCATGTGCAGAGGATTGCTCAGCGCTCCAGCAGTGACACCAGGATCCTTTCCCGTTTCAGGAGCCGGGCTCAGCCTCCTGCCTGCCCTGCAGAGTTGGGCACTTCTGTGCCAGTGAGAACACCAGCCTGGAGGTGATGCTGCTGGCCATGGCGTGCCCAGCAGGGCTCCTGTGCCCGGGGGGACAGGCAGATGTCCCAGATGCCACCGCCAACGCCTGCCCACGGGGACACTTCTGTCCCCAGGGACGTGCTGTGAGTGACTCTGCCCTGGGCATTCACCTCATCTCTGACTGGGATCATTGCTGTGGAAAAGCCTTGCCTAGCAACTTTGTGTTCCTGATTTCTGCACTCTTTGTGTGGTCACAGATCTTAGCAGCATTTGATCTACATGAAACTGTTAATAATATAATAAGAGCTAATAATACAATAATAATAATAATAATAATAACAGGATAACACTTTCTGAGATGCTGTACACAATTACCCTGAATTGTTTTCACATCTTCAACTGCTGTGCCATGGCCTTGTGGGCTGCAGGACTCATTTTAGGGTGTCAAAGACCCCTTTTTCCATTTCACTCCCAGGCTCAGCCTTGCCCCAATGGCACCTACGGGGAGCGGAGGGGGCTGAGCAGTGCTGCTGGATGCTCACCCTGCCCTGCAGGGAAGTTCTGCTACACGGATGGGAGGGAGCCTGCAGGAATTCCTCACCCTGTGAGTACAGCCCAGCTTCTCAATTTTTACCCCAAAATTTTTACCCCAGGCTGCATCTGCTAACGGAGCCAACTTTGTGCTTTGTGCGTGTTTTGTGTCTTTATTTTGCCTTCTGCCTGTCAGTGCAGGCTAGGAAAGAGAGTTCAAAGGTGAGGAATTGCTGCTGCTCCTCATCTAATGAGTTTTGGCATTTTTTTATTGCAACTCTTTTGTCTCAGGGAACAATGAACGTGTCAAATATTAATAGCTGTTAAAAAAAAAACAAAACAAAAAAAACCCAGCCTCTATTAAGAGTGAAAAAATGCAGATGGATTCTCTTCCACATGGATTAATCCGTGGTTTTATTGAAGAGTAAGGTGATAACTCTGTCCCAGTTACAGCTCTTCTCCAAGTGTGGAAGAAGAGCATCCTCACAACTCTACAGGCAAGACTTGTAGGGCTTGTCTCAATGCCAAGATTTTACCCTAAAGCCACCTTGCCTACAATAATTATCCCCCATGGTCAGAATTTTACTGGTAAGGCTGTAAATCCCCTTTCTTCCCTTCTTTCCTACCCCATTTCCTTGCAGTGAGGAAACAGCAGGTTACTCAAATTGCAGGTGAAGCTGAACAGATTCCTCTCCTCTGGACAGAGAGCAGCCAAGCCTGAGGGTGTGTTTTGTTCCCAGACAGGGGACTGCCCAGCTGGCTACCTGTGCCCTCCAGGGACTGGATCCCCCTTCTCCTTCCCCTGCATGCCAGGCAGCTTCTGGGATAACTCCAGCACGGAGGGGGAAGGTGTTTGCAAGCCAAGCCCAGCCGGGCACTTCTGTGACTCCCCTGCCCTGACAGAGCCCAAGCCCTGCCCTGCAGTGAGTGGTTTCCTTGGTTTCATGGGAGAAGCTGCTCTGGAGGATTTATTTAATAGAAAAGCCTTGGATGTATTAATCTGGCTTTGTTTTGCAGGGTTTTTACTGCGCTGAAGGCAGCTCCAAGCCTGAGCCCTGCCCGGAGGGGACATTCGGTGACAGGCAGGGGCTGTCTGGACCCTCGGGGTGCAGCCCCTGTGCTCAGGGTTCCTACTGTGCTGCCCCAGGACAGACTGGCCCAAGTGGGCCCTGTGAAGCTGGATTTTACTGCCAGGGCAGGGCTCTGACTCCAGTCAGTCCCACTGATGAGTTTTTCTCTTCCCTTTCTAATTGTGCTCTGCTGTATTGGTTTATTTTCCCCACTGTGGTGCCTTTTTTTAACCCAGTGATTTGGACAGTCACAATTTTGTGCTGCTCACGCTCGACTTTATGGCATGAGGACCCTCAAAGGGAGTGTGGCCATGTCATATTTTTCCCCTCTCAACACTGACACCCTCTTAACTAAAAGGTTGCCAGGTAAAAAGTGCAGCGGGTGTGAATCAGTGTAAAATTTCATCCCTATTTATTCTCTTTGCCACATTTCCTCAAGCCAGTGTTGTCTGTTCTCTGCACAAGAGCATGTCTCTATTTTTTTTTTCTTTATTGTCTACATCATTTTAATGCCTCAAATATTTTAACCTCATTTTCTCCCCTTTTTAAACGATCCTTTTCCCATTTTCAGTGGCCCACGGACGGTGTGACAGGAGCTGTGTGTCCTGCTGGGTCCTACTGCCCACCTGGCTCTGCCTTCCCCATCCCCTGCCCTGCAGGGACTTTCAGCAACTTCAGTGGGCTCAGGAGCCTCCAGGAGTGCTTGGATTGCCCACCTGGGTGAGTGTCCCCCAGGCCTGGAAGCAAACAGGAGCCAGGTCTCTAAAATTCCAGGGACTTTATTGTACTGGGACTGTGCTGTGCAGTGAAAAAAAGGCATTATTGCTATCCAAGGTTTTTTTTTCTCCCAACTTAGCTCGTATTGTGACGGGACAAACAACCAGGCTCCCTCAGGACCTTGTGAACCCGGTTACTTCTGCACAGGAGGGGCCAAAAGTGCTCTCCAGCAGGTGGTGATGGAGGGACATTATTCCTTAGCAGGAGCTTTCAAACCAGAGCCGTGTCCCCTCGGCACCTTCCAGCCTGTGAGTACCTCAGGCTTCCAAGCTGGGGGGTCAGCAGAGCCCTTGGAAACTGTAAAAATGTGTGAGTAGAAATTCCTGAGGTGTTTGTAAGTGCTCAGCTTGAAAAAAGTGGATTTGGGGGTTTCTGCTAATTTGGGTAATCGCCACCTGCTTTGCTTTTACCCTGCAACAGAAGAAGAACCAAAAGCCTTTGGGTGAAGACACCAGATCCATCAGGCCAGGGCTGCTGCCTACAGCTCTTTTAGCAGTTTTTATTAAGTTTTCTTGCACAGTACAGATTTGGAAGGGCTGCTGAGTCTTTGGCCTGGCAGGGTGAATTAACTTGTGCCCGCCCCTCGCTTCTGTATTCGACCAGGGCTGTGCCTGCCTCTGCTTTAGGGCTGCAGGTACCCCAAATTTGTTGCTTTTGGACTGCAGGTCATTCCCTTCAGTGTTTATTTGGCAGCAGGGAGTCCCTGGGTGCAAAGCTTATTTATTCTCGTGGCACACAGCAGTACCCCACCCCTGCCAGGCCCTGTGTTCTCTTCCAGGGCCGTGCTCAGTCTCGTTGTTGGGACTGCCCTGAGGGTGCTTTCTGCAGTGAGCCAGGCCTGGCTGCCCCCCAGCACTGTCCCAAAGGCCATTTCTGCCTGGCTGGCAGCTCCTTGCCTCTCCCGTGTCCGGTGGTAAGAGTCAGATACAGATTTGTTTTCCAAGCAGCGATTTTCAGGAGGTTGCCAGTCCCTTGGCAGGGGCATCCAGCAGCTCTCTCTGTGCAGGGAAGTTACTCGGATGTGGAGAGGGCAGGTTCCTGCAAGCCCTGCTCTGCAGGGATGTTCTGCAGCAGGGCTGGGCTGCCTGAGCCAGAGGGGCACTGCCAGCCAGGCCATTACTGCAGTCAAGGCTCCAGCACCTCCTCACCCGTGAGTGATGAACATCTTGCACTGCTCAGGACCCTCTGGCTCTACCAAAGCTTTCATAAACCATAATAAATTTAATTTCAATCTCCTGGCTTCAGGTGGGGCTTCCATTTGGAGATCTTTGCCCACGAGGACATTATTGCCCAGCTGGCACCGGGCACCCCAAGGAGATGCCGTGTCCTCCTGGCACCTGGAATGGCCAGAGAGGAGCCCGGGATGTCACCTGGTGCCTGCCCTGTGCCCCTGGGTTTTTCTGCAACGTGTCTGGCCAAGATGCTCCGGGGGGACTTTGTGCCCAAGGTGAGGCAAAGGCAGAACTTGCGCAGCTTCTCAGGAACTGGTTTTGACGTGGGGGAAGAACTGAAATGTTCTGTGTTTTAAGGCTATTACTGCACGGGAGGGACAAAGACTGCAAAGCCAGAGGATGGCGTCACTGGAGATCTCTGTCCTCGAGGACATTTCTGCCCTGCAGGCTCAGCAGCACCTTCCCCCTGCCCCAGTGGGGAATACAGCAATGCCACAGGTCAGGAGTGCAGCAATGCCACAGGTCAGGAGTGCAGCAATGGAACAGGTCAGGAGTGCAGCAAGGTCAGGAATTGCAGAAATGCCACAGGTCAGGAGCTGCAGCAGGGCCACAGGTCAGGAGCTGCAGCAATGCCACAAGTCAGGAGCTGCAGCTTTGCAACTCCAGTGTGACTCAGGGGAGATGGAAACCCTGCTCACAGTTTTTGTCTGGATCCAGGTAGGTCCTGAGAGCTGCTGGCCACTCGGAATATTCAGTATTTTGGGGAGAGGGGTAGAGATAGGGGTCGAGCAGGGANCAGGTCAGGAGCTGCAGCAGTGCCACAGGTCAGGAGCTGCAGCAATGCCACAAGTCAGGAGCTGCAGCTTTGCAACTCCAGTGTGACTCAGGGGAGATGGAAACCCTGCTCACAGTTTTTGTCTGGATCCAGGTAGGTCCTGAGAGCTGCTGGCCACTCGGAATATTCAGTATTTTGGGGAGAGGGGTAGAGATAGGGGTCGAGCAGGGATGTTTGGTTATTTTTTCCCGTGGTGGCACATGAGGAATGCATTTCCCCCTGCAGCAGCTCATGTGTTTTTAGGTTTGTGGCAGTGACACTCAGTGCACTGAGGGCTGGCAGCAGTTTCCAGCTTTCCCTCTGTTCCACCTGCCACCTAATGGGGAGACGTGGAGGTGACTGAGGCTGGTGGAGTGGAGTTTGCTGAACCAAATGCCGTTAGGAGAAATTTGTATTTGAGGCCAGTTACTGTAGGAGAGCTTAAAAACTAACTTTATTTTGATTTCTGCTTGTTTAAGTGCACAGCCAGGCAGAGGGAAGTTGTGCACGTGGTATTTTCCTTCCATTTCATCCCATGCTTCATTTTAATTCCTGTATTTCCCTCACAGGTCAAGACAAATGCCTTCCTTGTCCTGCTGGGTTTCACTGCTCAGAAGGGCTCAGGCGCCGCTGCCCTCCTGGGTTCTACTGCCCTCAGAAAACTGGGATCAGCTTTTATCCTTGTCCTCCTGGGACCTACAACCCCTCCTACGGCCTGAGCCGTGCTGAGAGGTGCCAGCAGTGCCCTGCAGGTGAGGGAATGCTCTACTGGGACCTGTCTAAGAGGGTGATGATCTCTCAGCTTCTCTCTCTTCCACATCCTCTGATGCCTTTTGGCCTCCAGGAAATGCAGACATAAAAATCCACAGTCAAAAGAGGGTCCTGGTCCCACTGGTGGTGTCCCCACAGGTTTTTGGAGGCTCTGCAGAAGGGTTTGGTTCACACTCAGGGTTTCCCAGAGGAGCATGAGCTGAATTAGGATGGGGTTTTGTCCCAGTTGTGCTGATGTTGAGGTGTTTCCTCTCTCAAAATCTTCCTCTTTGCCTTCCAAACAGTGCATGCAGCACAGCAGCTCTCCTGGTTTGTTTTGTTGTTTTTTTTCCTCCCAGTTTGCTGATTCTCTTTTCTCTCTGTGATCTTGTAGGAATGTTCTGTGGAGAATGGGGATTATCCTCTCCCAGCGGTCCCTGCTGGCCAGGATTCTTCTGCACAGCAGGTACAGAATTTAGGATTCAGAGGGCAGAAAGAGTGAAAAGGTGGGGAGCTGTGGCCCTTATGGTCCTTGCTGTTATTTATTCCACTCCACCATGGATTTGTGGCTTTCTTGTCATGAGCTGCAATCAGCTCCTCTCTTCTTTCACCCATGGAAATGGATCTCTAGGCATGGGGAGCAAACTGGCCTGTGAGAAACAACCCAAATCACCCAGGATACTTTTGATTTATCTTCCTCGTGACCCAAATCATTCAGGATACTTTTGCTTTATCTTCCTCGTGCAGGAGCAAGTGTCCCAAACCCCAGTGGAGCCACAAACACGAGCAGTGGTGGCCCCTGCCCGCCTGGACACTTCTGCCCAGCTGGCACCAGCATCCCCCAGCAATGCCCTGTGGGCACTTACTCAGACAGGTGAAACTCTGTGGCTCTGCCAATTCTAATTTTTATTTTCTTTTCCTTTTTATTTGTCCCTCAGTCCTCTAAGCAGTGAAGTGCAGCTCAGTGAGGCTCATTAGATGTCCTTGCATTGATCAGGAAAGTTTTGTGGTCACTTTCACTTTGCCAGAGCTGCAGCCTCAGTGACCCCTCTGCTGAGCTTTCCCGCTTGCCAGCTGACACCCTGCTTCTGTCCCTCGCAGGCTCCACAACTGGCAGGATTCCAGCTGCACACGGTGTCCACCTGGCCACTTCTGTGGCTCCCCTGGCCTCACAGCCCCCTCAGGACCCTGCTCACCTGGGTACTTCTGCCAGCCTGGGGCTTCCTCGCCGTCACCGCCCGGTGAGCGGCACTGGGTGAACCGGGGTTTTGGCAACACAGTGCTTCAAAAAATGCCACCTTTTCTGCCAGCATTCCTGCCCCTGCCTCCTGCCAGTCATCCAAATCCCTGTGTGAATTTTGTCTGAGGGGTTTGTGCCATGCATGCCAGCGTTATCAAACGAAATGCCCGCACTGAGCACCGGGGCAGTCCCGGGTGTCTGCCTGTAATGGGCACAGCCGTTGTCATTTGGTTGTGTCTCAGCAATAATCATGTCCAGGGCAGGGTTCCAACCCCCTGCCTCTCCTGTCTGTGTCCCAGGTGCGTGGGAGAAAGGAGGCCCTTGCCCAGTGAGCCACTTCTGCCCAGAAGGGACCAGCTCCCCCTTGCCCTGCCGTGCAGGGACTTACAACAACCTCTCCAGACAAGCCGCCTGCTCCCCCTGTGCTGCGGGCTACTTCTGCCCAGAAAACACCACCAGCTACAGCGCAAACCCCTGCCCAGCTGGATTTTACTGCCCCAAAGGTGAGATGGGCCCAGGGAACCAGGCAATCCTTTGGCCAGGCTGAAACATCCTCCTTAAAGACAAGAAATTATCTTTGTGAACAAAATGTTGACGTGTCAGCCTGGTTCTTCACAGAAAAATATCCCCAAAAATATTTGTTGACATGTTTAAGTGTCTTTTTTTGCTTGAGTGTGTTTTTTGACATGTTTAAGTGTCAGCCTGGTTCTTCACAGAAGAATACCCCAAACCAATATTTTAAACTATAGCTATGGCTGTTGCTTAACAGCTTCAGGAATTAAGCAGCACCCAAACACAATTTTGGCCATGAAGGGCTGTGGGGATCAGGGACAGACCGGCATGAAGTGATGCAGCAGGACTCAGAGCCAGGATCGTGTTTATAGTCCACGAAAGGTTCCTGCTCCCTTTACTCCACAGGCACCAAGTTTGCCACGGAGTTTCCCTGTCCCAGGGGCTACTACAACCCTGACCCCATGACCCAGAGCTTGGACAGCTGCCTGCCCTGCCCACCTGGGCACTACTGCGGGAAGGAGGGGCTGACAGCTGCCTCAGGCAGGTGTGACCCAGGTGAGTGTGGAGCTGCTGGGGGTGGCACTGGGGACAGGCTGTTTGGGAGGGTGACGCTTTCACCTTTGCAGCTTTTACCACAGCCCTTCCAGTCTGTTTGCTGGATTCTCTGTAGGCATCCAGTAGGATTGAACACACCTCTGCTGCTCAGGTGGGCCCCAGGATGTGCCTGGTAGCCACGAGCAGTCTCTGCCTTCTGAGCCTGTTCAGGCAGCTGAGCTGAGCCCTGTGACCATAAATAAAAGTACTGAACTTAATGTTGCAAGATCTCTTTGTTAATATGGTATTTATAGTATTAAATTGCAGGTACTATACGTGGGAAATTACGGCCTGGCGATGTTAAACATCGGTGGGATGAACCTGTCCCACACCCAAAGCCATCCCAGCTGGTTTATTTGTGGTGTTTTTGGGGGCTCTGTCATTGCCAGAGCTCCTCAGTCCCGTTTCCTGTTCCCAGGCTGGTTTTGCATCTCAGCAGCCTGGACCTCGCAGCCGTTTGACCTGGACAACTACACCAGTGCCAACTGCCTGTGCCCGGCCACTGCCACCGGGGGGAAGTGCACACCTGGCTTCTACTGTCCCCAGGGAAGCCCAGAGCCTCTTCCCTGCCCCCCAGGGCTCTTCTGCAATGCCTCAGGTTGGTGTCTGTGGGGAACAGGACTTTTGAGGGGATATTCCTGGTATTTCCACGGAGATGCAGCAGTGCCTGCCAGACGCCCGCGGTGTCTCTCAGAGCGGGGCTGTGAGCAGTTGTTTTTTCCTGCTTTTCCCCCTTTGTCTCTCAGTGCCACCATCCTCTCTGTCTTGCAGGGCTGCCTGTCCCCAGCGGGGAATGTGCTGCTGGCTTTTACTGTGCAGGGGGAGCTGCTGGCCCTAAACCCACGGACGGTGTCACCGGGAACATCTGCCCCGTGGGCTCTTACTGCAGTGCGTACCCAGCACTGAAGCTCTCATGGCACAGAATGCCTGAAACACTGACAGGGTGTGGCAGCCAACGTGCTGGGGTCTGACCATGGTGCCAAAGGCCCAGATTCTTCCCCTAATTCTTCCCCTTCCTCTGAAAGTGGGAGGTGACATCTTTGCCTCAGAATCTGAATTTTAACTGTCTTCACCTGTGGGTAAAATGAAGCCAGTAATTTCTGTCCCACTCCCATGCAGCACCGTTGGATCTATGAGTGGAAAATAAGACTTCCCTGCTGCTGTTTTGTGTTCACCCAACCCCTGAGTGCAGCCATCTCACTCACTCTTTCATTTTTCATTTCTGTCGTGCTTCTCCCCTCGCAGCTGCAGCATCAGCAGCGCCCCAGCCCTGCCCAGCGGGCACCTTCTCCAGCCTGCCAGGGAGGAGAGCACCTTCTGAGTGCCAGCCCTGCCCCTCTGGCTTCTACTGTGAGGAACCTGGCCTCAGTGCCCCAACTGGGGAGTGCTGGGAAGGTGAGTGGGGAATAAAGTGCCCTGCAGGCTGTCACAGTCCCTGGGGATGTGCTCAAAGGACTGTCTGTGGGTGACAAATTCAAAATACATGTCCTTCTGTGAGTCACTGACTGGAGTGGAAAAGCCATTTCCCTGCTGGGGGATCTGACAGGAGCCAGAGGTGCTGCACACCCAGAAAATGCGAGTTGTGTTCCACAGTATCCAAATGTTGTTCTGTGCTTCCCTCAGACAAGAGATGGCAGCTTGTTGTTGTCTTCTGGGCCTTCCTGTGATCAAAGATCTGCTGCCCACCTGGTTTCTTCTCTGTACCGGAGGAGAACAGTTTCTGTCTCTCTCTGAAAAGGCCATTAGAGGTTAAAGCTGCTCAGATGTGAAAGCACAATGAGCAACATCTGTGTATTCTGAGCAATTTGAACACTGACAGGGAAAAACTCTGATGTTCAGAGGGAAAACTTTACTGGAAGGGTTTCAGCGGCTGAAGGGAACGCAGAGAGATCAATGCTGGGTCATTAAGTGTTTTCCTGTGTCACCTGCAAGTCTTGTCCTGGTTTTTGGGGACCACTGGGTGTTCAGTTCCCTATTTAAAAGTGCAGTGTGTCTGTGCAGCAGCAGTGGGTCACATCAGTAGTTATCTAAGGCCAGCAGCAGGTTTATTCTGTGAGGGGCCAGTGAGGTGTTTGTGTGCCTGGAGAAGCTGTTCTTCCCTAATGAGCGGCTCCTCTGTGTCTAATTGAGCTCCTCCCTCTGTCCCTACAGGTTTTTACTGTGACAGCCAGCAAGGGCCACTCATCGATGTCACCCTCTACCCCTGCCCACGAGGCTTTTACTGCCCAGCAGGGACCAGCAGCAGCTCTCAGCACAGCTGCCCTGCAGGCACCTTTGGACCGAGGCAAAAGCTGAAATCTCTCCAGGAATGTCAAAGATGCCCAGCAGGAAAATACTGTGAATTCCCTGGCCTTGCTGCCCCCACAGGTACACTGCTGCTCTTCTCAGCATCCTCGTTCCTGCTGAGATCATCAGTGGCTGATAATTAGTGCAGGGGTTGGCGTTGGGCTCCAGGGTTCTCACCTCAGCTGAGGTGAAATGTCTCATTTTACTTGTCTAGAACTTCTTGAGGAAGAGAAAACCCCTCATTTTTCTAAGCAAGGAATGAGAGAAGGACTGCAGAGACCAGAATTCTGTGTGTGATACTTCTTTAAAAAAATCCACTGTGGAGTTTTCCAGCGTCAAACCTGTCTGGCATTTTATTTAGAATTAGTTTGGGTTTTTAGCCTGCTTCCTAAGGAACTAATCCTTCCATGTAATTGATGTGCACATGATTAGGTTTAGCAGAGAAACAGAGGGCAAAATAACCAGCAATGACATCTTTCAACTTTTTTCAAGATAGTTTTTTTCCACATCTTATGATTTTTCGTTGCTCCTTGTCCTGAAAGGCCTTAATTCAACAAGGCACATTGACAGAATTATTAATATTTCAGTCCCTGCTTAAGGATGCGTTGAATATGATTCTGAAGGGAAATGTGTGCTGGAATACTTATTGGAATGTGGGATATTTATGGAAATGTGGGATGTTTATTGGAATGTGGGATATTTATTGCAGTTGGAGCACTCAGGGCAGTGAAGGGCTCTCTGTCTGTCACCGTGGCATCTGCCCCCAGTCCTGCCCTCCTGGCCGGTACAGCAGCTCCTCTGCTGACCATTCTGTCAGGGATTTCTCGATGGCAAATGGCTGTATCCGAAATCTGTATTTATGTGGTTTTTATTTTCCCGTTATTCTGTTTTCCTAGGAGATTGTGCCGAGGGGTTTTGGTGTAAAAGCGGCGCCCGAGTGAGAAACCCCCAGGACGGGGAGTCAGGGCTGCCCTGCCCCGCTGGTCACTACTGCCCTGAAGGTAGGGGAGCTTTGGAGCAGCGTTTTCCTTCATTCCTAACAGTCCTGGGAGCCATTTCCTCACCCTGCTGTGACCCACCTTGCCAGGTGCCCCAGTGCCCCTGCAGTGCCCTCCTGGCACGTGGTCCGGCCGGGAGGGCAGGACGAACGTGCAGGAATGCCAGCCCTGTCCTGGGGGACATTTCTGCAATGGCTCCGGGCAGAGGGCACCCTCGGGGCAGTGCAGCCCTGGGTGAGTGGCAGAACAACCCCATTTCCGTGCCCTGCTGTGAGCAGGGATGGTCTCCAGGGGGTTTTTACCTGTTTGAAACCCAGAGGTGTGTCCTGGCTGCAGGTTCTACTGTGCCAGCGGTGCCCAGACCCCCACGCCCAGCGATGGCCTCTCAGGAGCTCCGTGTCCAGTCGGTCACTTCTGTCCCCGGGGCTCCAGGAGCCCCGTCCCGTGTCCCCCCGGCTCCCACGTGCCCCATTCCCATGGAGAGCAGTGCCAGGCGTGCCCAGAGGGTCACTACTGTGTCTCTGGTGAGGAGCCAGCGCCGTGTCCCCAGGGTGAGTTAAAGTCCCACTTAAACTGGTTGGACTCGACGATCTCAAAGGTCTTTTCCAGCCTCGTTAATTCTGTGAAATGTCTGGTTTGTCTTTGACTCTCCAAACTCTGCTGATTCCGATCTGCTCTTGCTTTTCCAGGGTATTTCTGTCCCCAGGGCACAGCTCTTCCCATTGCTTGTCCAGCAGGATCCTATAACCCTTCACTGAGCCAAACCGGCTGCCAGCCCTGTCCTGAAGGGTGAGACACAGGGAGCTGAGGGACTGCTGGAAATAATTGTTTATCCAGGCATCGTGGAGCAGTGTGGGGGTGGAAAATGAGTTATTTCACCACTGGAAAGCACTTGGGGAAGGGCTGTGAGGCAGCAGAGCAGCTGCTGAGCTGTTTCACACCACCCTGCAGTGATTATGGGAGCAGGAAAAGCCCCAGCCCCACGTACAGCCCCACTGGAAGGGAATTTAAGCTGTTCAGAGCACAGAAAGCATTGGCACCATCAACTTACTCCATGTCTGGAGTAAAAGCTGGTTCCCTTGGCAACAGGCTGGCACCAGCCTGCTGAAGGGGAAGAGGATCTTGAAAATCACCTGATGCTGAGCCTGGCTTTTCCTTGGGGGATTTATCTCCAATTACTGCCTGGATTTGAACTTGATTAACTTTTACAAGTTGATGAATCACAGCCTGGATGTGTTGTGAGTCAACTTAAGAAAATTATGTCTCTGTGGCTTTTGCAATTATGCCATCAATTTGGCATTTGAGGAATCAACTCAGAGTGCAGTGATAGCCACAATTAGGTCTCTTTTCTGGTCAATCCAGCACAGGAGCCAAAATCCTCAATTTTTTTCTTCTCTCTTTGGCCCAGGTTCTTCTGCCCCAAGAATTCCTCTTCCATTTTGGAGAACGAATGTCCTCCTGGCCACTACTGCCCTGCAGGCACTGCCTCTGCAGCTCAGTTCCCATGTCCTAAAGGGACTTACAACCCCCAGGCTGGCAGCAGCCTGAGGTCCCACTGCACCCCCTGTGTGCCAGGTAAGGCAGAGGAGCCTCCTCAGCGTGGTGACAGTGGCTGCTGAGTGTCCTGGAGCTTCAGAGGGCGTTTTGCTCCCTGACATGTCTTTCTGGGTGTTTCTGCCTGTGCTGATGGCTTTTCTTGCTCTCTCAGGGCACTTCTGTGCACTCCCTGGGCAGTCCCAGGTCACAGGACCCTGCCTGGCCGGGTTCTACTGCACGGGAGGAGCTCCCAGTCCAGCCCCCAGGGATGCTGTGGTGGGGAACACGTGCCCCCAGGGAGCCTACTGCCCTCTGGGCTCTGCCTCCCCGCTGCCCTGCCCCCCTGGCCGGTACAGCAGCTCAGCTGGGAACACTGGGATCCAGGACTGCCTCCCGTGCGATGCAGGTAGAACCGTGACAAACCCTGATTAGGGAGATTTCAGCCATTTCTAGGGCTCCTGTGGCTCTGGAGCAGGCAGTCCTGAGCAACTGCTTTCCTGAGGAGAGGTGGTAGGTAGAGCTTTCCTGGAGAGAGGTGTTGGGCAGAGGACAGAGAGACGAAATCTGCCACTTTTCCACCTCAGAGGATGCTCACAGCGAAGGGCGAGCGGAGAGGTCCCCTTCCCACCCTTTCTCTGGATGTTCTCACATTCAGAGGTGACACAAGTGCTGTTTGTTCTCTGCAGCTCTTCTCAGGAGAGCAGCTGTAGCTGAATCAAACAGGATGAATATTTCCCCATCCCAAATTTGCTGTTGTCTGTCTGGAGTGACCAACATCATTCTGCTAATTTAATTTCAGGATATTTCTGCAATGGGACTGGGCTTGTGTCTCCCACTGGGTTGTGTGAGCCTGGGTTCTACTGCAGTGGAGGAAGCCTTTCCCCCAGACCTCCCAGGGTAAGCTGTGGTGTGGTGGAAATTGTGTAAAATATATAAAATATCTGTGGAACTGAGGGCCATAAGGTCACCTGAGTTCTCCTGCCCTGGATTAAACTCTGCCTTTCAACGTTACTTCCTTTGTCAGGTGCATCTCTGGTTGACTGATAGTGAAAGGGGAACAGAGATAACAAAATACATCTGGCTTTCCTTGAGCTTTACATTTAAAATCTAAGCAAAAGGAGCTCTGTCTTTGCATGTTGATGCTGCAAAGCAGCGTGGACTGCCACATCAGATTAAAATTCCAGAGGGTAATAGTTCATGAGTTTGATTAGAATGCTGCATCTGCCAGCCCTCCTGTGAGGCAAAATTCAGCAGGAATTCTTAAAGATGATGACAAGGCTCAGCGCTGGCTTTGTGCAGCGTTCAGGAGCGGGGGGCGAGGACAGGATTCCACGGTGAATGTCTGGTTCTCTTCACCTTCACAATCTGACTCAGACCTTTTTGCACACGAGGAGTTTCTAGGCTGTAACTGTGGTGTTTTCCTCCCAAGCCAACCGCCAGTGGAGGTCCCTGCCCCCCTGGCCATTTCTGTGAGGAGGGGAGCAGCAGAGCCCAGCCGTGCCCTGCAGGGACCTACAGCCCGTCCTGGAGTGGGACACAGTGCCTGGAGTGCCCACAGGGCTTCTACTGCACCTCTGCCTCCACCAACTACACAGGCTGTCCTCAAGGTGGGTCTGCTGCACCCACCCAGGGGCGTCTTGCTGCCCCTGAGCCCTGACCAGCTGCATTTGACACACCTGGCGTGATGTATCTGTCGGAGCAGTGATAAATTGCAGGATGGGCCCATCATCATGGCTTGGGATCAGTCCTTCCCACAAGGAGATGAAGGGAATGCCTGGTGTGCAGGCTGAGACCCCTTCCTAGGCTGCTCCCAGCCTGTCCTAACCCTTATGATGAAGGGAACGCCTCGTGTGCAGGCTGGGAACCCTTCCTAGGCTGCTCCCAGCCTGTCCTAACCCTTATGATGAAGGGAATGCCTCGTGTGCAGGCTGGGAACCCTTCCTAGGCTGCTCCCAGCCTGACCTAACCCTTATGATGAAGGGAATGCCTGGTGTGCAGGCTGGGAACCCTTCCTAGGCTGCTCCCAGCCTGACTTAACCCTTATGAAATCACCTTTTGTCTCTAGGTCACTACTGCCCCAGGAGCACAGAATTTGCCACGCAGCATCCTTGTCCCCCTGGCACCTACAGCGAAGCCCTGAACCTCTGGGATGCTTCCCAGTGCCAGCTGTGTCCTCCTGGAAGGGTCTGTTCCAGGCCAGGCCTGGCAAGGCCAGATGGACTCTGCACGCCTGGGTGGTTTTGTCCACCGGGATCCACATCAAGCAAACCAATGTTTCCTGGAAATTTCTCTGGTAGGGAGGGGAACAGTAAAGGGTGATGGTGCTGTTTATTGAGGGGGATATTGGGGTCACCAGCCAGGTTCAGGATGGCTTTCTTTCCCTTTTTTTCCCCTTAATTCAGTGTTCTAGCTCTGTTCTTCCTGAGCTATTTCAATAAAACAGTGTTTGCAATTCTCACGTTTCAACTCGCTCTGTGTCTTTCCCATTCACAGGAAAGGCAGCTCCAGCTGCAGGATCTGTTGGGTTGTGCCAAGCAGGAACCTTTTGTCCTGCTGGGTCATCCCTTCCTCTTCCCTGCCCTCCAGGTAGGAGCTGAGTCTCTCTTCCAGCACTAATTTTTGGGGTTAGACTTTTGGTGCCTGTGTCTCCTCTCCCCTCCTGCCAAGATCCACAGGCAAGCCCAGCCTCGTGCTGGGACTGCTCCCGCTGTCTCCAAAAGCTGCTGCTGCTTCTGCCCCGTGCTCCAGGTTGGTTCTGTGCCAGCCCAGAGCTGGCAGCTCCGTCGGGGCCCTGCGAGGCCGGGTTCTACTGCTCGGGAGGCTCCACAGTCCCAAACCCCAGGGATGGAGCAGCGGGAAACATCTGTCCCCACGGCCACTTCTGTCCTGCAGGGAGTTCCTCCCCATCTCCGTGTCCCCCAGGTAGGTTTGGTGGCAGCTGGTCCCTGCTGGCATTTCCCTTCCCAGAGCCCAGCTGAGGCTCTGCAGCCCCTTCTCAAGCTGTGCTGGAGCTTTCCTGTGTTCCCCAAGGAAAAGCTGCTCCCAGCATGGAAATTCAGCCCCTAACCCAGTGCTGCTGTACTGGAACATCAGCCCTAAGGCAGACAGGAATGGCTGAGCTGCCCCTGGAGCTGCTGGTGGGGAGGGAAGCTCCTGCTGAGCCCTCCTGAAGGACAGGTCACCCAGCCAGGACATGGGGCAGCCTCTGCACCCCCCCTGCACAGGCAGAGATCATTAACAGCATCACTAATGAGAAAAAGGGTTCAATTAAATAAGAGGCTGTGGAATGTTTGTTTCTCTCCTGGATTTAATGTGTAGTTGCATTAGCAAGGGATTGCACTGCTCAGTCCAGAAATAAACAGGAATTCACCTCAGCAGTCAGGAGCAGCCTCTCCCAGGACCCTCTGATAGGAGGCTCTCATCCCAGGGAGTGCTGGGATTTTGGGAATTCCTTCCTAAACCAGCATCCTTTTGCACCTTCTGGGACAAGTGCAGCCACACAGAAAATTCCTGTGTGAGCTGCTGCTTTGGGATCCTGATAATTCCCCCACAGCCACCTCCAGCAGGGTGTGTGAAGATGCAATCATGTGATTTTGGTGGTTTCTTCTTATCAGGCTCCTTCTTGCCTCATCCTGGTGGCCACTCAGCACAGGACTGCCAGCCCTGCTCCCCGGGCTGGTTCTGCTCCCAGCACGGCCACAGCTCCCCACAGGGTTTGTGTAAGGAAGGCTGGTTTTGCCCTGCAGGCTCTGTGTCAGACCAGCACTCAGGTAGGAGTTCTTTGGGGTCATTCTTTACCTGCAGGAGTTTCAGCAGCAAGACCGGTTTAAAATCTGACTTCAGTTACAGTTTAGAAATGACTACTGAGGTGAAAAACTTTTTCCAAAAATTATTCCAGCTAACACAGGGTAAATTATTGGGTAATTAAGTAGGAAAAACAGGGGATCTTAGCAAGGCACAAAAAAAGCTGAAAACATTAAAAATATTTCTTGTTTTGCTCCCAGATCATTTGTGTCCTGTGGGTCACTACTGCCCCCCTGGCAGCCCGGAGCCCGTGCCCTGTCCCCCTGGAGAATACCAGGAGCAGGCCGGGGAAGGCCAGTGTGAAACCTGCCCAGCAGGAATGTGAGTGCCATGGGTTTGCTCCTTCCTCTTGATCCTTCCTGAGGAATTACCAGGAGTGTTTCCCTCTGCCTCAGGCTGCTCTGTGTTTGCTACACAGGCTACACTTCGATGTACAAGACTGGTTTTCCTGTTTCTGTTTTCACATCACCTTTCCCTTCGCTGTGTCATTTTCTGTACCACAAAAGTATCACGGGGAACCCCTCCTGGCAGTTCTGCCTGCTGGGATGGGCAGGGTGATGCTGGCAGCTCACACCTGAGCTCTCCGTTGGTTTTTCCAAGGAATTTCCTTCCCTCTCATTGTGTGGTCACTGCTGTGCACGAAGTTCCTTATCTCTGGCAGAACAGAGCGAGAGCACAAGCGCTGGGGTTTTTTGGCAGGTTCTGTGCCCCGCAGCACCACCCTGGTGATGTCCAAGAGAACGCCCACGGCGTGGCCAAAGCCCGGGAATGCCCAGCAGGACATTACTGCCCGCCAGGAACGAGGGCTGCCAACCAGTACCCGTGTCCAGAGGGCACCTACAGCCACCAGCCCGGCCTGGCAAACCCCAGGGACTGCAGGCCTTGTCCTGGGGGCACGTTCTGTGCCAGGGCAGGTGGGGATTGTGTGTGGGTTAAACAGAACCCTCGTCTGCTTTGGGTCTGGGAGTGAGGGAAGTGTTCTGTGCAGTTCCTCCAAATGTTACGGAGCATTTTCAGTGACTTCTGAGACGCCCTGAGTAGATTTTAAAGGTTTTTTGCAAACCGCCTTTTGAAAGTTTAATTAAAGGCAGGTCAAGGTGGTTTTGTTCTAGTAAAGGTTATGAAAATCAAGCAGCTTGGGGTCTAGGACTCATTTGGGTTTGTCTCTCAGTGGAAAGACCTCTAATGATCATCCCTCCTCTGAAAGGGAGATTTAGGAAACTATTTGGGCTTTTATCTCTCTGCTCATCAGTCGTGTGAGTAAATATTGAGAGTACAGATCGAGCTTTTAACTAACAGAGCCCCTGACTGGCCAGGAGGCTCTGGGATCATCGTGGTGACCAGGCTGGTGTGGTTGGTTTAGTCCCAGAGCTGGTTTGTGGGATGCTCTGGCTCACCTGACGTGGTGCTCGTTGCCTTTAGGACTCTCAGCCCCAAGCGGTCCGTGCTGGCCTGGCCATTTCTGCACTTCCCAGGCCCGTGTGCCCGACCCTGTGGGCGATGGGACAGGGGGGCTGTGCCCAGCAGGGCATTTCTGCCCTCCAGGGAGCCCCGAGCCCCAGCCCTGTCCCAGCGGCACCTTCCTGCCCCAGTCCGGGATGGGTTCCCGTAATTCCTGCCTGCCCTGTCCTGCTGGGAGCTTCTGCCAAGGAGAAGGCCTGGCTGCTGTTTCTGGTGTGTACTGCACGCATCCAACATCCCTTTTCTCTCCCAGTTTGGATATTTGTAATGTTTTCTGGTTCCAAACCTAACGCTGAAGCTTTTCTCTCTTGCAGGACCATGTCAGGCTGGGTATTTCTGTGATCCTGGCTCCACACAGCCAGACCCCAGGCACTGCCCCGCTGGCTTCTACTGCCCTGAAGGCTCTGAATTCCCAATCCCCTGCAGCCCTGGGAGCTTCAGCCCTGTCAGTGGGAAAGGACAGGCAGCAGACTGTCAGCTGTGCCCGGCTGGGCACTCCTGCAGCGGTGAGGATGTGCTGGGGTTACAGAGTGAGGAAAGAAAATCACCTCCCACAGATTCATTTCTGACAGCCCTGGCTGCAGCGAGATCAAACTGAGTGCCCCACATCATTTTTAGTCAGTGATGGTTTCTAGCACCAGGCATAAATGCCCCCAAATCATCTTCATTCCAAACCTCCTGCTGGGTTCCCGGGAGCAGCCTCAGGTCACCCAGAACTCCTCGTTTGCTGTTCAACCTTCTCTGCCCCTCCCGTGCATGTCTGACACGGCTCTGGCCTCGCAGGGAAACAAATATTCCTGGCAGGGAGCTCTTGGTCTGGCCACGAGCCAGAGCTGCTCCTCCTCAGAGCTTCTCTCCATCTGCCTGCACAAGATGTTTATCTGCTCCCCCCAGCACCGAGAGCTTTGGGGTCACTCTGGCAGTAACAAATTCACCCATCACCTTCCAGGGGACAAAGAGGCTTTTCCTTTCTCAGGTGAGCAGCTGAAGCAACAGGGAAGGAATTACTTGGCTGAGCTAAGATGAGTTTTATCAGAGCTGAAACCACAACTGAGGGCCTCAGAATCCCAGCTGAGCTTTTTCATGGGAGGGCTTTGTTTTCCCCAGGCATTAATTCAGGACTGGCTCACTTGTGTGGTAAAATGTTCTTTTTCTGAGGCTGAACTTCAGAGAATTGGTACTTTCTGATGCCTGGTAGAGGTGTATGAGGAAGGAGATCATTATTTTGGGTTTCCATTGTCTCTGATCTGGGCAAAAGCAGTTCTGAAGGACCATGATCTGCATCATCACCTGCCAGACCCCACTGCCATCCACGGGGACCCTCCTGCCCTGTGGGATCTGCTTTCCCTGTGCCCTGGGCTAATAAGGGAGGGAGGCTGGTTCTGCTGATGGAGAATGTCATTACCTGTCACAATCCCTCCTGAGCAAGGTTCTTCCCTTGTATCCCAGGTCCTGGAGCACAAATTCCTGAGCTGTGCCCTACTGGGCACTTCTGTCTGCCAGGGACCAACTTCAGCACGGAGCACCCGTGTCCCAAGGGCACCTTCGGCCCCAGGACTGGTGCCACCAGTGAGTCTGACTGCGAGCCCTGCCCAGCAGGTGAGAAGGGACTGGGCACAGGGGGACAAATGTGAAAATGAGACTTCCTTTCACATTATCGACCCCTCCACTGCTGTTCTCTGCAGCTCCTCCCCCTGACAAGGTTCTCTGTTCGTTTCAGGGATGTACTGCTCAGCCCCAGGTCTATCCCAGCCGTCTGGATTTTGTTACCCAGGTTATCACTGTGCCAAGGGAGCTGTCAGCCCAGCTCCCTTCAAGCACAGGGTGAGTGCCAGGCAGCAGCAGCAGCACAGTGATCTGGGCACCTGGGGACCAGGACTGGCCTGTCACAATCTCCTGGCTTCTGGTGGGATGTTTCCCAAGCATTTCTGCTCCCTCAGCTGCAGGGACGTGCTGCCCCTGATGCCTGCTGGAATACCTGGCTGCCCATGGGTAAATTCTGGCCAGGTCTTCATTTCTTCACTGCACTGGAGCGTGGGGTCTGACATCTTCTCTAAAAGATGCCACAGGGACAGGATAACCACCCTTGAGAAGCCAGAACCCTTTCCATGCCAGTGGTCTTTGTTTAGCTTCAGAGACAGCAAATTCGCAGGGCTCAGCCCCTGTGTGCCCTGCCCAGAACCTCTCTCTGTGCTCCCTGTGCCCTGCCCAGAACCTCTCTCTGTGCCCCCTGTGCCAAATCTCCCCCTGATAACACTCTTCCCCTGTATTTTCCTCACCCAGGTGGAATCCTCCAGCCCTGCCCTGCCTGGCAATGACATCTGCCCCGTGGGCCACTTCTGCCCCCGTGGCAGCGGGCATCCCGTGCCGTGTCCCCCTGGCTCCCTGTCCGGGGCCGTGGGCCTGGGGGCAGAGGAGCAGTGCCAGCCCTGCCCAGCTGGGAGGGTCTGCAGCAGCCCAGGGCTGGCTGAGCTGGCCCAGACCTCGCTGTGTGACCCAGGGTGAGTGGCACTGTCACTGGTCAGTGACAAAACACTGCCTTGCTGGGTGTTGTAATCAAGGGACATCCGAATTTCCACATCCTGGGCTTGTTCTCAGCCCTTTGGCTGGGACGTGGCATCTCCTTGCAGATGTTTCAGAGACATTCCTGTTCCCTTCACGTTTGCCTGACATTCTTATACATCTTTTTTCTCTGTTTTCAGTGACAAAAAATCATTATTATAAATAACTTGCTGTTGCAAACCCCTTGTTTAGCCCCATAATCACCCTTGCTGGGAATTTAACCTTTTTTTCCCTTCTGAGCCCTCTTCTCCCACAAGGTGGTGCAAGAACCAGGGACAAGGCACCGTTCCCAGGCTGTGCACAGTGCCCTGAGCAGTGTCTGCCCATCTCATGAGCCTCAGGGCAAGAGGCTACAGAAATCTGATTTATTTTATTAGTGTAAGAGAGTCTGAGAAGTGATTTCAGTGCAGTGTAATGAGATTTCATGAGATTTCCGAGAGCAGCTGGCTCTTGAATGGAGCAGAGAAAATCACAATGAAATTTGTTTAGCAGTTGAAGCTAAGCTGGGAATACAATGAGGGCTACATTGAGAAGCACTGAAAATAATTATTCTTGGGAATACGAGGGATTTGACCTGTCCTAGTTGAACTTTAAGCCTTCCCAAAATTTTCTTTAACCCTAAGTTATTACAGCCTGGCTGTAACAGTAAGGATTTTCTCAGCTGGATGGTAATGAAATGTAAATTATAAATTATAAATGACCCTCGACTTCCAAAATCCGTGAAGTCCTTGCCCCTCAACAGGGAGCAGTTTGTTGCTTTTCAGCACCTTTATCACACAGCATCCATCACTCTTCAGAACCTGCTGCTCAGTTGGAATTGGTCTTGTTCCCAGGCAAAAAAAAAAATAAATCTGATTTTCTGGTTTTCATTCGGTGCTGTTCCTTTCACACTCGGTCGTTTTCCCTTCAGGAGTGGGAGTTTTTTCTTCTCCAGAAACTCCATGGTTTGAATCCTTGTCTGTGATGGGATCACAGCTCTCATTTCCTTGCTGCTCAGCTCTTAGAACCATCGTGGTTTCTGTATTTATTCACCTTTGCTCGTTGTGAGGGGCTGGGAGGGAAGAGAGCACTGGGGATAAAGAGAGGCTCAGCAAAGGCACCAGGGACTGAACACCTGGGCCCTGTGTTTTGAAGCAAAAATATTTTCGTTTTCAAAGGCTTTTTCTTTCCAGAATGAGAACACTTCCCAGGCAGCCTGGTGTAAAGAGGATCCTTTTCCCAGGGTTTTCAGGGCATGAAGTGAGGGGAAGCTGAACCAAGCTGTGTTGTCCAGGGCTGCCTCTTCACGTGCCTCCCCCACCATCCCCTGTGAGCAGGGCTGGGAGCTCCTCGTTCCAGTTGGCTTCTGTCTCTCTCCAGCTATGTTTGCCTGGAAGGGAGCTCTGCCCCCTGCCCCTCGGATGGGATCCATGGATACAGGTGTCCCAGCGGCTCCTACTGCCCGGCGGGCTCGGGGCTGGAGCTGCCGTGTGAGCCTGGCACCTTCAGCCCCGTGCCCGGGGCCAGCGCCTGCCTGCCCTGCCCGGCTGGCACGGCCTGTGCCAGCGCTGGCACCGTGCAGCCCCTCACCTGCCCCAGAGGTGAGCGCAGGTGTGCTGCACAGCCCAGACTCGGCTGGGAGGGCGAGCGGGGGATTCCTGTGTCCACTCAGGGAAGGAGGGATTTGCTGCTGCTCGGAGCAGCCCAGCATTCCCCCTCCTCCCCTGGTCCTGAGCAGTGTCTCCTGGCCCTCCCCCTGCACAGGGTACTTCTGTCCAGCCCGCACTGCTGTCCCCCTGCCCTGTCCCGAGGGGACACTGAGCCCCTTGGAGGGGGCACTGGCGCCCACGGCCTGCAGGCAGTGCCCCGTGGGCAGGTACTGCAGGGGAGAGGCCAACTGGGAGCCCGATGGTGAGTTTGGGTGGTAACAGCCCTGCCATGCCAACTGGGAGCCTGATGATGAGTTTGGGTAGTAACAGCCCTGCCCTGGCACAGGGGCTGGAGACTGGGGCTGGAGGATGTGGGGAAAAGGGAAACATCTCCGTGAAGAGGGTAGGGGCTCAGCAGGACACCCTGTGTGTGTGCTTATCAGCCTCTTCTTTTTCTCTGTTTCATTCTTCTCACTGAGAATTTCTTATGGATGCTGTTTCTGTTACTGCATTGCTTTTCCTTCTCTCCCTTTTTCCTGCTTTCTCTTCCTTTAACAATTTTATCACTCCTCTTTCTGTTGTCCCTGGGCCAAAACGCCAGGGCTGGATACCTGGAAAGAAGAGAGGCAGAACTCTTCCCACAGGAAACAAAATGTAGGGAAGCAGTTAGAGAGATGAGATAAGGTGAGCAAACGCCAGGTGAGGTCAGTGCGAGTAAAGAAAGGGAGGGAGGCCAGGGGTTAATGAGAAGAAGGAAAAGCAAAGCCAAGGTGACCAGCCCAGGCTATCAGCAGTGATAATCCAGGACAAGGATGGGCTCTGGCTTCTCTCCTGAGTTATCTGCTGTTTGTGAGGGTTTGAGGAGGTGCTGTGGGTGGTGGCTGCCTCCCTCTGTGCTGCTCAGGTCTGTGCTCGGCCGGGTACTTCTGTGAAGGAGGAGCCACCGATGCCACCCCGCGTGGGACACCCGGCTTCCCCCTGAGCGGGCCCTGCCCTCTGGGGCACTACTGTCCAGAGGGAACTCCTTTCCCAGTTGCCTGCCCAGCTGGGACCCTCAACAACGCCACTGGTGAGTGTGACTTCCCCCACGGGTTTGTCCTGTGGTGACTTCAGTGGTGACCAGCTGTCCCTGAGGTCAGTGGCCACGTGTTACCAGTTCAAACAGGTGCTGCTGATGCTGGGAGTGCACTGGGTGTTGTCCCAGCTCCCTGTGTCCCCTGGTGCTTGTTTGCCCTCAGGAGGTGGCTCCCAGGACAGCTGTGTGCCCTGCTACCCCGGCGCTTTCTGTGCCAGCGCGGGGCTGAGCTCTCCCACAGGACCTTGTTCCGAGGGCTTTTACTGCCCAGCAAACTTCAGCTCCGTCAGCCCCACGGCGTTCCTGTGCCCCAAGGTACTGCTGAGGCCTGGGACAGGGCGTTCTCAGCTCTGGGCAGTGGCAAAGGGTCACCCCCAGCTGGTGGAAACGCTGGCTACATCCACACGGAGGTTCGGGTGGTTTGTACAGCCCCTAAGCGTGGCACTGTCTCTGGGGAATCCTCTCCCTTCTCTGTCCTGCCAGGGTCACTTCTGCGGGTCAGGGACAGCCCTCCCGAGGCCGTGCCCTGCCGGGCACTTCCAGCCAGCCGCGGGCTCTGCCTCCTGCATCCCGTGCCAGAGAGGATTCTACTGCCAGGAGATGGTGGCAGGGGACCCCAGGCGCTGCCCACCTCACTGCTACTGTCCCACAGGTACCCTGGCACTTGCCAAGGGCTCAGGTGTCGTGTGCCAGTTGTGACCCCAGAGATGAGCAACCCCGTGTGTCTCCCCGAGGCCAGGCGATGGGGAGGTGGCAATGAGCCAGCGTGGCACAGTGGCCACCTGGGGGTCACTTGTTACAGCTCGAGAGCCTCGTCAGCCCTCAACACTCACACTGAGCTTTATTGTTGTCTCTGTGCTCTCCCTTGCAGGGACACGAGTCCCTCTCAGCTGTCCTGACGGCACCTTCACTCCTGAGAACGTGACTGGCCTCTGGAACGAGAGGGAATGCCTGCCTTGCCTCCCCAGCCACTACTGCAGGTTAGGGTTCAGTTCGCCCTGGCATCGTTTCCCTTCCTCTGGAGCAGTTTGGCGTCCTTGTTTCGTGCTCGGAAGGTTCTTCCCGGCTTCTCTCCTGCATTTCTCTCACTCAAAGAAAAGAAATACAAGCTTAGCCACAGAGTTGGGTACACAGGCATTAGATCTGTGAATTCTGGGAGGCAAAAGCAGCCTGGGATCATTGCTGTGGCACAAAGAAGCACCTGAAAGAGGTGTGGGTGGCCTTCATGAAATCATGGCAGTAATGCAGAAAGTCCAGCCCCGTGGAAAGTCGCCCACAATTTCACCTACAGCAATTTGCCACGTTCATGGAGTTTGAACTGGCTCACTTTAGTCACCTACACGTTTTTAAAAGTGGAAAAACGTGTCTATTTTCTGTATCATATCAGTGTAAAAAGTCATTTTTCATTGCAAACGTCACAGAATTCCCAACGTCAATACTTTGCTTCTGCACCAAACCACCAGCAGCAGCTCAGAGTACACAAATTGTTGTTTCCCTCTCCGCTCCAGGCACGGAAGGCTGGAAGGGAAATGTGCTGCTGGATATTTCTGCCTGGCTGGGAGCTCTCAGGCTGCTCCCCACGGCCTCCCCTTCTCCTGGCGCTTCCTGGCCGGGTGCCGCTGGGGCCAGGAGTGTGCAGGGCTGTGTCCCGCAGGTAGGCGAGGATCTCAGTCATATTTACAGTCCACAATATTGATTTGCTGCTAGCCAAGTGGATTACATAATATTTTGCGTAATATATTGCATTATATATCATTAAAATTATCATTGCTCGTTGATTTCCTTGTTTTTGCATCTTTTGAACCAAAGTGTGCCAGACCAAAAAAACCACCTGGAATTTATGAGTAATTGGCTGAGCTGCAAATCCAGAAGAGTTTGAAGGCTCCTGGCTTCCCAACAGCTGTGTAAAAGTTCATTCCACAGCAGCACCAGACTCTGGCTTGGTCGGTTTTACCACTGGAGGATTTGCATGTTTTACTTTTATCTCCTTCCCACCCTTTCCTGTAGGTTTCTACTGCCTGGAGGGCTCTGAGGTGCCCACACCGTGTCCTGCCAACACTCTCCGAGCTCTTCCAGGGGCTGGCAGGAGGGAGGATTGCCTGCCCTGCCCACCAGGCCGCTGGTGCAAAGCAGGTAGGGGGTAAACACTGAGGGCAGGGGAGCTGCTTTTCGGGACAGTTTTGTGTATCCTGATTTCCCAATCCCAGCCCCGTTTTCCCCCATTCCAGCCCTGTTTTCCCCCATTTTTCCCAGTTTTTCACCCCTCTCACCCCCTTTTTATCCCATTTTCCTGATCCCATCCCGTTCCCCCCATTCCAGCCCCATTTTCCCAAATTTCCCCCCATTCTGACCTGTTTTTCCCGCATTTTCCCCATCCCAGACTCTTTTAATCCCATTTTTCCCAATCCCAGCCCCATTCCCCTCATTCCAGTTCCATTCCCTCCATTTTTCCCACATTTCTCCCCACTCCAGCCCCTTTTTCTCCTGTTTTTCCCCAGTCCCATCCCATTTCCCAACATTCCAGCCCCATTTTCCCCCATCCCAGAGGATGGCTTGGATGTCAGATGTGGAATTGCGGGACAGTCCCGGCAGCGATGAGTTCTGCAGAGAAAAGAGGCGTTGAACTGTTAATCCAAAGAGCTGTTCCAGCGAACACTGGCAATGTGGGAGGTCACAGCCAGTCTCCAAAAACCCCTGGGTGCCACCTGGCAGAGGAGGGGCTGGGATGGTGCAGGAGGGCACAGAGCAAAGGTGTTCCAGTGGCACCGGGGACAGCCCTTGAAGCCTCTCTTTCTGTTTTTTAGGGGACTCCGAGGCCCATCCGTGCCCTTTGGGACACTACTGCTTCGGGAGCAACGGCAGTGAGCACAGCAGTGTCCTGGCCCCTCAGCAGTGCCCTCCACAGACCTTCCGTGGGCACCCGGGAGCGCGGAGCCTGGCGGAGTGCCAGCCCTGCCCGCCGGGCTATCACTGCCCCCTGTCAGGTGAGTGCCAGAGCCAGCCCTTCTCCCTCCTCCAGGTGACAAAATTCCTTCCCTTTCCCACCTCTGGGTTATAAAATTCCTTCCCTTTCACGCCTCTGGGTTATAAAATTCCTTCTCTTTCCCACCTCCAGGTGACAAAACTCCCTCCCTTTCCCACCTCTGGGTTACAAAATTCCCTCCCTTTCCCACCTCTCTGGGTGACAAAATTCC
>VZTF01006773.1:244061-278176 GCA_013397755.1 Cnemophilus loriae | reverse complement strand
CCTCTGGGTGACAAAATTCCCTCCCTTTCTCACCTCTCTGGGTTACAAAATTCCCTCCCTTTCCCGCCTCTCTGTGACAAAATTTCCTTCCCTTTCCTGCCTCTCTGTGACAAAATTGCCTCCCTTTCCTGCCTCTCTGGGGAACAAAATTCCTTCCCTTTCTNCCCTTCCCTTTTCCACCTCTGGGTTACAAAATCCCTTCCCTCTCACCCCTCTGGGTGACAAAATTCCTTCCCTTTCCCACCACTCTGGGGGACAAAATTCCTTCCCTTTTCTGCCTCTGGGTGACAAAGTTCCCTTCCTTTCCCACTTCTGGGTGGCAAAATTTCCTTCTCTTTCCCGCCTCTGGGTGACAAAATTCCCCACGAGGAGACAGGGAAAGGGAGAGATAATTCCTGCTCACTGCAACCTGAGAGCCTTTCTCCAAAATTCCCCCTGTCCACCCCACCTCCTTTCCTTTCCTCACTCCCTTCTCTTCCCCACAGGCCTGACCAGCTTTGAGGATTATCCCTGTCCCCCTGGGTACTGGTGCCCTGGCAAAGGGGACACTTTCCTCTGTCCAGCTGGCACTTCCAGGATCCAGCCTGGTGCAAAATCCTTGGAAGAGTGTGATCCCTGCTCACCTGGATACTACTGCCCGGATCCAGCCCAGACAGGGCTCCCCAACACCCAGGGAATACCTTGCAAACCTGGCTATGAGTGCCCAGCAGGTGACATGACCTTTGTTTTCCTTATTTCCAGCCATCTCCGAGCCTGGATGCTGGATCAGCAGGGATTTAGGAGTGGCTCTTCTCCCCTTCTCCCAGGACGTGATCCCTCTCAGCCCTCCCTGGTTTTGTTTAGCTGAGGTTGCCAAAGAAGTGGTCTGGGATTGGAAAAGGAGGAGATATTTTCATGCAGGGCTGGGCATTGAGGTGTCAGCATTTCATGCTAAATAATAAACTGGTTCCCAACAGTTCCGTGCCATTCTGGGAGCAGTAGGAAAAGCGGAGAATTTATGGAAAAGCCTCCTTCTCTCTGCCTCCCAAACACAGATCCTCCTGTTCTGGGAATGTCACATCAACGCTGTTCCCCCGTTTCTCCCCCAGGGTCAGTGAATCCCAAGCCCTGCAGGCCTGGCTCTTACTGTGGTGCTGTGACAGGAGAGCCTCCCCTGTGTCCTGCTGGCTACCACTGTCCTGAGGGATCCTGGACTTACAGCAGCCCCGAGCAGCTGTGAGTACCTGGGGCTTGCTGCAGCCAGCCTCCAGTTCCTAGAAACGCTGGATACTGGGAGTTGTGCCTGGGATCCAACCTAAACCACAGCCTCGGTGCATTGTGCAAAAGCAGAGGAATCTTTGTGGCTGCAGGCACGGATTTGGTGACTGAACAGGGGAATTTATGGTTTCTGCTTAGCTTAGAATCAGATGAGAACCACTTTTAATTTTGTCTTCACCGATCATTGAATCCAGGAATCATTTTCAGAGATTTTCTTCCCTTTTCCTGCCCTGTTTTTCCTCCCAGGTGTGTGTTCCCATACTACTGCCCCCCGGGCAGTGCCCACCCCGTGCCCTGTGCAGGAGGGCACATGGCCCTCAGCCTGCCTGGCCTCAGGGGCTCAGCTGAGAGATTCTGCAGAGTTTGTGCTGCGGGGACCTTCCGCAGTGAGCCCCTGATCTCAGCGCCCTGCCAGCCCTGCCCAGCTGGCTTCACCTGCCCACCAGGTAAATTCAGCTGCCACGGGGGAGCGGGGCAAGAAATAGCAGCTTAAATTGGGAGCAGAGAGTTTTGAGTTCTGTGTGGGCAAAGCTCTCAATCCTCTGCAGTTATAAAACCCTGGCGTGGGCTGTCACGTGGGTTTGCCACTGGATTTAGCTGGTGAAGGAGCTGGGAGAAAGAAAAACTGAGATTTATATTTAAATATGAATTAGACCGAAAAACGCTGATCTGCACACGTGTGTGTTTCTATAGACTCGTGTCTATATATAGAGAGACGTGTGTAGATGGATCACTGGGACCAGCCAGTGCTCTCTGCCTCTCTCCCAGCACTGGCTGGGGTCCCTAATGCCACCCCTTTCTCCAGGCAGTGACAGCTACCAGCAGCAGCCTTGTCCCCGTGGCCATTACTGCCCCGCCCTGTCCCCTGCGCCCCTGCCCTGTCCCCCGGGCACCCACGGGAGCAGCCACTTTGCCAAGCACCCAGGGGACTGCCAGGCCTGTCCTGCTGGCACCTTCAACCACCTCCCTGCCCAGTCTGCCTGCTTCCCCTGTGGCAGCTCTTCTTCCTCTCAGCCGGGTGAGTTTTGTGTGTGAGTGAATTTTCCCCTCTGCTGAGGCGTTTCCTGGTGTTCCACAAGCCCTGGGATCGTCCTGGGGCTGGGGGTGCTGCCCATGCCCAGCTGCTCTTCATCTGTCCCACCCCAGAGCAGGATTCCATTTTCAAAGCTGTCTTTTTTCCCCTCTCACACTGTTATCCAAGGGGATTTGATCTCCTTAAAGGAAGGAGGATCTGAGCAGCTCTACTAATTTTTGCTCTATCATTGCTTTGAAAGTGGTGGAGTTTCACCAGGATCACTTTAGCCAGGATTTGGGGGGATTGTGTTAAATCTGGGGGTGCTTTTGAGCCAGAATTGGGCACTGAGGGTGTGATGAGCTGGGATAAGGCTGGAAACTGGGAAAGTAAAGAGTGCCTATTCCTTACCCAGTGCATGTGCAGCACGGCCCCAGCGTTTCAAATCAGGTGGATTTGAGGCTGTTGAGGCACGAGAGAGGGGCTTGGCAGCTGTGCCTGGCTGGGTCCTTACCCCATCCAGGGCCTTCATCTACAAATTAACAGAGGGCTTGTCAAAACCCTGCTGCAAAGGAGCAGCTGGGCCTTTCTGCATCTCTGGCTAAGTGGGTGCTGCAGGAGATGCTCCAACGCTGTGTTGGTGCAGCAAGGGCAGGCTGGCCCCAGCTGCCTGTCCTGGGGCTCAGCTCTGCCCTGGAACAGGGGCACAGCCTCCAGCAGTGTCACTGAAACGAGCAGTGGGATTTGCTAAAGAGCACAGGAGCCGCTCCTTTCCAGCCAGCACGGTTGTTCTGGGCTCTTTTCCTCACCCTAAATCCAAGCTTTCTCGCAGGTGCCACCAGCTGTACCTGCCACGGGCTGAACAGGGCTTTCCAGCAGTCAGATGCCTCCTGCATCTGCCGGGCAGGTTATGTTTATTACGATGAGAGAGGCAAGAAAGACCCTGACAGCAACAGCGATCAGGATTGCTGGCCTCAGGTAAAATCAGGCTCCAAACCAAAACTGTTGTGTGATGTGCAGGACAGGGGGAGTTTTCAGGCCTGAAGCTAAGCCAAAAAAATCTTTCAGGTGTTTTGTTGGCCCTTTCTTATATTATAGGAGGTTTTCTTTACCAGGATCTTGTGAGGTTAAATTTAAATTCATAAGGGATGCAGGGAAAGGATCCTTCCAGCAGCACAGTGTCTCACACGGATGACAGATGCAGGAATTAAAGCCTCCTTATCGTTAATATGAAATCCTTCATCAGAACTGCCATGAGCAGGGAGACACTAAAACCAATTTTTGTTTGTATCTTGCACGATGCCACTTTTTTCCTCTCTGTGAATGAATTCTGTAGTGCAAAACCCCCTCCTGGCATGGGTTGCACAGCAATCTAGAGTGTCAAAATTATGCTCTGGTTCCTTGCAATATTTTCTTACAGCTGAACTTCTTCATTAGAACCTCGTGAGGGGCTGGGAGGTGAAATTGTTGTGTTCTTTCTTCGATGCTTTCCTTGCTGGATTGCCTTTATGCGGAATGTCTGAAGCGCAGCGGTGGGGAGGAGGAGAATTTTAGGGATGCTGCAGCTCGGGTGAAGCTCTGGAGCTTGCCCGGGCGGGTTTCTCTGCAGGTGGATGAGCTGTGCGGCCCCGGCGAGGTCCGGCTGGCGTCCACGCGCCGCTGCGCCGTCCCCGAGCGCCACGACTGCGCTCCCGCCTGCGGGCCAGCGGGCGGGCAGCTCCACGCACAGCTGGGCATGTGAGTCCCAGCCTCTCCTCCAAAACGCCTCTCAGTTAGCCCTGAGCTGCTGATCCCGTGAGGCCACGCCGGGGCTGGGCTGTGGGAGGTGGTTTTTTTTGGGAGATTTTTCGTCGGTGGAGTTCCTTTCTGTGGAGATCCTGACTTCTTTGTCCTTCTGCCCGTGTTTCCAACATTGGGCGGGTTTGTGTCTCGGGTGGAGACTCCAGAATCACGCAGTGCCAAGGGGAGTGTGGACAGAGCCCACATTTTCTGAGGTGTGCGACTTTTCCACGTGCCTCAGGCTGAGCCCCTCTAAAGTGGATGGTCGCTCTGTTAGATTTAGGCCAGAAATGAGGAAATCAATCCTTGTTCCTCCCCACACGTCTTTCATCATCATAGAATGGTTTGGGTTGGGAGGGACCTTGAAGATCCTCTAGTTCCAACTGGAAATCAGTCCTTGTCCCCCCCCCCCCCCCACATCTTTAATGGTTTGGGTTGGGAGGGACCTTAAAGATCATCTAGTTCCAACTGGAAATCAGTCCTTGTCCCACCGCCTCCCCCCACATCTTTAATGGTTTGGGTTGGAAGGGACCTTAAAAGTCATTTAATTCCAACTGGAAATCAATCCTTGTCCCCTCCTTCACCTCTTTAGTGGTTTGGGTTGGAAAGGACCTTAAAGACCATCTAGTTCCAACCCCCTGCCACGGGCAGGGAGATGCTGAAACCAGTTCTTGTCACATGATACCACTTTTTTCCTCTTTGAGAATGAATTTCTGTGTTGCAAAATCTCCCCCTGGCATGGGTTGCACAGAAATCTGGTGTGTCAAAATCATGCTCTGGTTCTGCCAACCATTTTCCCGGAGCTGAGCTTTGGGGAGGGGTGTGATGCTCTGCCCCAGGACTGAAGGTGGTCTCTGTCAGACACCAACCAAGCACTGTTAGTGGGGTGTCACATTTTGGCCTTGAGGAGCAGGCACGGTGCTGATGAGATGGGCAGGGAGGGTTTTTTTCCCTGAATTCTGAATTTCTCCATCCTTTTTTTCCACGGATACAGGGTAGAATCATCCACCCTGTGGGTTGTGAGAGGCTGGGGCTGGCCTGCTGTGGCTCTTTGGACTGACCAAGGGTTTGTCCCCTGTTCAGATGTCACTGCAAGCAGTACGTCTCTGCTGAGGAGCTCTGTGACCAGCTGTGCCTGCTGAGAGCCCCACGGATCTCCCTGGGCTTCGGCGCCCACAGAGAGCTGCTGCTGAGGGTGAACGAGGGGGAAGTGAGGGTAGGTGTGGAGGGAGGGATTGCTTCCTGAATGTGCAGGTCTGGGAGAGCCCAGAAATCACAGGGACTGCAGGGGGGTGAGCTTAGGGGTTGCTGCTTTACAGAGAAACAACAATTCCTGAATTACAGGGGAAAAAACCTCCCAGAGCAGCCTTTTACAGCTGCACTGAAGATTGACCACAAACCAGGGTTGGTTGAATCAGTGATCGGAGTTCCCTCTGCTTTCCATAGGAGGTGTCAAACGTTCTGGGCCCAGATGAGCACGTGCAGAACAGCCAGAGGGTGCATTTGGTGCTGTTCAGTCCCCGGGGAGTGCTGGGTTTCGTTGTCTCCAGCACAGAAGTTCTGGATGCGTTTCTCATGGGTAAGGCTTGAGACACCCTCAGAGCGAACCCAAATTCCAGCCACACCAAGCCATCCAATCCCTTCCATGTTGGCACAGCCACTGGACAGCAAGGAGGGAATTCATTATTAGATGCTCCAAACTATTTAGAAAGCAGGGAAATACCTTGTTCTGTCTGGGAATAAACAGTGGGGAATTCACTGACTGCATGGTTAACTCCCTGGGAACGGGTCAGATAGAGATTGCAGGATTCTGGATTTCCAAGGAACTAGAAGGAAACTCCATTTGGAGGCAGACCTGTTGGCAGGTGTGTGGATTTGGCTTTGGGAGCTGTGCCCACAGGTACAAAATAAATAATGGATCCTTGCCAGGGGTCGGGTGTTGTCCCATGCTGCTCATTTTGCAGAGTTCATTCTGGTTCCCTCTCTCGCCCGTGGCAGGAGATTTTTCCTCAGATCAGCTGCTGCAGAACGAGCGCAGAGCCCAGAGGAGCTCCCCCAAAGACAGCCAGGCCTTGCCCCTCATCCCTAACCCCGTGGTGTGTCTGGAAGCAGGGGACACGATCCTTTTCCAGCTTAGCATCGATGCCCAGGGTGAGTGTGGCTGGGGCCGAGCACATTTGTGTGTCCAGACCCGTTCAGAGCAGTGGCTCCATGCTGGGCATCCTGCACGGATCCATCCCTCACCTCCTGGCTCCCAGAACTGCAGTCTGGGCTCTGCCAGGGGCTTGCCTGCTGGTTTCTACATCTTGACTGGATTTCTGTAGAATGAGATAAAATTGGTCCTGTGTTAGACAGCATAAATCTTTGTGGGGCAGTAATTAAACTCAATTAAATGAGCTGACACTGCATGGCCCTGTAAAAGCAGTTCCAGAGTTCTCTGCCAGCCCAGTGGCAGCTGTCCCAGCTGAGGTGGCTCAGAGCTGCTGACCCTGTGCTGCCCCATCTCCAGCCCGTGCCTCCAGCCATTACCCCGTTTACCAGAAGCAGCATCTCTACAACAACAACCCAGGCTGGGATTTCGGACCCTTCCGAAGGCTGGACCACCTGATCCAGGAGACTCAGCTCAACATCTCCTGGTAATACCTGCTGTGGGTAACAGTGTTGTGGGCAGGACCTGAGAGTGAGTTTGTGACAGAATCAGCAGGTCCTTGGTGGTGAAAACACCAAATTTTGCTGTGTTCGAGTCCCTGTGTTTAACCATCCCTCAGAGGGAGGCTGAAGGAAGCTTGGATCAGCCAGTACCTTCCTCACTTCTCTCTTCCAGGTTTGCCCATGTTTTCCTGGAGCCTGGGACATTTGTTTTCAGGGACAGCTCCGTTCAGGAGCACTTCCTGATCGTGACAGTGCACGAAGCCAACGTGAGCTGCGACCCCAGGGCCGTGTCCTTCCAGCCCTCCTCCCTGTTCCAGCTGGCCAGACACGGCGTTTTGAAGCAGCAGGATCTGAACTTGGCTCCCAACTGGGCTGCTATCACAGGTACAGCCAGAACTCTGGGATACCTTGATTCTTACCCATGACCTTTCTTGTCCTCTTTAAGTGTGTTTAAACAAGGCTTTTCTTTGGAAATGCCACCAAAGCACTGCTTTGTTGGCTTTAATCTCCCTGTGCAGCTTCCCCAAGCCCACTGCTCTCTAGCCAAGAACCTGCCTGTGCAGGAGCTGAGGTGGTGAGAGAGGGAAGGAGCAGTTGTGCTTCTCCCCACGCCCTGTTTGAGGAGTTCAGGTAACCGAGGCCTTTGTTTTCCTTGGCTGGAAAGCAGAAAGTGACAGTGTATTTCCACGATAAACCGAGCTGAAATTAAATCTATCATTTCCAAGTTGACTAAGGGCTAAACACGAGGTCAGGTAAGGTCTTTGCTCCAAGCCAGGTGTGGGTGTGAGCGCTGTGCTCACGCCAGTCCTTCAGTGGGAGGCCAGGAAACAACAGAAATGAGAGGGTGGCTTGCAAGCACGATCCTGGCTCTGCCACCTCCAGTGCTGGGAACACTTTGCTCCTCACCCACCTGCCCCAGCCAGCGGGGGGAGAAGCAGAAGTGAAATGAACAGGAAAAGTGCTGAATGGTTTTTTTGTGTTTCTCACTTCTTGCCCTCCCTCCCGGCTTCCCCAGCGATCCTCTTTGTCCTGGGCTTCCTCGTGGTGACGCTGAGCACCCTGGCCATCGTGCTCCAGCCTGCTGGCCCCAAAATCAGCCCCCTGAAGAGCTGGAAGCCACGATGGAGGAGCCTGGGGGAGCCACACATCCCACCTGAGTACATCCTCCTCAAGGACAGGTAAAGACCAGGCTCTGCTTGGTCCTACAAAAAATCTACCCAATAAATCCATCCGCTGCTTGAGCTGGGCTGGGGTCTGACCTTACTGAGGAGAATGAGGTGCTCTTCACCCTCTTTGCCATTCCCTCCAGCCTCGAGTTCTACCAGAGGCTTGGTCCTCGTGGATCTGGAGAAGATGCTGGCTCTGGAGAGAAAGGAGCAGTGCCCAGTGCAGGTGAAGTGCTGGGCCAGCCCCAGGTGTTCTCCCTTTGGTTTTTTCCCCACTTCCTCCCCATTTTCTCCTCTCAGGTGCGATATTTTGACACCTGCTCACCCAGAAGTTCCTGCACTGTCAGGAGGCCGCACGGGCACTTTGCTGTGCACATTTCCACAGGCACACACACTTCCACCCCGGGTCTGTTCCAGGGAATTTAACCCCCTGTCACTGGGGTTGGTTGGAGATTTTTCCCTGAGGAATTAAAAGAGTGAATTTCAAGCCTTAAAACAGCAGCGAGTTCAGGTGACGGGTGACGAAAATAACGATTTACAAATGTTTTCCTTGGCTTCCCCTGCTGGTTATTCTGTTCCCTGAAGGCACGAGACTCCCAGGCCTCGTTTGCTTTCTGGGAATGAGCTCAGCTCGGGAATTTCGGGATGTTCACAGGCAGCGGCAGAGCCCGAGCCCAGCAGATGGCAGCAGGTAGTGATGAACAGCTCCGGGAACAGCTCCGCGAGCATCCCGGCAGTTTCCTGGACAATTTAGGAGCTGATAGTAACGCTCTGTCATCCTCCCCCTCGCTAGGGAACGAGACCTTCTCTCACATCTCCTGCCTCATCCGTTTTCCTTCCTCACAAACCTACAGAATTCCAATGGACAGACAGCGTCCTGTGTGGGAAATAAACTCGAATAACCTCGTGTCCAGGGTTTGAGTGTGAGCCTTCCCCTCGTGTTTCAGAACACAGCTTCGCACCCAGGCTCCTGGAGGATTTCAGTGTTCGTACCCTCTACGACAAGCTGGAGGATCAGAATTTGCACCTGGCCTCGCAGCTGGCCAAGCACAGGATGGACGTGCTGGTGTTCCACAACGGGATCAGCCAGCGGATCCAGAGCCTCGTGGTCAGTGGGGAGAGGCACTGGAGGGAAAGGGAGCCTTGGAATCACGAAAACTGGGAGATAAATGGTTGCCCTGAAGTGACAGTTTATTGAGGGATGGGTATTGCTCCTTTCAGTACTTTATTTTGGCATAAAATAATTTTTTATATGGTTTCACATGTGGGGCTGAATGTGGATTCTGGGCTTTGCAAAACACAACGCTGCTGCCTTCTGCGAACAGGACACGGTGCAAGCTCTGGACTTGGAAGCCCTGAAAACCTTTTCCAGGCAAGGGGTTTGTGGGCAGAAAGCTGCAGAGCAGAGCTGGGCAGCAGCGGGTGCTGAGCTGAGGGATGGACCCTGGAACAACAACTTGCAGCCAGGTGAGAGGAGCAGGGTGCAGAGCCAGGGACAGGCGCAGCGCGAGGGCGGCAGCAGCAGCGAAGGGGCTAAAAAAAAACCTGACTCATACACACGAGAGAGCCCAGAAAATTGTTCTGTAAGAGCTGACAGCCTGTCTGCACCTGAGCTCAGCGAGAGGAGAGGGCTGGCACCTCAGGGGAAGGGTGAGCACGGAGTTATTTGGAAATGTCGTATGAAATGAGGCATCCTGAGAAATTTCCAAAGAAAGGCTCCTGCTCTTGGTGTTGTTCTGGATTTAATCGTGGTTTTCCAAGTGGTTCTGGAGAATCCCATTGAAATTTCGTGTTGGGTTCATTAGGTGCCCCGTGGCAAGAGGTGACAGAGTTAATGAGAGCTCTGGAGGTGCTGCTTGGGAACGCTCCTGACGGGAACAGAGCTGCGAACCCAGAGATGGAGCTCAAGAGCCAAGCACAGGCCCCAGTGGGAGCTGAACCCTCCCTGCACAGCCTGGCCAGTGAAACGAAATCAGAAGGGCAGGTGTGCTGCAGGTGTCTGCTTCTGGGCCTCCTCTCACCTTTCTGGGAGTTTTTTCCATTTCTTTAACTCTTGGGCCCTTTTACACCCACAGGACCCTGAGCTGCCTCAGCACTGGGAGCTGTTCAGCAGGAAAGAGGCTGTTCCCAGCCTGCCTGGGCACGGAGAGCGTGGTAAGGGCAGTGCCACAGCTGTGAGGTGCTTCCAGAGGAGGCTGATTCTGTGCTAAGAGGGTAAAAGGGGGTGTCTATGTTTGCTAACACAGCAAATGCAGAATTACTTTTCCCCATTTATGCTATTTCTTACTTTCACATATTTTTTTTTTGCTGAGGTGCCAGCTCAGGGCAGCCACTTCTGCCTCCTCTATCCCCCTGCAGAGGGGAGTCAAGGAGTTTCCATCCCTTTACATCCTTCTCTGTAGGAGAGAAGTCGTGGAATTTCCATCCCTACAGAGCCTTCACACCTTTATATTAAGTGACCACCCGTAGCGAAGAGTCTGGGTGTCATTGTAGTAATTAAATGCTAATTTGGGGAGGCCAGGAAGATTCTATACCATCATTCTGTGATCCCCAGAGGCTTCTCTCTGGCCAGGACAATTTTTCCTTCTTGCAGCCAGGAAAAGCCTCTTCCTTTAGGCTTAAAATTGTCCTTATTTGTTCCAGATTTAGATCTGCAGTTGGTTTATCTGACTGAGCTGGAGGTGGAGGGCCTGGTGGCAGCTTCCCCCCTTGCCAAGACCCTGTGTGAGATCAAGGAAGCTTTGGTGAATCTGCAGCACCCTTCAGCCCTCGGTAATCCAGGTAATTCAGCTGTTTTCCCTCACGTGTGCTGGTTCAGAGCAGTAAATAAACCAGGAGTTAAAATAAGCAGGATTTCTTCTGAACTGAACATTTTCCTCCAGCAGCTGCTGAATTTTTTAGGTTGCGATGCTCAGAGTTTGAAATTAATAACGGTGTGGGTTTGGTGTAATTATGGGAGGATCATTTGCATTATTTTGAAATTCAGATGCAGAAAATTTGCAAAGGCCTGACTCTGCCTGGATCCTGCAGCCCCTGGGTCATTCCTGTTGGATTTGGCTGCAGTGGTGGCTCTTGGTGTCCACTGAATTTCCACTCTGCTTTTATTCTCAATTTCTCTGTCAGACAGCAGACATCAAACCAGCCTGGGGAGCTCAGCTTTGTTCTGACTGCTGGATTCCTGGGATGAAGGCCTGCTGCTGGAATAAAGAGGAGAGCATTGGAGGGACAGAAGCAGGAGTATTTCATGTTCTGCACAGTCAAACAGCACCCAACTCACTTCCTGGAGGAGCTGAACTTATCCTGGGCACTGGATAAAGTTGGACTGGGGAGGGAGGGGGTGTCTGGGACAGAGCAGCTTTGCCTGAAGTGTCAGAACAGACACGGATTTAATTAACGATGTATTTGGTCAAATATGTGATGAGTAATCCATGTTCTTTTTGCTTAACCTTGAAATATTTTCACGTTTGCCGTGGATTATCAATAATTTGTAGGCCGAAGAAGGAGCCTGAAGTCCTTGGTGTTGCTAATTTTGTGGTTTTTGTTGTTAAGTCAATAAAGCAATAAACAGAAGACCACAGGTGGCACAAGAACCTCAATTTACCAATGTGTTCTGTACAGCCTTTCTGATCTCTGATGTGCAGGATACTTGTGAGTTTTTCAAGCGTTTTAGAGCCATCCTTTTAAGCCTTGCCCAGCATCTCTCCATGGCCTGTGCATGTTTTAAATACACCCAGTAAGTTCTGCTGGCAGAGACCTCAAAGGTCTCTGCAAACGTGATTTTTCTGAGCAAAGATCCACTGGAACTGTTCCTGCATGGATAGCTGCTGGTGCCCAGTGCTCTGCGAGCCTGATTTTTAATCTTTAAATTAAAAATTAAAAATTTTTACCTACCATTCTGCTTCTCTTGCCCTGCCTGTGTGAGAGCGGGGCTGTGAGGAGGGAATTGTTTCCGTGGACCAGGAGCAGAATTTCCTGCTCCACATTCCTGATCTCCAGGTGAAGGGCAGCAACACAAGGTCTGAGCCAGCACAGTCCCTTGGCAGCTCCTCCAGGGAGGCTCCAGCCAGCAGCAAAGCCAATTCTCCTCTCATTGTGGCATTCACTGTGGTATTTATGTGGGGAGAGCTTGGTGAGCCCACTCCTGGCTGGTTCCTAGGCACAAACCTGTGTCTGCTCCTTGCATAACCCCAGAGGGCGTTCAGAGAGTGAGATTTGGGAGCCCAGGAGCCAGGACAGAAGCTCTCAGCTTTGCTCCCACTGCTGCATCCAGAGCAACTCCAGGATTTTGCCACTCCTGTTGGTGGTTCCACGTTTTCCAAGCTCGCTCCCAAAAAACAAAAGGTTTGTTCAACTTCCTTTGCAGTTTCACCCTGGGAGAATTTCGGGCCTTCCTGGCAGCTCAAAGGGTCTTTCTGGAAATAGGAATGGGCAGGCAAACACTGCAAACCCCTGCAGGTCACTGCGACTGCCTGCTGGGGAATGGGGCAGTGAAAGAACCCATCACTGCTTTGTTTTTCAGGTTTTCAGCAGATATGTCCATAACAGTCCTCCAGGGAGCTAAGAACCTCTCTGATATCCATGGGAAACCTGGTCCCCAGCAGGTGACAGAGTTATCTCTGTGACTCGTGGCTCCAGATCCTATTTGTAAAAGGCAGGGTGGAAGGCAGCTGTAAATAAAATATGTCAAATTTTTATTGTAGCAGTTCAATGTGTGAATAGTTTTGTTTTAAATCAAACCAAAGACATGCATGTGGAATTTTGCTTGAAATTTCCCTTTTTTCCCCACTGTGGTTTTCTTAACTTCGGTTGTAAGTAAACAATTCAGAGCTTCAAAATATTTTGTGTCTTTTTTTTTTCCCCCTCACAAACCCAAAGGATATCAATGCAAAGACCAGAGTTTCACAGAGCTTCTCTTAACAGCTCCTTGGAAAGAACTAATAAAAAGAGGAGTGGTGCAACCATTGGGTTTACTGCATTCCTGATGAATTTGCTGCTGACAGCTCATTTTCCAGCGTTCTGTGGAGCCTCCTGAAGGCCCAGCACAGTCTGCAGTAGCAGTGAAGTTCCCTCGTATCAGGAGAGTTCCCTGGGACTGCTGATAAGGGAGATGGAGCGCAGGGTCAATGAATTTGGCCTTTGGAGAAGGGTCACGGGTTCTCCTTGGGTTTCTTTGAGTTGTGCCTCTCTCGACAGAGAAGGAAAAGTCCCTTTTCAACATCCGCTGCAAAGTTCAGCCTCTCCTGGAGAGCATCAGGCGCTGCTGTGGCTGTGAGCAGGGACAGAGGGTGGGCTCCCTGGGGAGGGAGCTCTGGGGAGGCTCCGGGGTGGGAAATGAGCTTCTGCTGATTTTATCCTTCAGTCCGAAGCTGTTGTCCCACCTCCCAGAGCGTCACCTCTGCCACAGCGTGCAGCTGATGCTCTGGGAGGTGGGACAACAGCTCCTGGTGCTGCTCACGGCACTTGGAGGCTGCCCTTGGGTGCTCCAGATAAAGAGTTTTAAATGCTGTGAGGAGAAGAGAAAGTTCAATAAAAATATCAAATGAAAGCGTCCATCTGAAGAACATTTGCGGGGAGGATGCTCTGAGGTGGTCAATGAAAATGCTGCCAGAGTTTGGGCATTTTCCAGATGTGGGTCACTCTATATGGCTGGGACACATCTCATTTTATTACTTTGCAGCTGCCTGACCTGATGTGTGGGTTTTGCAGGTGAAATCGAGCTGGCAGATGAGCGTGGCCAGGTGAAGGATTTGCTCCAGCACCAGGAGCACCACGGGTGGCAGCTCCGGGGGGAGAGGGAGCTCTGTGTCCTCCTCGAAGCCACACGGAGGTCACTGTGCCAATCTCCGCACTGAAAACGCTTTTATTGCCTTTGTAAATAAAGAAATGCCCCCACAGGGGAAGGTGGAAAGTTAATAAAGAGGATTTGCATCCTGGACTCCCAGTCTGAGCCCCTGGGCATCCTTAGCTCCACTCAGGACCTGATGCTGTTGAGCACTTCCTGAAGAAAGAGCCAAACACCAGAAACTGGGCTCTGAAATCGAGGCTGGGTTTGGAAATGCTCTGGTGGAAGTCAAGATTGCCTCCACACAGGGCAGAATCACAGAATCACAAGGCTGGAAGAGACCTTTAAGATCCTCGAGTCCAAAATCTCCTGACAGTCCCACTTCTACCTCTAGGAAAAGCTGTTTTGACGATTTCTGGCTTAAACACCGTGTTTTTATCCCTCACAGGACAAGGAGGTTCCCAAGAAGCTGTTTTTACACCACTGCTGAAAAACCAGAGCATTGTCACCCCAAAATTCCTGGGTAAGAGCCTGAAATAAATGTTTCCATAACTTTGTTCTCAAACATGAGAGGAGAGAACAACCTGTTAGTTGTGCTCCTGTGGGAGACATAAAAGCCTGAAGTAAAGATGGTTTTAATTTATAGCCAAAAGGAGAAATCTCTATTTCTAGAATTAAAAACTGGAAATAAAATTTCTTTCTAAAGTCGCTTCTTAATCTCTTCCCATTGTGTGTGAAGTCCTGGAGCCGTGGATGGCACGGTGTGAGCCACGGAAACACAAGAATTACACTGGATTTTCCCTTTCAGCTACTTTTTCTCTTCTCCCTGCAGCTAAACTGGGAAGTCAGAGGATTCCAAAGCGTCGCTGATCAGAGGAAAAACCAGAAAATACGTCAAAAAACCCAACTTGCTTTTGGAAACTCCACCCACAGCAGGTGAGCTCCTGACCTGAGTGAAATCAGTGCTCACATTTTCATCGCCAGCACCTGCCTGTGAGTGTTTTGTGTTTCTCCCACAGGTAAAAAGAGTCAATCACCACGGGGCAGCAAGAATAAAACTCTGGGATGCGCTCCCAAAGAAACTGGGAAGCACTGGGAACGCCAGATGGAAGGAGTGCTTGGAGCTGAGCTTGGAGGCTTCTTGGCTTATTTCGTGGTGATACCCTGAATTTATTGGGCTGTTGGCAGAACCCTGAGACCGCCAATGCCTCAGCTCTGAAATCATGGTCCCACTGACCTGCAGGAAACCAGTGCGGAGGCAGGAATATCTCTGATAAATTCACCAAATGGTCCCACTGACCCTGTCCAGCAGGAAACCAGTGTGGAGGCAGGAATATCTCTGATAAATTCACCAAATGGTCTCACTGACCCAGTCCAGCAGGAAACCAGTGTGGAGGCAGGAATATCTCTGATAAATTCACCAAATGGTCTCACTGACCAGCAGGAAACCAGTGTGGAGGTAGGAATATCTCTGATAAATTCACCAAATGGTCTCACTGACCCCGTCCAGCAGGAAACCAGTGCAGAGGCACGAATATCTCTGGTGAATTCAGCCTGATCCTCACAGACACGGGGCCTGTCTGGTGAATCAGACGCTGGCACAAGGACGAGCTGCAGCCCCGGGCTGGCTTATCTTTAACACAGTAGTTCTATTCCTGGCATTGTTGAAGTGTTCAATTAACAGGTTCATAGTGCTTTTATCTTTTACTTCAGCAGCTTCTGAAATTCACTTTATAACTCCTGAGATAGCTCCTATCTCCACGGGATGGACCCTGGCCCAGCTCTCACAGAGCTGTTGATTCATCAGCCCTGCTGGTTTGCTGTGCTGGGCACTTGAATATGCAAAACCAAGAGATAAACCTTTCTTCCTCAAGGCTTCTCCTGACAAAATAAAACAGGCTGTAAAACCTAATTACCAAGGGTGTAGATTTCCTCTCTACACCACCCAGGGGTTCATTGAGCTGAGAAATACTCACGAGCAATTTTAAAGTCGCAGCGCTTGGTTTTATGAAGATCTTTTGTTGCTGTAGATATTTTGAATTCAACAAAAACATCTCGAAAATGTATTTTTTTCACTGTGGTACCCAAATAGGCAAAGGGCTGTTGGGATTTCCTGGGAAGATTCACATGCTGGTGGTCACAGAGTGAGAATTCCCTGGGTTTGTTTATGTGAAAATTACGTGACAATCTTGGAGTTTTTAGCTGTTCATGCCCTGGGAAAGAGATGTCCATATCTTGTACAAGGAGAAGAAATTAGGCAGGACAAAATCTTGCCTTGAAGTAAATCAGGTTTCCAGTCCAGCCCTTAGAAGGACTGGAAGAAACACAAACTGAGGAAGGAGAAACTTGGTTTTCCTTGTTGCCTTGTGCTGGTTGGGAGCATTAGACCCTGGAAAAGAGAGGCCTGGAAATTCCACTTTTATCCACCACGAGCAACAGGCCTCGATTCCCAATCTCGCCCTCACCCATCTGTCAGCCAGTGCGAGTTCTGACAAACCAAAGCCCAAAAATACCTCCAGATCTGCACTGCTCCCCAGGAGGAATCTGCTGCAGCCCTCCTCCACTGCGAGCCGCGGAGCAAACACCCCTTCCTGCTGTCCTTCCCAACCCGCACCTGTGGGAGCCAGACTGGCAGAAAAGCTGCCAATAAACCCATTTCTTGGCAAGGCAAACACAGATAAGATGGAGAAGGTTTGCCATGCGCTCAGCTCTTCCTGAATTCCCCTGGAGAGCCCGGAGTGCTGGGCCTGACCTTCGCGAGCGGCGCCAGGGAGGTGCGAGCTGATAACGGGGCTGCGGTCAACAAGGAAGTCAGCGTGTGGTGTGTGGGTCAAAGGCCTCCTGGAGATCAAGTCAGGCCCCTTTGGGCAGCTGAAATTGTTTTCCAAAAGCCTGGAGCACCGAACTTTCCAGGATCCAGGTGTGAGGCGAAGGGCAGGAAGGGTGAGTGGCCACAGCCCTCGATAACCTGGGCTGACACAGGGGAATGTGCTCACCGACCGTGCCAGGGGAGGGATCCCAGGGAAAAGGGGCAGAAGTTGGAAACTGGAGCTAAAAAACCACATGGATCTCTCTTAGGGTTAGAGTTAGGCTTAGGATTAGGGTTAGGGTTAGGTTTGGGTTAGGGTTAGATGCCCAGGGAGGGATCACAGGGAAAAGGGGCAAACGTTGGAAATTTGAGCTAAAAATAGACATGGCTCTCTCTTATGAAGTGCTGCTGGGAAGTTGGGCTGGGTTTACTCCACATGCATGAAATCTTGATGTGTTTTGCTATAAATGAGGTCAGGACCTGTGGGGGTTTGTTTGGGTCTCGTCAGAGGAGCCAGAGTTAATTTTTCCTCCTGTAGCCAAAGGAGGGTTGCATGCTCAGTAAACAGTCCTTGACCTCTTTTCTGGGGACATAATTTTAAATTTAAGATGTAAATGTTATTCGATCCAGAGTAAGTCCACTAGCAAATGTCTCCCATCAATGATTTACCACCCTAAGGAGTTTTCCTGCAGCGTATTTACCTGGGTTTTGTAGGTCAGCAGTATCTAAGAACGAGGAAGACTTTATAGTGTTGTAAATCCTTGGCTTACCTTGGCTTCTCCACCAGCCCTTAGCAAACTGCAGCTTCAAACCCCTCAGCTAAGCTCAGAAATAAATTATTTGTGCAGGGAACCACCTGTCTTGCGTTTTATTCTTTTGTGGCCTTTTTATTTTTGCTTCCTGACACGCTCACCTTCTGCACTGGGGTGAAATTTGAGGCTGAGTTAAGGAGATCCTTGCCTCAAGAAGAAATTCATCTTGTGGAGGGATGAATTCACCATGTGGAGGGATGAATTCACCATGTGGAGGGATGAATTTGCCATGTGGAGGGATGAATTTGCCATGTGGAGGGGTGAATTCACCATGTGGAGGGGTTTAATCTCAGCAACAAGCTGGAGCCAGCAGCTCCTTCCCCTCTGAGTTATTCTTCAGCCTCTCTGGGTGGTGCTGGGGGGAAGGAAAGAAAACAGTCAAGAATTCCCAGTTGCAGCTGGAGACTGGGAGATCTGTCTCGGGAACATTCTGTGTGCTCAGGAGGGAATGAACTTTCCTCCAAAGCAGCTCAGACCTGACAGAAACACAGGGTAATTCAAACCTAACCTGGCAGAGCTGGTTTGGACCCTTGGGAATTTAGGGCAAAATTCCTTTCAGCCATGAAGAAGAGACTGGTTCCGGCCAGGGCTGTGCTGCTCCCAGCTTGGGGAAGATTTAAAGCACAGAGAGCTGCCCATCTTTCCCAGAATGACTGAGCTGGGCACCTGAAATGCAATAACAATTTATCACCATTGCACTTCTGACCTTGATGCCTCTTTGGGCTACCTAAAAACAGAGGCCAGACAAAATTAAGGGAATAAAAAGCAGATATTTATTGAAGGGACTTCAGGTACATTGAGGGCAGACGAAGCCCCCCAGAGGCTACACCCAAAATGAACAACGGGTCACAGGTTTTCATACTTTTATAAGTTCGGTCCATTTGCATATTGGGGGTTAATCTTCCAATTACAGCTTCAGGTAATGAAGTCATTTACCCCCAGTTTGCTCCCCCCAACTCACTTTTGTTTCCATTTCTCAGGGCCTGAGGCAGTGAGGTGTCCTTGATCCCCAGGCCTGGAGAGGAATTGTTGTGTCTGCCCAAAATGGGAGAGCAGTGTCTGACACTGAATATGGAGTTTAGAGTTACACACTAAGGAACTGCAGGGTTACAAATACATGAAAAATAGAAAAGCTGAAATCCCAAGGCATCGCTGGAGCTGAGGTTGTTTGGACTGGTGGCACAGGTCTGGGCCCTCTCCACACCTGGTTTTTAGGGGAATGGAGCCAGGTGACAGCATTACATCACTGTGGCTCCGAACCCGGCAGGGATTCAGTGCTGGAAGCACACGGAGCTCCCCAGATGAACGGCTCCGTGCAGGCGGCTCTCCGAGCCATCAGCGTCCCTGCCGGCACAGCCAGCGACTCTCTGTGCGACAGCATTCATTCATTCATTCTCAGAACTCATAAAAAAGGCTGGTTTAGCCCTTTCAGGTCACAGGCACCTCCTTTATGTGCCAGGCAGACACAGATCAATTCTCCTGCTATAAAAATCCCTGTCTGGGCTTCAGTTATCGCTGTCACAATCCCGTAGGAAATGACATTTAAAGGGTACTTTGCCCTTAAGTCACTTATTCGGGGTGACTTTATTTGTGGGGGAAAAACAGAACACTGCATGGGGGAAAAGATGGATTTACTGGATAGATCTGGATTGCTAGGGACAGGGAAGATGGTGGGAATGATCAAAATAGACCCAAGGGAAGCTCCTAAATGGCTGAAATTTAAGAATTGGCAGTTTTAGACTGGACTAATCTGAAAGGATGCCCCTGCACTGTCGTTTTTGGGGTTTTTGCGCTGTCTTAGCGTTTTTTGGTTAAAGCAGTGACCTGACCCTCGTGCTCCTTGTGACCAGGGGAGTTTGCAAAATCTTTTGCTGTCTCCAAGTCGCTTTCTGCAAGGTTTTGGTGTGATCTCAGCGTTCTGGTGCCCTGCTCCTCTCAGCCCAGCCTGCCTCTGCTCTGGCTTTACCCTGGTCAGCCTCGAGCTCCCATTCCTTGTCTCTCACACTGAAATTCTCACTGAGCAGCCTCTTCCGTAAGAAAGGAGAGGGCTGCAGGGAACCGGCGCTGCGGGCATCTTTGAAAACAGCAATCTGTGTGGTTTTCTTCCCCTTTCTGCCACAGGGCCAGGGCTGCTGCCCGGCTGCTCGCTGCCGCCAGCCCTCCCTGCGGGCTGAGCAGAGCCCAGCCCAGGCTCAGCTGCAAAGCTCTGCTGGGAGGGTCTCAACTTTAACTCTCCCCCTTCCCTGCCTCTCTGGCACCACTTTTTCCACCCCCTCCAGGAGAAGTAAGGGCAGCTTCTCCAGGGTATTGGGCTCTCTGCTTTGGGGGAATTCCCTGCTGTGGATCTGAGTTATTCCCTTAACAAATTCTGGTTTTTATTTGTGCAGAACTCGTGCTGAGCTGCTCCATACAGCCCATTTGCTCCCACCCCTCCGGATTCCTCCCTCTGTCCCTCTTTCTCCTCATCCCTACAGCTGCCAGGACTCTGCTAAATGCATTTTACACTTTATTTAGGCTTCACGCCTCAGGGCTGTTGCTGTTTAAGTGCTCACTCTGATTTACAAACCTCTCAGAAAATCACTGAGATTTTGACTTTACACCTGGAAAAGTTTCTCTGCTCCATCAGAAATCCTGCTCTGGGAGAGGGGAGCAGCCTCTCAGGTCTGGCCAGGGTAGGAATTTCTGCTTTAGAAGCAAGACTTGCACAGAACAATGTGGTTTTTCCTGTCGTTTCTCAGCTGCACAGCCCCAAAAGTTGTCTCTTTTTTTCCAGTTTTACGAGAGTGGTGCCTGGAGAAGCATGGAGAATATGCAGGGTTGGAATGGCTGAAGAAATCAGAGCTTGGAAAAATAAATAATGCAACCACTTCCAATATTTTTATTGCCAAGATAGTTGAAGATTAGGACGTTTCTTGCCTGCTGGCAGCAGGTGACTGATAAAATACTTTTTATTTCATCCCCTTGAGCCTGGAATGAGATTGGGTTATCAATCTAACAGTGGGGCTCCACTATGAGGTATAAAAGGGCCAGTTACTGGGTTTTTTGGGGTGAAATTTGGAGGGCCAGAGGCTCAGCAATGACCTGAGCTGTGTGTGGAGCTGAAGGCTCTGCTATTTCTATCAGAGCTGTTACAAAATCCCTGTTTTCCTTGGTGCTAGAAAAGGCCCAGTTGAGCTGGACAGACCCCAGGCGTGGTGCCAGCACCTGGGTTTGGTGGCTTGCAGGGCAGAGATTTCATCTGTTACCATTTTTAGCATTTTTTAGCTTTTCTGCCTATTTTGCACCTCGCTACACGTTCCTTGTCCTGAAGAATATTTATTCCATTCCCCTTGGCAACAGGAAAAGCTTCTCCTTTAGGGCTGCTGAGTCTTGCTGGTGCAAGAATTCTGATTTTGGGCTTGCAGGCAGCTCCAGGGGGTTGTGTTCTTGCAGGGAGTTGAACAGAATTAGAGGCTGAATTTGCTCCCTGCCCACCTCTGCAGCCTTTGCTGCTCTGTGGGAATGGCTCTGGTGTCCTGCCCCCTCCTCCTGGGAAGGTTTTTGTATCTGGTACAAAATTTCCAGTTAACCTGGAGGGTTTAGGAGGATAAATAGTGAAATATATCTGCTCCAAAGGGGGTTTATTTAGGGAAACAAGGCACAGGAGCCTGTCAGAGTGAGGGGGTGGAAGACACAGGTGCCTCCTGCCTGGGATGGGCAGGACAGAAGGGGCAGGACAGGCCACCCAAACCGGGCACAGCCTCTTAAACCTTCAGCAGTTGGGCTCCTAAACTCCCTCTCATAGATACCTGGTTATTTTTCAGGATCATTCTGGTATTTTAGGAAAAAAAGCAATTATTTTTCTCGTTTATTTTAGATTTTGCTCGAAGTTTTCGCGAAACACAGAAGGAATCAGTCTTCTAAATCTCTGCAAAAAGAGTCATCGCCTGCTGCAATTCATTTTCCAGTTAAAGGGGTGTTAGTTAAAAACCCCAGTGGTGCTTTAGAGTAGGTTGTTAAATAAAAGACACAGTTCTAGACTGGTTTTTTGTATGGGTTTTCTAGAAAAAAGTCATGTTTGTCCTTAAATGCAACATATTGTATTGCCCTCCTGGGTATTCTCCTTGAAATCCCTAGGAAAACATCCCAAGGGTTTGTAGCAGCACCAAACTAGCTGAAGTTGATTCCAGCCAAGCTCTGTTCCCTAAAGAGCATTTTAGAAATGTGAGCGTTTAAATGCTGCCAAATGAGCTTTGGAGATAGCATCTCCCAGGCTACAGAAGGGAACCCTGCTGCCGTGGGGGTTGTGGTTAACCCAGGGAACCTGCTGGGGGCAAATATATGGAATTTCTGTGTTCATTCGGGTTTCATTCATGGCCTCATACTTTGCACCTTCAAATGAAAACTCTCCTTCCAGCCTGGAAACGAATTTCACGTTGTGGAGTTGAAGGCAGCTGAGTCGTGGCCTGACAAGGAATTGAGGGTTATTACAAATGCAGACTTGCTGGAATTCGATGGGCTGGGTGATTGTGGGGCGTGCAGAGCTGCCAGAAAATACCTGCTCCTGGGGAGGTCCTTCCTGCTGGTGGGTCTGGACCAGTTTTTCACTCGTTGCAAAATAATGTTTTGGGAAAAGTTCGTGACCTGATCTAGTCAGAGCAGGTGTAGTAGGGCACGGCTGAGGAGGAGGGGTTTTCCCTCAGAGGAAGGCTCTGGAATCAAGAGAAATTAATGCGGCCAGGCTGGGGGGAGCTGTTAGAGGAGGGGGCTGGAACAGCTCAGTGGGGTCTCTGTAAAGCAGGATGTAATGCTAAAAGATTCCTGACCATGTGTGCAGGCCCAAGAGTGGCAAAATAATCCCATTTTTTCCATGGATCGTTGTCTCTCTCCTCATGGTTTGCCTACGTGCTGGTGTGAGTTTGCTGCACCACAGCCCCTCAGAGAAGGGGCTGCCCTCAGGAGTGGCCATCCCAGGAACCTCCTGAGTTGCAGGAATAAATCCAGGCTGTGAGCTGGGTGTGATTTTTTAGCATCCCTGTGAACCAGTTCTATTTCCAGTGGCTGTTGACAACTCAGTGAGAACAGCTGTCTGCAAATGTTCGCATGAGAATGTGAATTTCTGTGTTGTCCTTCCTCTTCTGGCAGAGATAACCAGAGGCCAGGAGTGCCCTGGTGTCTGCCAAAGAGATTTTTTTCCTCTAGATTTGATGCATCAGAAAAGGGAAGAGTTTTCTGCGTACAATTTGGCTGCAGTTTTTATTTGAAAAGGTGACCTCCTCCCTACGAGTTCATGACACTGAAGACGCTCTCACTTCACAGAACACAAACCCTCACTGCGTCCCTGTGGCCCTTGCTAAAGTCTCAGCATCACAAATTCCCTCAGTTCTTCATCTCTTCAATCATATTCTGTGGTTAAAAATGCAGTCCAGGGAATTCCCGGTTTTTAGTCATTTTCAGTGTCCCACAGGAGGGCTGCAGGGCTGATTTCCAGGGAGGGGAACGTGCTCTGCAGATGCCATGGGAAGTCTCCACACCACGCTGGGATACCACACGTGGCTCCTCTGCTGCTGCCAAAATCAGTTTGGGGTTTGATCTCGAGGGGAAATGCAGCCCTGCCACACGCGGGAATTCAGGCCTTACACAGCTCTGACAGAGAGCAGGAATTATTTTGCTGGGGCTTGACTCACTCCAGGATAAACAGCTCAACAACTCTGACTCACTCAAAATCTCCGTGCTAGGAAGGAGGACCTAAAACCCCACGAACTCCAGCATGGAGTCTTGCTGTGAACAGATTTTTGAGGGCGAAGGCACAGACCCCGTGACAGAGCAGCCAGCACAATCCACCACCCTACACAGGTTTTACAGCTGCACCACACAAAGTTTCGGCCTTAAATTCTCCCTTTCCCAGAGCAACCCTTTGCCCCAAGCCAGCTCTCCCTTTCCTCGTGGCTTGCTCCTCACCAGGAACTGCCAGTGACACGGGGGTGAAAGGGGAAAGTGCCGGGATTTTTTTGTAGCTGGGAGGGGGAGATGGTGAGAGCTGGTTCAGACCGGAGGAAACTGTGCCACGGAAATGTTGTTCAGCAAAAGGAGGTGAAGGGAAGCTGTGAAGCTCAGGGCAATCAGCAGGGACATCAGACCTGCCCAGTCTGGCTGAGGCTGGAGCAAGAAAGAGTTTTGTGTTCAGGAGACATTTCTCACTTTATGAGGTAGGGAGTTAACCCTTGGCTTGCTTGGAGTGCAGATGTAGCAGGAAAAAAACCACCCTACTTGAAGGGTTCAAAATCTGCTTCTCTCCATTGCACATCTTAATAATAAATTACTGCTTTTACCTGGCTGAGAGCAATGTCTGCTCCTGCTGAGGCTGCAGAGCTGACCTGAGGAATTTACAAGCAAGAGCTGAGTGCAGGAATTGCATTTTCTGTTTACTAAGCACAGAAGTATTTCTCGTGATTCATTTGTTCATGCATGTTTTCTCACCCTTCAAATGATGATGATAGTAATAATAATAATAATGAATCTAGTAGTAAAAAACCCATCTAAGTTTGAAGGTTCTGTGTGAGACTGAATGAAAAAGCCAAACATAAACGTGACCTGGAAAACAAATTCTCCTCCTTCCCAGCTATCATATAAGGAGCTTGCCAGCTCAGTTTTTGAGATTTTGGATTATAGTGTGTGTATCCTGCCCAGATTTGGGATTTAACTAAACCTCTCTAAGATTTCTGATCTGGGAGCAGCCAGGACGTGAAGATGCCACGGGGAGCATCTTTAACCTGCTCACAAATGGGAGGCAAAGCTGATTAAAGGGAATAAATGATGCAGCACTAAGTGTGAGAATTGATTTGTGATGCTGCAAATTAAAAACCCGTTCTGAGACTGGGGGGAAGGTGCCTTTGTGCCTTCCCCTGTCACCTGTATTTGAGTTTGCAGCTGGATTGTATCAGCCTCTCTGCTCTTCTCCGCGGGATTAACCTGAACACTGCAGTGCTCCCTGACTTTATGGGGTTAAAACTGGGTTCAGTTCCGCATTCTCTTGCATCAGGTCCCACAACCTCCTGCCCTAATCAGGTGTCAGCTCCGGGCAGGGAGGTGCTGCTGCTGTTCCCTGTCTGTGCTGTCATGCAGTGACCTGTCCTGTCCTGGGCAGTAATTCCCAGCCCTGCTGGTTCCAACAACCCCATGGGCAAATGCAGGGTTCATGCCTCCCATGCCTCTGGCCTGGTTTCCTTTTGTAACTCTGGAAAGTTCCTTTCTGTCCATTCTCCTTTTGTAACTCTGGAAAGTCTCTGAGATTTAGAAACAGCCAACCTGTCTTTAGGCGTTCACGGGCTCTGCCCTTGTTGAAAACGATGCAAATATTCTGATTTCTGTGCAAACCTCTGATGTGAGCTTTCTGCTCAGGCGTGGACAGGGTAAAACAGATTGCAAAGAACATTTTGTCATCTCGGGGAGATGTTGGAGTGGTTGAGTCACAGGCAGCCAAGCTCTAGAGCTGTTGGGATGAATACAGAGCCCTTGGGGTGCATACAGAGCTCTTGGGGTGCATACAGAGCTCTTGAGGTGCATTCAGAGCTCTCAGGGTGAATACAGAGCCCTTAGGGTGCATACAGAGCTCTTGGGGAGCATTCAGAGCTCTCAGGGAGCACTCAGAGCTCTCAGGGTGCATACAGAGCCCTTAGGGTGCATACAGAGCTCTTGGGGTGCATTCAGAGCTCTTGGGGAGCATTCAGAGCTCTCAGGGAGCACTCAGAGCTCTCAGGGTGAATACAGAGCCCTTAGGGTGCATACAGAGCTCTTGGGGTGCATTCAGAGCTCTTGGGGTGCTTTCAGAGCTCTCGGGGAGCACTCAGAGCTCTCAGGGTGAATACAGAGCCCTTAGGGTGCATACAGAGCTCTCGGGGTGAATACAGAGCCCTTGGGGTGCATTCAGAGCTCTTGGGGTGAACACAGAGCTCTCAGGGAGCATTCAGAGCTCTCGGGGTGCATTCAGAGCTCTCAGGGTGCATACAGAGCTCTCAGGGTGAATACAGAGCCCTTGGGGTGCATACAGAGCTCTTGGGGTGCATACAGAGCTCTTGGGGTGCATTCAGAGCTCTTGGGGTGCATACAGAGTCCTTGGGGTGCATTCAGAGCTCTCAAGGTGCATACAGAGCTCTTGGGGAGCATTCGGAACTCTCAGGGTGCATACAGAGCTCTCTCAGCCTCTGAGGAGAGCTGTGACAAAGAACTATTTGAAACACAAAGGAGCATCTGTTGTCAATCCTTGCTAAAAACAAAACCGGCCCTGCAGGTACAAACTGTTTCAGCAGCATTTGCTGGGTTTGAGGTGTTTGCTCCAGATCATCAGCTGCCTTTTTAATATATATTTTATTTTCATTTATTTTTGCTGTTACTGTTCTTCTAAGTGGCTTTTTCCCCCCAGAATGATTACAGAGGTGGGAAGTGTGAGGCTGCAGTTCCTCCCCAGCACCCTTGCACAGCATGGAGACTCTCCTTTGGCAGTTCCCAGTTGCCATGACAGGAGACAGAATTCTTTTGCTCTCCTCTCAGGAGCATATGTTGGTGTTCAAATGGATGGATCACATCCAGCTTTCAAGTTTTCCTCTCAAAATTTCCTTCCCCTCCCCCCTCCCCCCGCCTTCTGCTGCTGAGTTTTTTCCAGCTTGTGTTTCTTTGTTTTTTCCTATTCCTTGATTTGACTCTTCTTCAAGCCCAGAGCAGCCAAAGTTCCCTCTGATGCTGCATTTCCCAGAGCCTGGATGGTTTGTGGTATTTAAAAGGCTATTCCTAGAAATACAACGATGAAGCCAGATTATTTCCAGTGTTACAGCTTCCAGGCTGTCCCTTGGCCTCGAAATCCTGGGAAATCCCTTTCCTGTGGCTCTGTGGTTTTGTCCTGCTGTATTGGGAGATCCTGATGGTTTGTTTGGTTTTTTTTTTTTTTTTTTTTTTTAGTTTTGGCAGCAAAATCTATTGGCGGCGCTGAGGTTTTATCCAGGTGACAACGAGAGAGCCAGGAAAAAAATAATAAAGCCAGGAAAAACGGGATCCAGACTGAAAACTGGGAGACAAAACCCTCCTTGTCCTTCCCCAGGGATGTGTTTATGAGGTGACAACTGCCAGGAGATAGAGCACGACACGAGAAAGTTCTTTTTTTTCAAGAATTCTTTGTCGATTTGGTCTTCAGCCAGTGGAAAAAACCTGATTTTTACTCTAGAGGTGGTTTTGCAGAGCAGCCACTGTGCTTTTAATCTTGGATAATATTCCACACAACCTCTCCGGGGGTGTTCCATAAAACCTCTCCGGGCATCTTTCCCACGAGTTGTTCCAAGAAAATGTGTTTTGTTTTAGAAATAAACCAAAACCAGCTGCATTCTCTCCTGGCTCTGTGCAGCAAATTCTCCCTCGCACCGAATTTCCTCTTTTCCTTTCCTCTTCCTGCCTCTGTTTGAACAGGAATTTTGGCCAGCCCACAGGTGCTGGAAAACAAGGTTGTGCTGCAGCTTCCCTCGTATCTTCGCTATCATTTAAACAGAAGATAAAAGAAATCAGAGCTGGCTGCTGGCGAGTGCCAAGGTGTGAAGTGAGTCAGCCTGGCACCTCAGCCCTGCTCCACGATTGCATCACCAGCGATAAGCAGCGCGTTTATCTGGAATTTGGGCCCGCCCGTTGTTTACAGGTTCACTTTGTGCCGCTCTTCCTCCTTCCTCGGCAATTCCCCTTCGTGGTGTCTCTCTGGGAAAAGCGCTGATGCCCGGGATAATTGGCACGCGGAGTAATTAATGCCCAGCCAGGCGCTGAGGTGAGGGGTGTTAGGGAGAGAAGGTCACAAAATACGAAGTGTCCTAGCAGGGAAGGGCGTGGAGTTTTGGGAACAGCTTTGGATTGGAAAACACTCCTCACTTTCCCCTCCCTCAGCTCTTCCCTTGGTTTCCCTCTCCTTGAGAATTCCTCTTTGCTGCAACAGGAGTCCTCCTTCTGCCCCCGTTTCTTTTGTAAAACTTGTCTAAACACGTATTTAAAAGTGAAATAGCAACATAAAGTATTTCTTTTTTTGCTTTAAAATTGGGAAAGCTTTTGTCTCGGCAAGAAGTGGGACCTACTGGTTCTTGCTAAAGTGACCATATTAAAGGCCTGGTTTCAAAAAGAACTTTACCTGTACCTAAGTAATCCTAAATACCTAACTAATCCTAAAATTAATGACTCTAAAATCTAGTTTGCCTTGGAGATTGTCACCTTTGGGAAGTGAGCACTGAATTTGGGATCTCGAGGTGTTCAAATCCACTGGTTGTGCCTTGATTTTCAAGACACCTTTATCAGAATGATTCAAGTGTTTGGTCTGTTACTGGGGGTAAGAAAAGCAGGGCTGCACTTTTTCCCCCTGTGACCTTGTTCCGCTCAGTTCCTCTTAGTCTTTATTAAAAAATAAGACAGAGAACAGCTTTCTGGAAAAAAAAAAGTTTTATTATTAAATTGTTCCTATACAGCACAATTACCCTTGGCAAGGTAAAACGGATCTGGGTATGCACTCACTTGGAATTCAGTTCTACCAGCACAGAAATCAGCACAAAACGCCTTCAGTGCAAATTAATGCCTCGGATTAATTCCTGTCTTTGGTTTGTTCTCCTCTCAGAGTGCTCTCCAGCTCCGTCTTTGAACGAGGGGAAAATCGTAGTTGTTACAAAAATAGGTAGTATTTCAATTTCTAGGCTTTACAGTACAGTGGGAGGTAATTTCTCAGCCTCTAAAGTCCTTATTTCTTCATTCAGTTCATGAAATCTCTTCACCCCAGCACGGGATGGATCCATGCTTGATATTGCACAGACAGGACTTGAAAGCAGCAGAGGCTGGGTCAGGCAGGGAAGGAGCTCTCCTGTGCTCAGGGCTGTTCAATAATACATGTTCTTGTCCCACCAACCTGCAGGAGACGAAGGGAAGAATAATAAAAAAAAATTGGTTATTTTTCCTCGAAAAGGAAAAGTGATCATGGAAGAAAATTGGTTCCTTTTTCAGCAGTCACCTGCGAGTGGCAGCTGAGGTGTGGTGGGAGTGAAAGGGTAGGAAGAGACACGTGAAATGAAAACATTAAACTAAAAGTTAATTAGAACAGTGCACTCACTTCCTGGGTATCTCCTGATGAGCAGCTTTCGGATTTCATCGTAGACCCAAATCAGGATGGCAAAAGGTACAGCCACGAACCAGTACTGGAACCTGGGATGGGGGGCAGAGGGTCTCGTTCAGAAACATCTGAAAACAACTCAGCTGCACTTCTGGGGTCTCTGTCTGTGCTATCCCATGTCACTAAAACAAGTCTGCCCCCTTGGGCCTCTTTTCTTAATTTATCCCTCAAATTGTTACAACTAAGGTGATACACGCCTAAAGCCTCCCAGTCTTTAGTTACTGGATTAATTAATTCCAGGTCCTATTCAGAAGGAAATGTTGCCTGGCGTTATCACAGCAATAAATCACCTGACTGATCGATTTAAAATAAAAGTTAAGTGCCGTCTGTTTTCCCCAAAACATTGGAGACGCTGGAAGAAATATTTAAATGTTTGTTTTGCACACGTGGGTTTTTGGATCCTCAGTAGGAAATCTAGTAGGATACTGTGGAAATTATGGCTGTAATGTCATTTTTGGCCAAGAAATAGCGATGAATATAATGAATGTTTTTAAATATTTATCCTGGGGCAGCGCTGCACGGGCTCCCTGCTCCTGTTGTGTGTCCACACGAGGAGGGCAGGGGAAGCTCAGTGGCACCAGAACTCACCTGAGCGGAGTGAAGTTCAGGGCTGAGACGTGTCCAAGGCCGTAGGTGAGAATCAAAGCAATTCCTATCTGGGAAAAGATCCCCACCCAGATGACTTTGTTCCTGCAGGAAAAGCAGAGAGGAAGAGTTAAACCCCTCTGTGCCTGCGGGAACCTTCTGGATTCCCTGCAGTCCCCTGCAATGCCCTGCTCCAGGTGAGCTCTGCACGCAGGGGGCTGAGGCTGGGCTGCTCTGTCCTGTATTCCACGCGCTCCTGGCAGCGTTCCCAGCCCAAATCCAGCTGTGGGAGACACCCAGCGTGAATGACTCAAGGCTCGCGTTGCGCTGGGAATGTGCACGGGGTGACTCAGGAGTTACTGCAAGGAGGAAGCACACATAGGTGTAGGCCCTGTACCTGCAGATAAAGGATGCAAAACAAATTGCTCTGCTATCAGAAAGGCCGGCAGTGAATGCCAGCTCTGCTGCTGGCCTCTGTCCCAGCTGATATTTGGTACTCCCCCGGGACTGCAGGGTGCAGGGAGGTTTGCAGAGGGCGGCCAGCAGTGTCTTGGGGAGTTTGGCCAGCTGGTATCTCCCTTGTCAGAGCCCCGAGTTATCTCCGAGAAGTCCAGGCACGCTATCTCTTGATAAGGAGTTCAGAAAGCAATCTGGACGAGAAACTCCCATTTTTTTTCCTAGTAAACATTTTTATGAATGGAGAGTTGGTTTTAAGCTGGGGGATTTTCAGAATAACCAGCACAATGTCTTTAAAAAAAATCCCTATCCCGAAGTAGAAAAGGGGCTGAGGGGAGGTGTAATAAAATATTTGCCTGAGATTTGTGGTTGCTTGAGGCCAGACTTAATCTTTGTGCAAAGACTGAAAGTGAGAGGGCCAAATCACAGAGCTCACCTGCTTCTGAACGGAGCAGGAGGCTAACCTGAACTGTAGGTTTAGATTAGATAGGAAAAAATTCTTCCCTCTGAGGGAAATTCTTCCCAGGGGAGGCCCCGGCACAGGGTGGCAAGGGAAGCTGTGGCTGCCCCTGGATCCCTGGAAGTGTCCAAGGCCAGGTTGGACAGGGCTTGGAGCACCCTGGGATAGGGGAAAGTGTCCAGGGTGGAATGAGATGATTTTTCAGGTCCCTTCCTAACCAAACCATCCCGGGATTGTGCATCTGCAAAACTCACTTGAAGAGGCCCTGCCGGAAAATGGAATTTCTCCGCGTTTTCCTGATGATCAGATCAGCCACCTGCTGGATGGTGATGCTCACAAAGAAGGCCGTGTAGCCAGTCCACTGCAGGTACGTGCGCTGGTATTTGGTCTGCAGAGCCAAGGAAAAACACCGAAACATTCTTAAATCACACCCTCACATCCCCCACAGGCGACTGCAAACCTCGGTGGGAGGCTTTATTTCAGTTCCCAAGGTGTGAATGCAGAGATACTCCAGATTTAGACACAGAATGATGGGATTTTAGTCCGTGAGTTGCCGTGACTGAGTCACGAGGCTGCAGCACGAGCTGGGTGTGAGGGGTGTTTATATGGATTTCAGGGGTGTTTATATGGATTTGAGGGGTGTTTATATGGATTTATCAATGCCTCCTGTGCCTTGTGATTCTGCAGGGTGAGGGAGGGGGAGTGATGAGTGAGAGGGGGAGGCTGCAAAGGATTTGGCAGGGGTGCTGCTCATCAGCAGGGCTGGGAGAGGAGGGTGGTGATTGATTTTGAGGGGTTTAAACACAAAGTCCAGAGAGGAAGGTGCATCTGCAGAGGCTGTGAGTGACAAGGTGGCAAATTGTCGAAGCATGAATGAGAGAGCAGAGGCTGAATGGAAGAGCTGCATGGCAGAAAGCCCTAAAGAGTCTCTCCCGAGGGAACACCGGACAAAAACCAATCCTATTTGCATTTAAACCACATTTGCATTCCCTATCGCTTTATTTTGGGGCAGAGTTGGGAATTTTTAAGCAGCAGGTGGGCGAGGGACAAGGCAGGGAGTTTTCAGGGCTGCCTTACCCATTGCTGGCCGTAGGAATCCTCGAAGTCGTTGATGGCATTGCTCTCCCAGTCCACTCTCACTCCCAGCAGCGTCAGGGGGAGGAACCCTTGCTCGGCATAGACGGTGAAATAGGTGACAAAGGCCCCCACCGACTGCATGATTCCTGCAGAAACAAAGGGGCAGGAATGAGGAAAAACCGAAATGAAGGAGTGCTGCGGGACGTGCCGGATGTGTGAAACACGCTAGAGGTAGTTTGAGAGTTCTTGGTGCTGTAAATTCCTCGCCCTCTGTAGCTAAAACCTCGTTTTATTGCTGAATAATGGGCGACGGGAGGGGGCTGGTGAGGCTGCAGAGGAAGGGGTTGAGCTTCAGCTCCTACATTTTGTTTTTAAAAATGAATCAACTCAACTCCATCCCAAAAAGGGTGTTTGGGAGGCCGACCTACCAATCTGCAGGTAGGAGTAGACAGCCAGCTGATCGTTCACCAGCCGGTCTTTCCTCTTGTTCCGAGGTCTCCTGTTCATGATGTCGCTCTCAGCTTTCTCGTAGGCCAGTGCCACCGAGGGGATCTGCAAGAGGAACAAACCCTCAGGGGCTGGGGGGCAGCATTTGCCTGATTCTCAGAGGTTTAGCAGCAGTTTGCAGCTCCCAGGTGGTTCTGTTGGGTGTCGGCAGCACTCAGAGGAAAGGATCTCTGTGTGGGTTCCTCTTAACGTCTGAAGGGTTTGGGGGAAATCTGAGACTTTCATGGATCTGGTGATCAATACAGAAGGCTAGAGGAGATTAACAATAATTTAACATTAATTTAAAATTAAAGGGTCTTTCAGACCCCTTGGGCTGGGCTGGATGGAATGCCAGGTGTAACTGCAGAAATCCCTCTGATCTCTTGATTAAAACACACTGATAATTGCTCACTGCTGATTGTAGCCTGGATCAGATGTCTTTGCCTTCTGCTCCCCCTCTGCAGGTTGTTGTTATTTTCTACTCTTCCTTCTCTCTGCCTGGCTGCTTTTAACCTCCTTTTTCACTGCCTTACTCAGCTGTAGGATAAAGCCACAAAATCCCCCGCTCTGGATGTGCCTTTGCCCCCAGCCTCTCTCCCCTGACGGGATATTCCAGCAGGAAATGACTCTGAAGCTCCCAACTCACAATGTCCGTGCCCAGGTCGATGAAGAGGATGGTGATGGTGCCGATGGGCATTGGGATGCTGGCAATGATGTAGATGAGGAAGGGGCAGAGCTCAGCAATGTTCTTGGTCAGGGTGTAGGCAATGGTTTTCTTCAGGTTGTCAAAGATCAGGCGGCCTGGGGGAAGGGGAAATATTTCTGTCAAAGGGAATTTTCATCGGTGTTTTCCAGAAAAAACCTTCAAATTTCACTAAATGAAGTGAAAATATTTCCTGCTTATTTCTACTTTCCTCATGTGTTTCCTCATGCACTTTGTAGTTTATTTTATTGGGTTTTTTTTTAAGCTTAGAGCCTTAGAAAACTCAAGTGTAATAAAACATTTCTTTCAATGAGGAAGTTTGAGGGGAAAAGTCCCATTCCACAAAATGCTGTGGCTGTAATGGAAACCACAAGCTCTTTACAGCCAAAGAAGAGTGGGATGAGTGTTCCCATCACAGGTGGAGCACAGTGAAGGTGACGTGTGAGAAAATTACACAGCAAAAATGTGGAGAAAATAATTTCTATCTTTGTCAGGCTTCAAACTGCACTGGAACAAGCCAGGAAGTGCTTTTATCTGAAGCTCGATCAAACAGAGACAGCAAATCTTTATCGTGTGTCAGAGAGGGAGATGATTTCCTTATTGTCTGATTGTCATGTGTAGAAATGGAATTAATTCCCAGCTTTCCCAAATATCAAATCCACAAATCCAGGAAGAGAAGAGAGGAGGGAAGGATCAGGAGGCCCTGCCAGCAGCTTCCAGCTCAAGAAGTGGGAAACAACATTATCTTTACCTTCCTCCACTCCTGTGACGATGGAAGCAAAGTTGTCGTCCAGCAGGACCATATCAGCTGCATTTTTGGCTGCGTCGGAGCCAGCAATCCCCATAGCAATCCCAATATCTGCTTTTTTTAGGGCAGGGGAGTCGTTGACTCCATCTCCAGTCACGGCAACCACTGCTCCCTGGAACACAGAAAAGCATCCAGGTGTGGGTTTGGGAGGAGAAGGTGGATCCTTCATCAATTTTTACATTTCTAGCAGAAAGATGCTGATAGGAAGTTCTGAATCCTCTTTGTAGCCACATCAAACACAGCCAGGGTTCAGGAGGGTGGTGGGCAGGGTTGGGAGAGCAACCTCAGAGTTTTGTTTGGCTCCCTTTAGAGTAGAAACCTGGAAAATTCAGGGATGTGGTTCACTGCATCCTAAAGAGTGGACATCTCAGTTAGATGTACTTTAAATGCAGTTAATCTGATTGTCGGATATAAGGAGGATGAAAGATTGGGATGTCTGCTCTATGTGCGTGGTCCTGTCAGAGCAGAGCCAGGCTCTCCTCTGACATCTGGGGGAGGTTTGATTAACACACGTCCTGTATTTTTCTATTTTTTTTTTCTTTTTATGAAGTGCTACAGAATCAGCCAGGTTTCATCTTAACTGTAAATTACATAACTGCTGAGTTAGAGATCATCCTCATCCTATCCCAACAGCTTCTGGCCATCCTCGGTCTGCGCTAGAATTTCTCTGCTAATCCGAAAGATGGAAAACTCTGATTATCCAACTCAGCCTCTTTGTTATCTGCCTGAACCATCTCCTGCAGCTCCAGGCTCTGCTCCGGCTGACGCAGAGGTTCGTGGCTTGGTGCAAGGCTGGGTGTTCAGAGTGGGGACAAAGCCTGGCAAACCGATGAATAAAATGCTGAATTTCCTGTCCCCGGGGGGATTGAGCACAGTGTCACTGCCTATAAATAATGTCATGTACAGAAGGGCTTATAAGCTCTGAGTACTAAACATAGCTGGAGCCTGCCTGGGGGAGGGTGTTCCTTCTCATCCTCTACAGAGCCAAATCTGCCAGGAGTGTGGGAGTCTGAGCAGTGCACAACACGTTTACCCACCGTGTGCCTAACGGAGACCATTCAAAAAATAAAAACCACATGAAACTGAACGATTTTATCTCTTTTTTTTTTTTTT